>SJYT01001688.1:412161-506520 GCA_006410635.1 Cephalophus harveyi
ACTGAACTGAACTGAACGGTCTCCAAATAATATTGCCCAGATGAATTCTAACATCTTTCATTTGGCTGAAAACTCTTAATGCTTCATTAGAGGCAAAATTACCAGTAACTAGCATGACAAACATTTTTGTTTATCCAGGAACTTACTAGTTTAATCCTTCTTTGACCCAACCTGTCCTAATAGCATCCCCTTTCTCTATCAGAAGAGTTCCAATTTGGCTGAGTTGTGTAACTAATCAACAGATCTTTTTTTGTTTGTTTGTTTTTTCATTCTCTGATAATTCCAAAAAGCCCCAAACAATCATTGCTTTCCAACCCATTCTAGGGAGAGATTTGGAGTCGTCACAGAAAATATCTTTTTCTCAGCTTGCTCTAGTTAGATTCTCCTGCCAACAAAGACATTTTCCTAAACTCAGAAGCCTACTAAATATGATATTTGCCTTATTGCTTTATAATGCAGAGTGTGCTGACGGGGCCAGCAGAAGTAAAATAAAAATAAAGCTCCATTGCATATTTAAATGGATTCCCAGTTCCGGGAATCATGGTAGCTAAACATTATGAGGCTATAAAGAGCAAAGTGTTTGAAAACAACTCAGCGGACTGTTCATGCTTTCCAGGTTGTTGCCTGTGGCTGCCTCTCCCTGGAGTGGGAGCCCTCCTTTCTCCCATCAGAGTTGGGAGGCTCAAGCAATAATTCCAAGAAAGAATCAGGGTCACAAATGTTTCTTAAGAAGGCAATAGTGAGTTTGAAAGAAAGGGTTTATTTAGATGAGGTTTGAATCCTGTGACTAGAAATAATGTATAAGAAATAGTTTGCACAATAATTTTCTAATCTCTATGAAGTGGACAATAATTCCTGTCAACTACAAACTGGCACTTACCAAGAGCATTGCCAATGACTGAACAACAATGGCATTTGCCATCTGCCTCTTCGGAGACTGAACCCCATGCTGCTATAGCTGTTGACATTCAACAGTCCCTGAGGGAGTTCAGGGTAGACTGAGGCACTCTGTGCTCCAGGGAATCTGGTGGGACAGGTCTTTAGATAGTTGGATGTTTTTAGAAACAGATTTATGATCCCAATCCTTGCATCTCCTCATATCTAGTTAGTTAGTTAGTTAAGTCGTGTCCGACTCTTTGCGACCCCATGGACTGTAGTTCACCAGGCTCCTCTGTCCATGGGATTCTCCAGGCAAGAATACTGGAGTGGGTTGCCATTTCCTTCTCCAGGGGATCTTCCTGATCCAGGGATCAAACCCAGGTCTCCTGCATTAGAGGCAGGCGCTTTAACCTCTGAGCCACCAGGGAAGCCCCCTCATATCTAGAGAAGCACTAAATCCCTTCATGGTGACATCAGACCCTCATGGCTAACACAAAAACCTTTTGTAAATTGAGTGCTTCGTGGTATTGAACTCCCCCTTCACCAAAACCTTATATATTGGCTTTCCCCCACTGCCGCTTTGGAGCAGTCTCTCAGAGCTATCCGAGATGCTGCCTCCCGGGCTGCAGTCCTCATTTGCCCCAAATAAAACTTAACTCACAACCCTCAAGTTGTACATCCTTTTTTGGTCAACATTCCTCTTTTAGAGAGTTGTTTTAAGATAATGAACACAGAGTATCAACTGTATCTGCCAGCTTTGTTGTTGTTGTCTGACTCTTTGCGACCTCATGAACTGTAGCTTGCCAGTCTCCTCTGTCCATGGGATTTCCGAGGCAAGTGGATTGTCATTTCTTTTTCCAGGGGATCTTCCAGACCCAGTAATCAAACCTGCTTGGTAGGAAGATTCTTTACCACTGAGCCCCCTGGGAAGCCCATCTGACAGCTAGTAGGAGCTTAATTAGCTCTGTACTTAGGACATTCTTTGATTTGGGGCTATGTCCCTCTGTTACCCCTGTCCTTCCTCTTAGCTTTTCTTTCTGCTTTTAACCATGTCTGGGCTCTCTATAGTTTTTTTTTGTTGTTGTTGTGTGTAGTTTCAAAGAATATATGGAACCTTTTCCCTGGTGGCTTAGAGGTTAAAGCATCTGCCTGCAATGCAGGAGACCTGGGTTCGATCCCTGGTTCGGGAAGATCCCCTGGAGAAGGAAATGGCAACCCACTCCAGTATTCTTGCCTGGAGAATCCCATAGGTGGAGGAGCCTGGTGGGCTACAGATCACGGAGTCCCAAAGAGTTGGACATGACTGAGTGACTTCACTTTCACTTTGAAAAAGACAGCGTTTATACACTGTGTGCTAACAGTGTGCTTAACAGCCTCTCTGCTTTTCTTTTTTTCGTTTGGTGTTTCATTTTGAATGCTCAGCACAATTTTTTGGGTATTTTCAGCTTTATGGATTTATGTGAGGGGAATGTGTGTATATGTATTTTCTATCCAACAGTCATGATTCAAATATTTGTCTTCTGCAGCTAATAATGGGAGTGTTAGATATCTGCAGCCCTTTGGTTTGTTTGTTCTTTGCTTCTCATCTGAAAAATGCCTCAGGCCCTCTCCTTATCCCACTTTGTTTGGAGTGCAAGCAAGCTTACATCTGTGATCATCACTATAACTACTGAACTGAGTTTTAGAACATTTTGCTCTTGTTGTGGAAAGCACCAGAAGGCTGGATTTAGAAATCAGTGGCTATGCTTGGGTAGAAATGGAGGTCCTATGAGCCTCTCTTTAGAACATAACTTTATATCTGAGCATCCTTGTACCTGAAAGCTGTCAACAAATGGAGTGAAAACTGACTAAGGAAGGAGGAAGCAAAATGATGTACCAGGTCAGAGGGGTGACCCCTCTGGGTAAAGCCATTAAATATTGATGGCTTGGGGAAAAGGATGGTAAAGAAAAATTGGGATAAGAAAGAGCTCTCTGAATATCTTACCCTGTCCCCCGCTCCACCAAAAAAGAAAAAAGAAAAAAGGTGCCAAAGGCCTGAGAGAAATTGTTTAGTGAGAATGATTAGGAGAAATTTGAAAATGCAGCAAGCTAGCAGATGGGTAATATTTTGGAGTCTTACTGTAACAAAATCTCTTATGGAGCAAATTCAAGACAGAGTAAGTTTTTCTTAAATCCAAAGGTGAGGGAATTAGTATACTGCTGCTGCTGCTGCTGCTGCTGCTGCTGCTGCTAAGTCGCTTCAGTCGTGTCCGACTCTGTGCGACCCCATAGACAGAAGCCCAACAGGCTCCTGCGTCCCTGGGATTCTCCAGGCAAGAACACTGGAGTGGGTTGCCATTTCCTTCTCCATTGTGTGAAAGCGAAAAGTGAAAGTGAAGTCGCTCAGTCGCGTCCGACTCCTAGCGACCCCATGGACTGCAGCCCACCAGGCTCCTCCAATCCATGGGATTCTCCAGGCAAGAGTACTGGAGTGGCTTGCTATTGCCTTCTCCGAGTATACTAGTGTATGGGATATAGAATAGATTTGTGTTTATATTTTCTATTTCTGGACTCAGAAAGACTAGGGATGACATCTTAGCTCTGCTGCTTTCTACCTGAGTAACCTGTGGGCAAGTCAATCCTAACTAGAGCTGGTTTTCTCATCTATGAAATGGGGATCCTAATAGTTTCTATCTCACAGGATTGTGATGAAAGATTATGCACAGAGGGCACTTGTCACCTGAGTGCTTGATTATAGAGCATCTTTAATTAATTGTAGTTATTATTGTTTTAATGATCTTCTGTCCCAAATACTCTGCCAATGCTTTACATACATTAGCTTATTTAATTCCCACCACATGAAAGTATATATTATTGCTAGACTTCCCCATTTTATAGAAAGGAAAATGGAAGACATAAAGAAGTTCAATGATTTTTTTCATTCAAGACCAGACGAACAATAAATAGTAGAGCTGAAACTTCATCTCTAGTCTGTAGACCTCCAAATCTTGTTTTTTCTTTTCTACTATATCCTATTGACCTCAATATAAGATAATTGAGTTTATATTATACTGATAACTCCAATTATGCCTGTTTTCTAAATAGAATATGTCATTAATATAGGTAGAAAATTTAAATAATGCAAGAAAACTGTACAGCATTGTAAGTGTTGGACATGTACAAGTGAAACAATCTCTAATGACATCTCTTTGCATGCTAATGCACAAAGATACCCTCTTCAAAAAGTATAATCACTAAAGTATTCAATATCCACTTATTTTGCAATTGTCCTTTCTCTTAAGGCTGGAGAAGGAAATGGCAACCCACTCCAGTATTCTCGCCTGGAAAATTCCATGGACAGAGGAAGCTGGCTGTCTATAGTCCATGGGGTCACAAAGAGTTGAACACGACTGAGCACATATGCATTTCTCTTAAGGCAGAAGAATAGTGAATGGATCCTAAAAATTCTCTGTTTATGCTCTTTATAGGCAGATGCTCATCTATATAACTCGGAACAGCCTGTATTCTTATCTCTGTAAATCTTTAAGGGTGAAGTATAACTTAACTCTTATAAATGGTGTTTACTTAGGATACAAATCTATAATTGGTCTCTCAATGTGAAATACCTTAAAAGGAATTTTCATATATATCGATTCTTTTCATGTTCATTCATTGTTTGAAAAAATATTTAGTAAATGCTTAATCTATTTCAGATTAAGTAAACAATAACAGTAAACTTAACTGTTCTAAGTCCTGCAGATAGAACAGTGAATACAAAATAAAACACACAAAACTCCCCTGCTTTCTTGCAGCTTATGTTCCAGTGACAGGAGACAGATGATAAATGATAGGAACACAATAAATATGTACATTATACAATGTGTATAATTCAAAATGGAAAAGTAAAAGGAGGGATCATCAATGCTGGTTTGTGAAGGTGTTGCATTTATTATAGGTGATTCAGGAGATGCCATGTTGAGATGTGATATTTAAGCTAAGACCTGAGGAAGGCCAAGGAGTGAGCTTCAGAGATGTCTGTAGGAGGAACGTTCTAGCCAGAGGGAACAGGTGGCAGTGATGTGTATTCTGTCCAGCTTGGTTGGAACTGAATGAGCAGAGAGGAAACTAATAACAGCTGCCTCTAGGAGCTAACAGAAGATCAGATTGTGTAGAGCATTGTTGCCCATTTTAAAGGCTTCAAGGACATTATTTTTCTCTGAGAAATTGGGGAGCCCATTGGAGATTTTGGAACAGAGAAATGACATGATTTGATTTATTCCTCAGAGGACCTTCTGAGCAACTATATTCACAATGGACCTTGTTATGCAGCTTTTTCTCACCTCATTGTTTTTCCTACATCTTTTCAGTATTTAATTGAACCGTCTAGATATAGAAAATTCTCCTGTGTTTTACAAGGATGACCTTTTTGAAGAGAAAAATTTTTTCTCTATTATATATTCTTTGTGTGTGTGTGTATTTTTATGTATTTGTTTATTTTTTATTTTTAAGTGGAGGAAACTTGCTTTACAATGTTGTGTTGGTTTCTGCCATACACCACCACCAATCAGCCATATCTTCTCTTGAGCTTCCTTCCCTCCCCTCCACTCCACCCCTCTAAGTCATCACAGAGGGCCAGGCTAGGTTCCCTGTGTTGTATAGCAACTTCTCATCAGCTATCTGTTTTACACATGGTAATGTATATATGTTGATGCGACTTTTTCCATTTGTCCCACTCTATCCTTCCCCCACTGTGTGCACAAGTCCATTTTGTATATCTGAGTCTCCGTTCCATTATATGTTCTTGCTTCCCTTGTTGGAGATTAATTGACCTTAGGTGTGTTGATTTATTTCTGACCTCTCTATTCTGTTCCATTGATCCATATGTCTGTTTTTGTGCCAATATCATGCTGTTCTGATTACTGCAGCTTTATAGTATTGTCTCAAGTCTGGGAGGGTTATGCCTCTAGCTTTGTTCTTTTTCCTCAGGATTGCTTCGGCAATTCTGAGTCTTTTACGTTTCTGTGTAAATTTTAAAATTATCTTTCTAGCACAGTTTTAATTAATGTATATTTGCTACAAATATACATTATACATATACATAAAAAATTTTCTCCTTTCATTTGCTGACATCTTAAGACTAGAGACTCATGTAATGTTTTCCTCCTTCCTTCCCTCCTTTTCTCCCTCTTTTTTCTCTTGCTCCCTCCCTTCCTTCTTTGCTTCTTTCCTCCTTCCTTCAAATAGATTTAAATGCCAATGGAGTTACTTTGATAAGAACTCCAAGCTATGATAATACAACCTGTAGTTTCCTTGGATTCTATGCAAGGAATAAAATTCCTGCACAAGTCATCGGTTCTCTCCTTCAAAAACATGTTCTTTTCTTGCTCCCCATCCTGTAGAAGTTATTCCTATGTGTGAAACAATATTAGAGAAATAAAAATCAAGGTTACTTTGCAACTGTTCTTCTCTTTTTTGGTGCTAGATAAATTTTTTATAATCTCATATTAAAATGCATCTTTCAACATAATACTGTCCTCCTTCATCATTCTATCTCCATCTGTACTGCAGTTTTCTAACATTTATTTTCTAAACATTTGCTGACTCTGCCCTCCAAGACTCATAGAGGTGGTTATAACTGAAAAGATTTACATGGATATGGAAATGACTTTGAGAAGATCTTTTAGCACTAAGAGTTTTAAAAATATTTCATCTCAAACTGATTACTTAAGGTCTTTGGAGATTTTGCTTTCATTCTATCATAAAGGTAATCATTATAAAATAAGTTGAATATAATGATGCATTATATAATGACTTGAAATGCCATGAAGATAAACAGCTTTTAAAGAAAAGAATAATTATTCTTGAGCTTTGGAATCAGGGGTAAGAGTATAATTGCTGTCTACATGTAAATAAAACTTTTAATTTGAATAGCATTTACAAAATTAAAGTCATAATTATAATGAATACTTGCTGCTAGAAAGATAAGAGATTATTGTTTATATTTTTGTATCAGCTCTGCTATTGGACATCTGCCTAAAAAGGCCAACCCAATAACATTTTCTTATTTGACTTTTTTTTTTTTGCATGTGTGTCCTTGGCACATGCTGTAGGTAGAATGAACCGTGACTAATGTGGCACACCCTCAAGGGTACTGACATCTCAGCTATTGCAGACACACAGACACACTGTCTGAGACTTCTTTTTCTTCTTCCCCCTTGAGACTGATAAAAACAATTCTAGCATGAAACACCTGAGTTTGCAGGCACTGAGAAAATGGTAGTATTTCGTTTTACTGTCACTGTCTAATGCTTATTCTGCTTTGCTAAGACCCCAATTATGTGACTGTATTCAACATTTTCATGAGAGGCTTAAGTTGACACAATGTTGCTGATCTTACTGATTTCAACTTTTTAATAAAAAGAGAAGAAATCTTTTGATAGCATCAGCATCAAAGTCTCAGAATTTTGGAGAAGATTGTGGAGTTTTAGAAATCAGACTTCAAAATTCCAATTTCATTTTCTGAATCATTAAAGAATATTGTGTTTCTGTTTGTACATATATGTGGGTTTATCTTCAAGCCTTCAGTAAAAGTGAGACCATATATTTTCTTCTGATGTGTCAAATAATGATTTGAAAACCTTACTATATAAAATAAAACAGTAGAGTGAAAGAACTTAGTGCATTGAGGTCTTTTCCTCGCTTTGCTTTAAATTATCTGGTTTACTTCTCCACTGAGCATTGACTCCAGACTTAAAAATCATAAGAGTTTAAATCAATAGGGTTTAAGGATGAAGACCCTGGTGCCAAGTGACCTGGGTTCAAGTCTCAGTTCTGTCCTTTAGTTGTTCTATGACCTTGAGAAAGTCAGTTATTTCTCCGTGCTTTTATTTAGCTGTAAAAAATGGATAACAATATTACTTCCCTCATAATGTTGTTTTGAAGGCAAAATGACTTAATATGCAAGAACAAGATACAGCTGTTTAGAACAATGCCTGGCACAAGATGAGCACCATATAAATGTTAACTATTATTATTATTATGAATAATCATCTGTAGTATATGTGTGTTATAGCAGATCAGAATTGTGATACACACAACTTGCATGTATCTTGAAGGCATTGTACTGAGTGAAAGAACCTGGTATCCAAAGGTTACTGCTGAGGGATTACATTTACATAATATCCAAAAATGATAAAGCTGTTGGTATGGAAAATATACTAGTTGTTTCTAGGAATTATTACTGAGAAAATAGGGTGAATATAAAGAACTTTCTATGCATGAACTTTCCATGCAGTGATTATTGTGGTTTTTACATGGATCTATAAACATGTTAAAATCCACTGAACTATATGCAGCCAAGTCAATTTTCTTACATAAATTTAAAAAATAAAATAAAGAGATTGTTAAAGAAAGATAAGACAAGGCATAAACTGAAAGAAAATATTTTCAAAACACATGCCTAATAATGAGTATGTACCTAGAATATATAACACTTCTCAAAATTTATAATATGAAAATATTCTACCCAATTTAAAAATAAGATTGAGCAATGTTTCAACAAAGAATACAAATATGCACATGAAAATGTACTCAACATCATTCATGATTAGAAAATTTCTATTTGAATGGCTTAATAAAAACAGTACCGAGTACTTACGACAGTGCAGAGAAAGTAGACCTCTCGTACACTGCTGGTGGGAATATAAAATGTTTTAGTCATTCTGGAACATAGGTTTGTAATTTTTTTGTAAAGATAAATTTATAGTAACCAATATAACCCAGTAATTCCATTCCTAAATTTTTAATCTGAAAAATACATTCTGATAAAAACGAAATTAAATATGAAAACCTTTATTCCCAAGAACACTTGGGCATCAATGTTTCATTCAGGTATGTTAATAACCACCTCAAATTTCAACTTGTGAATGGGTAAATAAGCTCAGGCTTCCCTGGTGGCTCAGAGGTTAAAGCGTCTGCCTGCAATGCAGGAGACCTGAGTTCGATCCCTGGGTCAGGAAGATCCCATGGAGAAGGAAATGGCAACCCACTCCAGTATTCTTGCCTGGAGAATCCCATGGGCAGAGGAGCCTGGTGGGCTACAGTCCATGGGGTCGCAAAGGGTCGGACACGACTGAGCGACTTCACTTTCACTTTCACACCTTTGCAAACGGATACTGTTCAGCAATAAAAAGGAGCATGCTACTGATACAAATAATGATATGGATAAATCTCAAATGTATTAGGCTAAATGCAAAAGTCAGATTCAAAGGGCTACTACACTCTGTATGATTGCATTTATATGATATTCTGGAAAAAGCAAGCACATAGGGGAAAAATATGCCAGTGCTCGCTAGAGAATAATGTGAGGTTGGTAAAGAATCCACCTGCAATTCAGGAGACACCGGTTCGATTCCTGGGTCGGGAAGATCTGCTGGAAAAGGGATAGGCTACACACTCCAGTATTCTTGGTCTTCCTTTGTGGCTCAGCTGGTAAAGAATCCGCCTGCAATGCGGGAGCCCTGGGTTCCATCTCCGGGTTGGGAAGATCCCCTGGAGAGGGGAAAGGCTACTCATTCCAGTATTCTGGCCTGGAGAATTCCACGGACTGTATAAATCCATGGGGTCTCAAAGAGCCAGACACGACTAAGCGACTTTCACCTTCAGGGTGTGAGGGCAATGTCTGATTATAGAAGAGCAAAAGGAACTTGGCAATGTGATGGGAAGCTCTGTGTGTGACTGTGCTGATGGTTACAGCAATATTCATTCATTAAGGTTTATAGAACCATACACTAAAACAGATGCATTTTCTAGATATAAATGATATATCAATAATTTGAATTAACATATAAGTTTACAGAGGTAGTATATTCCCAACTGATAAAACCGAGCAATGGGCATTTGAGGACTTGTTACATAATCTTCTTTGTTTTGCATGTATTCAAAAAGTAGAAAGCAAACAAAATCAAGGAGGCCAACACGTACTATTGGCAGGAATTTGAGTAAAAAAAGATGCTCCTAAATTGCTGATAAACAAATAAATTGTCATGGAGTTTTCTTTTTGTTTTTTTTTTAAACAGTCTTGTAACAGATGTTAGAACTTGAAGCTACATAAACCCTTTCTCCCAGAAGACCCGCTATTTGAATCTCTTCCAAAAAAAAAAAGAGCTTCAGGTTTTTGATGGTATCTGTACAAGGATGTTTATCATAGCATTGTACTCAGTGGTAAACGACTAAACACAGTGAGTGTCTATAAATGGAGCTCTCCCCAAACACTCCCTTGTGATAACCACTTTATAGTCAGCCACTTGTCCCAATGGCATAGCAACTTAATTACAGAACAGCTGCACTCTGAAATAATGTGCAGATACTAAAAAATTATGAATCAGAGTATTAGTTTACAAATTGAGTAAATGATGAAGTAACTTTTCATATCTAATTCTGCCTTAACTCCAGTGTTTGTATACTTGACCTCTATGTGCTGCTACACTTAAAATTTTCCCATTTTTCCCACATGGCATGTTCTTCCTGGCCTTCACCTTATCTCATTTAGGTAGTGAGGAACGAGATTAGGGTTTTGGGCAAAAATGAAGGGCAGTTGAGATTGCTGAGCTTTTCTTGGAAACGGCAGTCTCACTTCTCACTTGGGCAATACCCACTCACTAGCACAGTGCACAAAATATTTGGCATTCTGTGGATAATTTGTGGCCGTGTGAAACAGGCAGGGTGGGAGGCATCCATCATTCCTCATTGGAATCCTTGACTTAAATCCGGGTTCTGAGAATCTATTGTACTTGTCAGGTACTTCCATATGTCTTACACTTGATTTTTAACCAAAATATATGTGACTTTCAAAACTCAAAGTGCAATATTGATAAATCTATACAATGAGGAACACAGCACCATCACTCCTAGGTAGAAATTGATGTATTTATCCCCCATTTTCCAGAGGGCCACTTGAAATTAAAATTAAAAATGTGGGGGTTGAAAGTTGGGGTTGCTCTATTGTACCTAGGTGCCAGCACAATCAACTTTTCTTATCAGAAATGTAATCATCTTTTGTATAACATTGTTTCAGACAAGTGTGTTTACTTATCTGATTTAAGAGTGTTTTGCTTTATATCTTCCTCCATTCAAGATGTTTTCCAGTGACTTCAGCATGTCTTGTGTTCTTTTCCATTATTTTGAGTCTTTTTTTTTTTCTGTCTTGCATATATTATAGTCTTGCCTTCTCTGATAGACCATTCCCCTTTGAAAACAGTTTTGTCCTGTTACACTTAAGCACAGCGTGGGAGGCATAATAGTTGTAAAAAAAATGAAGACATTTTGGTTCCTTGATTCATTGGTCTTGGAAAGTAACTGGCATTATCGTTTCTTTTTCTTTTCTTAATTTCTCTTATCAGATTTTATACAAGAACAACAAAACATCAGTATCATAAATTTAAATCTTCATATCCATTTCCTCTTTGCATTTAGTCAGTGAGAAAGCCAAAGGCTAGGTAGGTTGCAATGTTTACCATCGTGAAGCTACACTGGTTTCTCATCTTGTGAGGTGAGGTATAGAGCTACATTTTATGAAATGGAGGGTGCCTCCCACATTCCCTGTTTCACATGGCCACAAATAATCCACAATATGCTGAATATTTTATGCTGTTATGCATTATCCATCTAATGCTCTCCCACATTTACTGGTTGGAGCCATGTGCCTGTATGGGCTTTAAATTCTAGTGCTATCACTTTCAAGACTTAAGGCAATTTGGTGTAAGTGTGATTATTTCCTGGGATCGCTTTTGCCAAATTGGAATCTTAGACAAGCGAAGAAGTAGCAATAAAATGTCACATAAAATCCAATACATATCCAATTGGCATATTTCCAAGAAGAGTTTCTCAACAAAGAATCTTTAGTCTATGTTTAATTGGCATTTTAGGTTAACTGGTGATTCTGTTAAATAGATCAATTGAATGAGAGAAAAACAGAACAAACTAATTTCTGCTTTCTACCGTGAAATATGATCTCCCTATGTATGTGAATAATTTGGTTTTCATTCCCATTATCTTCAAATTATTGATCATTAGCCATCTTGGCAATAATAATAAGAAATATGAAAAGGCTATGTTTTCCCTGCTGAGTCATCCTGGTTCCTCACTGGAATCCTTGACTTAAATGCTGGGGGTAGGTTCTGAGAATCTGTCATACTTGTCAGGTACTTCCATGTATCTTACAGTAGATTTTTAACCAGAATGTATGAATGACTTTTGAAAACTGAAAAACTGAATACAAGATAAGCGTATGAATTAGGAGGGCTTCCCAGGTGGCACTACTGGTAAAGAATCCACCTACCAGTGTAGGAGGTGCAAGAGATGAGATTTTGATCCCTGGATCAAGAAAATCCTCTGGAGGAGGAAAGGCAACCCACTCCAGTATTTTTGCCTGGAGAATCCCATGGAAGAGGTGCCTGGTGGGCTACAGTCCATGAAGTTGCAAAGAGTTGGACATGACTGAGCATACACTCCACACTCCATAATTTAAGCATACCCAGGTCTCCCACATTGCAGGCAGATTCTCTACCAGCTGAGCCCCAAGGGAAGACCAAGAATACTGAAGTGGGTAGCCTATCCCTTCTCCAGTGGATCTTCCTGATCCAGGAATAAATCTGGGGTCTCCTGGATTACAGGCAGATTCTATACAAACTGAGCTATCAGGGAAGCCCTAATTAAGCAAAACATTCATAATTACAGCTCAGGCCCTCCTATGATTAAGAACAAGGACAGAAAACCCAAGAAACGGTTTTAACTTGTTAAATGCAGACATTCTTGACTTTCCAAACAACAACAGAAAAATATAGGTTGTTTTCCCAACACTTTCAGGTAAGACTAATGACAAACCTGAGAGTCTTGTGGGAATTTTGAAAGTTCAAGCTTTCTGTTTCCAGTTTGCACAGAACTGGAAATGCCCAGGATAATTTCCTCTGAAAACACACTGGTCTTCTCATTCTTTCTTACATGAATCAGAAATTAATGGATGTCTAAGGCACTTGATGAAGAAGGAAATGGCAACCCACTCCAGTATTCTTGCTTAGGAAATCCTGTGGACAAAGGAGTCTGGTGGGCTACAGTCCATGGGGTTGAAAAAGAGCCAGGTATGACTTAACAACTGATCAAGACATTTGAAATCAGGCCTCAAAGATTCTACAGGTACCCGAGACCCTTGGGGGTTGTGAGCCTTGAATGTTCTGCTTTGCCACTCTCTACTTTACCCTTTAAGAAAGCCTGATCATCCCAGCCTTGTTGCCACCAGAAAGCTTTGTTACTTTTGCTTTCTAATAGGACTTTCAAGTTGCTGGAGATAATCCCATTAATTTTCAGATTGTGGGTAATTGACAATATCCATTAGTTTTGGATTCCACAGCTCTCTCTGGTTTCTTCATTAGTGAAAGTGAAGACGTTCAGTCGTGTACGACTCTTTGCAACCCCATGGACTGTAGCCTACCAGGCTCCTCCGTCCATGGGATTTTCCAGGCAAGAGTACTGGAGTGGGTTGCCATTTCTTCATTAGTTGTGTTCAATTATGATTTGTTGTAGCCTTCCATTAAAGTGGGCCCATTTGTGGTGTCAAGTTTAAACTAATAACAAAGCATAATTGTCTTTGTTTAGATTCCCCAGAAGTGGGCACAAAGACAAGGATTTGTGTATTATTTCTTAAGGGGATGCTCACAGGAGAATCTAAGAAGGGAGTTATAGAAAGAGGAAGAGAAGGGGAAGAAGCCAAGCTGGGTTTTAGGCTTTGCGTTAGCCTTTGGTCTGGTTCTAGCTTCCCTGGTGGCTCATCCGATAAAGTGTCCGCCTGCAGTGTGGGATACCTGAGTTCGATCCCTGGGTTGGGAAGATCCCCTGGAGAAGGAAGTGGCAACCCACTTCAGTACTCTTGCCTGGAAAATTCCATGGACTGAGAGGCTCCTCAGAGCCTGGTAGGCTACAGTCCATGGGGTCGCAAAGAGTTGGACATGAGTGAGCAACTTCACTTCACTTTGGTCTGGTGCTACAGGAACACTGGTGCACAATTAACCTGCAAAGTTTGTAGCTTGGCTTTCATACCCCTTTGGGAGAGCCTCGCGATTCTCCCTTTGGAATTAAACTCCCAGGTATTTCTGACTTCTTGTGTGATCAAAGTAAATCTAAAAGCCCAAAAGTGGGCCTCTAAACAGTTTACAGGAGGAGAAGCTCACAGAAATGCAGGATTTACCTGCAGAGTTGATAAAGGAGATCTGGGGGACATCAGCAGCATTTGCTACAGTATTTTTTAAAAAGGAGAAATGAATGAAAGCACCTACTATGTTATCAAACAAAGCTGAATTTAAGTCTTATCTGAGCACTTCCCATGTTACATTAAGCAAGTTACTGCATCTCCTTGATCCTTGGTTTCCCTCATGTATAAAATGCTCATGATAGTAATATCTATACTATCTTTATAGGACTAAATTTGAAAACCTATACAAAGCTTTCTTTTTTTCCCTCTTAGTATCACTTAAGTGTGGAATCTTAAATAAAATCAAACTCAGAAACAGAAAGTAGAGAATGTTTTCCAGGGGATGGTATGTGGGGGAAATAGGAAAACCTTGGTAAAAATTGTAGAAATGAAAGGCAAGGAAAGGGAATGGACTCCCAAATAAAAGCAGACATGTTATCAGAAGTTTGTATATCAAATAGGTCTTGGGAGAGAAGAGGACTGGAGACAAGTGGCTGTTACAATTGTCCAGTGAAGGGACAATAAAAAATATAAACTAAGGAAGCCAAAGAACACTGCAGATGGTGACTGCAGCCATGAAATTAGAAGACGCTTACTCCTTGGAAGAAAAGTTATGTCCAACCTAGATAGCATTTTCAAAAGCAGAGACATTACTTTGCCGACTAAGGTCCGTTTAGTCAGGGCTATGGTTTTTCCTGTGGTCATGTATGGATGTGAGAGTTGGACTGTGAAGAAGGCTGAGCGCCGAAGAATTGATGCTTTTGAAGTGTGGTGTTGGAGAAGACTCTTGAGAGTCCCTTGGACTGCAAGGAGATCCAACCAGTCCATTCTGAAGGAGATCAACCCTGGGATTTCTTTGGAAGGAATGATGCTCAAGCTGAAACTCCAGTACTTTGGCCACCTCATGCGAAGAGTTGACTCATTGGAAAAGACTCTGATGCTGGGAGGGATTGGGGGCAGGAGAAGAAGGGGACGACCGAGGATGAGATGGCTGGATGGCATCACTGACTCAATGGATGTGAGTCTGAGTGAACTCCGAGAGATGGTGATGAACAGGGAGGCCTGGCGTGCTGCGATTCATGGGGTCGCAAAGAGTCGGACACGACTGAGCGACTGAACTGAACTGAACTATGACCAACCTAGATAGCATTTTCAAAAGCAGAGACATTACTTTGCCGACTAAGGTCCGTCTAGTCAAGGCTATGGTTTTTCCTGTGGTCATGTATGGATGTGAGAGTTGGACTGTGAAGAAGGCTGAGCGCCGAAGAATTGATGCTTTTGAAGTGTGGTGTTGGAGAAGACTCTTGAGAGTCCCTTGGACTGCAAGGAGATCCAACCAGTCCATTCTGAAGGAGATCAACCCTGGGATTTCTTTGGAAGGAATGATGCTCAAGCTGAAACTCCAGTACTTTGGCCACCTCATGCGAAGAGTTGACTCATTGGAAAAGACTCTGATGCTGGGAGGGATTGGGGGCAGGAGAAGAAGGGGACGACCGAGGATGAGATGGCTGGATGGCATCACTGACTCAATGGATGTGAGTCTGAGTGAACTCCGAGAGATGGTGATGAACAGGGACGCCTGGCGTGCTGCGATTCATGGGGTCGCAAAGAGTCGGACACGACTGAGCGACTGAACTGAACTGAGACTCCATTTTCCCTGTAATGTTGTGAGGGTTTTTCTCTATACTTTGACTTGATTCCCTTTGAGCCAGATTCCTTCTTAATAGGTACCCTATCAGGCAGCAGGTCCAGGTTCACAGGATTCTTAAAGCTTATCATTCTAGTGTCAGAGTTCAAATATTTGTCTCCCAGTGTGGCTCAGAGGGTAATGCGTGTGCCTGCAATGTGGGAGACACAGGTTCGATCTCTGGGTCAGGAAGATCCCCTGGAGAAGGAAATGGCAACCCACTCCAATATTCTAGCCTGGAAAATCCTATGGATGGAGGAGCCTGGTGGGCTACAGTCCATGGGGTCGCAAAGAGTCAGACAGGACTGAGCGACTTCACTTTCACCCACGCACAGGACAAGAAAGAATTCTGATTGGTCCTCATTTAGAATACTCCTATTATGTGCTGCACTGTATTTCCCTCTCTCCCAAGTCACACGCTGAAGTCCTAGCTGCCAGTACCTCAAAATGTGACTGTATTTTGAGATAGGGCCATTAAAGACATAATTAAGTTTAAATGAGGTCATAGATAAGGGCCTCTTTTAGTCAGGGTTCCCTAGAGAAACAGAAGCAATAGGATCCATGTATGTAGAAACAGACTGTTTTAAGACATTGGTTCATGTGATTGTGGAGGCTTGGAAAGTAAAAGGGAGGTTTGCAGTTCGGAGACTCAGGAAATAGTTGCAGTTTGAGACCGAAGGCAGAGTGCTGGCAAACCAGGAAGAGCGGATGCTGCAGATGGAGACTGCAGGCTGTCTTCTGGCAGAACTTGCTTTTGTGTGAAGGAAGGTAACCTTTTGTTCTATGTAGGCATTTAACTGATTGGATGAGCTTTCAGCTCATGGCCAATCCCTGGTCCAGCCCTATGTGATCACAGTTGTAGAGATGGGTTTTATTTACTTAGAACATGAAACATACACCATAACAAAACATCTAGGAAATAAAATTAGTGCTACTTTTCTGAATCATTAAGGATTCCTCCACCATGAAATCAAACTGAATAGCTCAGAATCCATAGATGATGATGAATGATACTGTGATATCATTACAGTGATAATGGTGGTTATGATGATGATAATGTGATAGTTATCACTAAAATTTCTCTTTAAGTGTGTATTTTATTTATTCATTTAATCTCCAAAACTACTCTACCAAGGAAGAAGTAGTATTAACAAATTCCAAGGACATGGAAAATAAGCAGAGTTTAAATAGGTTGCCCTACTCTTCAAAATTAGTAAGTATTAAAGAAGGCAAAACAGTAATGTAATCAGAAGCCTAGTTCTAGAAAGTGCTTTAGCTTTGATGAATACGCTCAATGGACCATGATAATTTCTTTGGTGTTTTCCCCAAAAGTACTTCAGAAGTACTAGGATTATTTTTTAGGAAGCACACCATTTTGAATTCAAGAAGCGATTACATCCTGCAGAGAGAGAGGGAGTTGTTGGGAGTCCCAGAGCTGAATGTTGAGATTCCAGAACTCTTCTGCTTCTGAGATTGTGCTGAGTGGCTTTCACCATTCACTTAAGATGAAACATCTCAAACTCAGACTGTAGTGACCACTAGCTTAACCATAGGGTGATGAATTTGGGATTTCCTTTTATGAAAGTGTTCATTTTCTTACTTTTGCTGTAAAAGTGTATAAGAACTCCTACCTTCCTTACTCGGGGCTTCCCTGGTGGCTCAGAGGTTAAAGCGTCTGCCTGCAATGCGGGAGATCTGGGTTTGATCCCTGGGTCGGGAAGATCCCTTGGAGAAGGAAATGGCAACCCACTCCAGTATTCTTGCCTGGAGAATCCCATGGACAGAGGAGCCTGGTAGGCTATAGTCCACGGGGTCACAAAGAGTCGGGCACGACTGAGTGACTTCACTTCACTTCACTTCACCTTCCTTACTCAGCACTATAAATTGCTCATTTGTTGACACTGCATGTGTATCTTTGAGAAGTTATACCTTTAAAAAATATATAGTTTCAAAGTTTTTGTTCTTCTGCAACCAAATAATTATGCTTGAGCAACATCTCCCTTCAGGTGATAGAAGTTTCCATCAACTCATGTTTCCAAAACTATTGAAATCACTATCTCCATCACTTATTTCATAGCTAGGTTAATCACACAACAATACATGTAATACCTTCATATTACTATAGATAGTGTGTCAGTGAGATCTGGGAGTATTGATACCATCCAACATATCTGATGAATCTGATAAAGTGTCTTTATTTTGCTAACTTTGAAAATGTTAGCTGACTGAAAGATGACTTTTCACAGGAGTCAGAAGGAGAATAATTCAAGTTCTCATATATCAATTAATAACTAATTACAATATTATATGTTTTAAAATAATCACAAACAATTCTCCACAACAGAGCCAGAGTACCTGGTGTTCTGTAGCTGAATGAATCACTAACTTTGTCCGTATCTTTGCTATTTGGTGAGTAAGTAACTAAGAAAGGGTAGAAGCTTCCATGGGGATCTGTGAGGATCTTGGAGAGCAGTGTTCCTGGTCATTGGGCTTCATCTTTGCTCCTTACATCTTCTGTCTTGTGTTTGGACTCTGAGTAGCAGCTCCAGCTCCTTCAGTTTCATTGTAACCACTATTGTTTTTGAACAAGGTCCTCCCTTTCCGGAATTTCCTGTGGAACACAAAGGATTCTCACAGAGTCTCTTTTCTCCCAGTTCCTAATGTAAGTATAGTAACTAAGGAGAGTTTCTAAGATTTTCACTCTGTTGGTTGCCATGGGAATCCGATGGGGAGTAAAACAGTGCCAGTTTTACCTGCTCACCATACACACTAAAACGTGTTTGCCCTCAGCAGTGGGGAAATAGGCACTTACAGATAAGGAACTGAGAGCAAGAAAACGTGGTGATTGCAGCAAATGAACTGTTCCCTCTACACTAAGTGCATTACTTAGGCACATAGAGAGCTTTCTTCTGCTTCCTATTATGTGCCCCTAATGGGCCAGGCTGATTTTGATTGTTGGCACAGGCTGTCCATTTCTGCTACCAAGTTAAGAGCTACAAAAGGATCAAACGCAAGGATCATTAGGATGAAAATTATACTTTTCCCAAAAGTCTCAGATGGAAGTTCCACTTCAGTTCCATAGTCTTTGTTCTTAGTCCAGTGCCAAAGACAAATTGTTACAAGCAATAGGCTTATCTAAAATATGGGGCAGAAGCATATGGGCAGAGAGGGGAGTGCTTCAAGAGGGATGGGAGAGATGTGCTGGGAGAGCTGACAGTCACTTTAAAGGAAAAACTCTCTTAGCTCATAATCATGTAGATAAATGTCAGCTTTGCTTTCTTTCAGTTGTTCTCTCAGAACTTTCACAAGGCTGTCCCAGTCTAAGAGTTCAAATCAGATCATAAGTATCACTAAGGACACAGTATGTACTAATTCACTTCAGTTGTGTCTGACTCTTTGCGACCCTATGGACTATAGCTCACCAGGCTCCTGTGTCCCTGGGATTATCCAGGCTAAAATACTGGAGTGGATTGCCATGCCCTCCTCCAGGGGATCTTCCTGACCCAGGAAGATCTTCCCTGTCCATCAGGGATTGAACCCAGAATTCTTATATCTCTCCTGCATTGACAGGCAGATTCTTTACCACTAGTGCCACATGGGAAACCCCTAAGGACATGGCTTTGATTTTAAATCAGGAGGAGCTACTGAAGCAATTTAAGCAGAGAAATGTCAAGATCTAATTTATGCTAAGTAACCTCACTCTGGCTATACAGAGTCAATTAAAAAGAGCCAAAAGGAGAAGTAGGAAGATGAGTGGGGAGCTGTGGCAATAGTCTTGGTGAAAGCTCCTGGCCAGCACATTGGAAGGTGATTTAAGTAGAACTCAGACATACATGTGACTCTGCCTCAGTCGCTGAGCCAGGCTCAGTCATGTTAGAGACTCCTCTCTAGGCTGCAGTAACAGACCACTCCCTTTTCTGGTCAGTTTTTGGGCTGTTTGCCTCTGAAAATAACTTCTTGAGAAATTTCTATCTTTTAAACAGAAAGAGAACAGAAAAGAAGAATTTGGCACACTTGTGGGCAAAAGTAATAGGAGGATACTCTTTCAGCATAAAAATAATTACCCCAAATCAAAGACATGAAAGTGCTGGCTGGCTCTCATAAATGTGTTTTGCATCATGTAAATCACATTAAATTTGAACGTGAGAAATGACATTTCAGTGGGAAGGTTATATGTAATTTTCACCAAATTAATTAATTTTCTCTCAGGCACTAGGCAGGGGTCACCTCAACCTATGATCTAATGTGAGAAGCATGAGCCAGGTCAGTGTATCTATGAAATGCATTCAGTGAGGTGCTGTCTCCTATGTCTGTAGGTATCTTAGTTATATTAGGCTGACACTATTTAATAGCAGACATTATAAGGCTAATTCTGCATCTGCTTTTTGATTATTAGAAAATTGGTGGCTTCCATCTAGGGAAATGAGTTTCTGACAATTTTTTCCAACCCTGCAAAGCTTTAAAGACTAGTGCAAAAAGCATTTTTACTGTTACATTCATTATGAGATATTAAAGGACTAAGTTCCAGAATTACATTTTCTCTGGGTATTCGTCATCATCCTTTATGATAAGCCTTTTTTAAAAAAACACGTAATATAAAAACTGAATCAACTTGAGCAACTTCTAAGGACCTATCTTGTGTTTTAGAGAAGAAAGATCTGTACGATTCCTTTTATATGCTTCTTCTATATCTATCTTTAGAGTCAATCCATCTCATTATGTATATTCACTCATTCATTCTATAATTATTAAGCCCCTATTATGTGCGGAGCTGTAATAGGTGCTGTGCAACTATTAATGACCAAATGGATTTAATTCTTAAGTACCTGGAGTTTTCAAGATTATTTGATTATTATAAAAAGCATCATCACTGCTATACTCATTATGGAATATTAAAAGACTAAGTTCCAGGATTAACTAGACATAATTACAGTGTTATGTGATATGTACAATAAAAATTCAGAGAGTGCTATGGGTCTTTGAGTGGGTGGGAACTAATTCTGTCTGAGACAAAGGTCTTTGCGATGAAAATGATGTTGAATAGACCCTTAAGGGTGTCCTAGGCATGTGGATGAGGGAGTTGGGGTGGAATAGGATGTCACCTATATGGCCACATATGGCACATAGAAATGTTTCGCTTGTTTTTTTCATTAACAGAAAAAGAAGAAACAAATTTGTGAACTCAAATAAAACACTTCTTCATATTGATAGCTTATGGTGAACGATGTCGGATTTGTGATCTCCGAAGAAGATTTAGCTTCAGGACCAGGGACCAGGCTTGATCACTCAAGAGCTTTTCAGTAGCAGAGTTTTATTAAAGTAAGAAGAGGGACAGAGGAAGCTTCTGACATAGATATCAGAAGGGGGACAGAGAGTGCCCCCCTAGCTAGTCTTATCAAGGCCTTAAATACTTTTTTCAGACCCACTTCCACAACATGCATCTTAAATTAACAAGATTAGAATGAACAATAGGAAGATCTTACCAGACCCACTCCCATAATGTAAGTTTGAAGATGACAGGATTAGTCAGAAGGTTCTTGTTAAGGAGAAACATGTCCTCGAGCAAGATGCATTGTTATACTGACTCAGTTCAGTTCAGTCCAGTTCAGTCACTCAGTTGTGTCCGACTCTCTGCGACCCCATGGACTGCAGCATGCCAGGCCTCCCTGTCCACCACCAACTCCCGGAGTTTACCCAAACTCATGTCCATTGAGTATTCAGTTCAGTTCAGTTCAGTTCAGTCGCTCAGTCGTGTCCGACTCTTTGCGACCCCATGAATCGCAGCACGCCAGGCCTCCCTGTTCATCACCATCTCTCGGAGTTCACTCAGACTCACATCCATTGAGTCAGTGATGCCATCCAGCCATCTCATCCTCGGTCGTCCCCTTCTCCTCCTGCCCCCAATCCCTCCCAGCATCAGAGTCTTTTCCAATGAGTCAACTCTTCGCATCAGGTGGCCAAAGTACTGGAGTTTCAGCTTCAACATCAGTCCTTCCAATGAACACCCAGGACTGATCTCCTTCAGGATGGACTGGTAGAAGTAGAAGGTTGGAGGATTTCTCTGAGGTCATATCGTCAGGGTTCCCTGCTGTAATGTTCGGCCTTGATTGCACCCCGTCCACCATCTTGGCTGCAGAACTCCGCGGCTGCTGTGGAGAATAAGGGAGAGGTTGCCCTAGCAGCTGCCGAGGCTTTCTTTGTCTTTAGGACACCTTCGTTTTCCCTTCTCCACATTGGCCCTGACTTCCACTCCGAGAAGACATTACTTTTGGAGGATCAGAAAGAGGGCATTTGGTACCTCGAAACACACCTGCCAGCAATTTGTAACAAGGCTGCACAGTACAGGAGCGACTAAGAAGAGAGAACCCACGTCCAAGATCAGGAGGGGCAGCTGTGACTCAGTTCAGTTCAGTTCAATTCAATCGCTCATTCATGTCCAACTTTTTGTGACCCCATGGACTGCAGCACACCAGGCCTTTTCAAAAGCATCAATTCTTCGGCGATCAGCCTTCTTCACAGTCCAACTCTCACATCCATACATGACCACAGGAAAAACCATAGCCTTGACTAAACGGACCTTAGTCGGCAAAGTAATGTCTCTGCTTTTGAAAATGCTATCTAGGTTGGACATAACCCTTCTTCCAAGGAGTAAGCGTCTTCTAATTTCATGGCTGCAGTCACCATCTGCAGTGATTTTGGAGCCTAAAAAAATAAAGTCTGGCACTGTTTCCACTGTTTCCCCATCTATTTCCCATGAAGTGATGGGACCAGATGCCATGATCTTCGTTTTCTGAATGTTGAGCTTTAAGCCAACTTTTTCGCTCTCCTCTTTCACTTTCATCAAGAGGCTTTTTAGCTCCTCTTCACTTTCTGCCATAAGGGTGGTGTCATCTGCATATCTGAGGTTATTGATATTTCTCCCAGCAATCTTGATTCCAGCTTGTGCTTCATCCAGCCCAGCATTTCTCATGATGTACTCTCTATATAAGTTAAATAAACATGGTGACAATATACAGCCTTGACATAGTTCTTTTCCTATTTGGATCCAGTCTGTTCCATGTCCAGTTCTAATTGTTGCTTCCTAACCTGCATACAAATTTCTCATTACAGGTCAGGTGGTCTCGTATTCCCATCTCTTTCAGAGTTTTCCACAGTTTATTGTGTTATATTGACTAAGACAAAGCAATGTAGAAAAGAACATTTATCCTTTTCTTCTTGAGAGCCCCAGACCCCTTTCTCCTCCTCGGGAAGCCTGGACTTCTTATCACCCTACCTTGGAATTGACTTTCTCAATATTATTGGGGAAGTCAATGCATATCTCCNTATTGACTAAGACAAAGCAATGTAGAAAAGAACATTTATCCTTTTCTTCTTGAGAGCCCCAGACCCCTTTCTCCTCCTCGGGAAGCCTGGACTTCTTATCACCCTACCTTGGAATTGACTTTCTCAATATTATTGGGGAAGTCAATGCATATCTCCTTCAAAGGGTGAGCACCGCTATATCCATCTCCTCCACTTCATTTTGCAACACCCTCACCAATCTTTGCTTCACGAGGCTCCCTCTGAACATCCAAGTCAAAAAGTAAATTTTCCTTCCTCTCAACTTCTGAGCACTCACATTTATTGAATGGAAATATTTTGCTCATAGGTTCCTGGTATAAGGCATCATTGCAGCATCCCCTAACAGCAAACAGAAGTCCTTATACCTAATAATCTCATTATCACTATCATCTTTGTGCCAGATACTGTGCAATTTTCACTTCGAAAATCCTCATCTTTAATTCTCAAGTATCCTATGAGGTACTCAGTATTATCACTAACCTCATTTTATAGATCCAGAATCTAAAGCTCTGTTCAGGGAATAACTTGTGTTATTGTGTCAGAGCAGACCCATGACCATTAGCACACCACCGTTAGCATGGGACCCTTAGCGGGAAACCCTTAGCATGGTGGTTAGAGGTCTTGATCCCTGAAGTGACAGGTATACTGCAACCTCTCACCTCCAGGCCCTGCATCCTAGGGGCTGATGGGTGAGCTGGGGGCTCAGGGACAGGCTGAATAACTTGTGTTATTGTGTCAGAGCAGACCCATGACCATTAGCACACCACCGTTAGCATGGGACCCTTAGCGGGAAACCCTTAGCATGGTGGTTAGAGGTCTTGATCCCTGAAGTGACAGGTATACTGCAACCTCTCACCTCCAGGCCCTGCATCCTAGGGGCTGATGGGTGAGCTGGGGGCTCAGGGACAGGCTGTGTTCTGCAGATCTCCAGAGGCTTTGCTACGGCTGACCACTGGCCAGGAAACAAAGTACTTAATTGTGTGATTTCTTATTAAAATATTTTGTATATTTATATTATTTTTTAAAATAACTTTTTGATTAATTCACATTCTCTTAACATCTACTCACCTTTAACATGTACTTAACATGCATTTACCACAAACTTTTCTTTTTAATCTTAATCTCTCAAAAAAAAAAAAATATATATATATATATATATTTTGCCATCCTTCTTTCAGCCTTCAATGAAAAACCCAAATCCAAAACAAGTCTAGTAGCTGGCCATTGTAAGCTACTACATTTCACACTCAGTTGCTAAATTATTCAAGCAGGAGTCATTTGTCTACCATATATATACTTGAATAAATTAGACTAAAGTATATGGTAGATTTATTAGCTAGTGTTTACTAGTAACTTATCAGACTCTCATTTTTTTGAAATATTATTAAAAAATAATCCTTAATTCAATTAAATAAAAGTGTCTATCTAGTATTAATGCACTGGAGGAAGCATAATTACAGCTCATTGCCATACCATAAAAAACATTATGGTGATTCCCATTGACCAATGTTTGCTATTTTATTTCAAAACAGGCATAATACAGACTATTCAATAACACTTTTGTTTCCAAATATGAGCTTTTAAATGGTCAGACCATTAGGAGAAACTGGGTAAAGAATACACAGGATATCTCTGTATTGTTACTTACAATTGCTTGTGGAACTATAATTATCTCAAAAAATGTCTTAAAAGAACAGTTGACATTCTCCACTGCTATACATAATACTCTCATTCATATTTTTTTTTTTCTGCTTCTGAGAGTGAATAGAAAAAAATAATACTTTCAGAAGTGTGTTGATTCGAAAGAGTCTTTGCCTTTTTTCTGAGATTGTCACCAAATTCTAATATCATAGAAGCCGCCACATCTTCAGAGGACATCTCTGAAATGCTGCAATACTAAAAAAAATATATAGTATCTGCTACTATAAAACTCTTAGAAGACCTTAGAAGAAATGAAGTAGCCTTCACAGTCAATGAAAGAGTCCAAAATGCAGTATTTAGGTGCAGTCTCAAAAATGGGAGAATAATCTTGGTTCATTTCCAAGGCAAACCATTCAATATTACAGTAATCCAAGTCTATGCCTCAATCACTAATGCCAAGGAAGCTGAAATTGAATGGCTCTATGGAGAAATATCAATAACCTCAGCTATGCAGATGACACCACCCTTATGGCAGAAAGTGAAGAGGAACTAAAAAGCCTCTTGATGAAAGTGAAAGAGGAGAGTGGAAAACGTTGGCTTAAAGCTCAACATTCAGAAAACAAAGATCATGGCATCTGGTCCCATCACTTCATGGGAAATAGATGGAGAAACAGTGTCAGACTTTATTTTTTTGGGCTCCAAAATCACTGCAGACGGTGACTGCACCCATGAAATTAAAAGACACTTACTCCTTGGAAGAAAAGTTATGACCAACCTAGATAGCATTTTCAAAAGCAGAGACACTACTTTGCCGACTAAGGTCCGTCTAGTCAAGACTATGGTTTTTCCAATAGTCATGTATGGATGTGAGAGTTGGACTGTGAAGAAGGCTGAGCGCCGAAGAATTGATGCTTTTGAACTGTGGTGTTGGAGAAGACTCTTGAGAGTCCCTTGGACTGCAAGGAGATCCAACCAGTCCATTCTGAAGGAGATCATATATCAATAACCTCAGCTATGCAGATGACACCACCCTTATGGCAGAAAGTGAAGAGGAACTAAAAAGCCTCTTGCTGAAAGTGAAAGTGGAGAGTGGAAAACGTTGGCTTAAAGCTCAACATTCAGAAAACAAAGATCATGGCATCTGGTCCCATCACTTCATGGGAAATAGATGGAGAAACAGTGTCAGACTTTATTTTTTTGGGCTCCAAAATCACTGCAGACGGTGACTGCACCCATGAAATTAAAAGACGCTTACTCCTTGGAAGAAAAGTTATGACCAACCTAGATAGCATTTTCAAAAGCAGAGACACTACTTTGCCGACTAAGGTCCGTCTAGTCAAGACTATGGTTTTTCCAATAGTCATGTATGGATGTGAGAGTTGGACTGTGAAGAAGGCTGAGCGCCGAAGAATTGATGCTTTTAAACTGTGGTGTTGGAGAAGACTCTTGAGAGTCCCTTGGACTACAAGGAGATCCAACCAGTCCATTCTGAAGGAGATCAACCCTGGGATTTCTTTGGAAGGAATGATGCTAAAGCTGAAACTCCAGTATTTTGGCCACCTCATGTGAAGAGTTGACTCATTGGAAAAGACTGTGATGCTGGGAGGGATTGGGGGCAGGAGAAGAAGGGGACGACCGAGGATGAGATGGCTGGATGGCATCACGGACTCGATGGACGTGAGTCTGAGTGAACTCCAGGAGTTGGTGATGGACAGAAAGACCTGGCGTGCTGCAATTCATGGGGTCACAAAGAGTCGGACACGACTGAGCGACTGAACTGAACTGAACTGATGAAGACCTACAAGTCCTAGAACTAACACCAAAAAAAGATGTTCTTTTCATCATAGGGGATTGGAATGCAAAAGTAGAAAGTCAGGAGATACCTGGAGTAACAGGGAAGTTTGGCCTTGGAGTACAAAATGAAGCAGGGAAAGGCTAACTGAGTTTTGTCAGGAGAACACACTGGGCATAGCAAACAATATCTTCCAACAACACAAGAGACAGCTCTACACATAAACATCAACAGATGGTCAGTACTGAAATCAGATTGATTATATTATTTGCAACCGAAGATGAAGATACTCTATACAGTCAGCAAAAACAAGACCGGGAGCTGACTGTCCCTCAGATCATGAACACCTTATTGCCAAATTTAGACTTAAATTAGTAGGGAAGCTACTAGACCATTCAGGTATGACCTGAATCAAACCCCTTATGACTGATGTTGAAGCTGAAACTCCAATACTTTGGCCACCTGATGTGAAGAGCTGACTCATTTGAAAAGACTCTAATGCTGGGAAAGATTGAAGGCAGGAGGAGAAGAGGATGACAGAGGATGAGATGGTTGGACGGCATCACTGACTCAATGGACATGAGTTTGGGTAAACTGTGGGAGTTGGCGATGGACATGGAGGCCTCGTATGTTGCAGTTCATGGGATTGCAAAGAGTCGGACATGACTGAGCGACTGAACTGAACTGAAAAACCCTTATGATTATATAGTGGAGGTGACAAATAAATTCAAGGGATTAGATCTGGTAGACAGAGTGCTTGAAGAATGAAGGACAGAGGTTTATAACATTCTATAGGAGGTGGTGACCAAAACCATCCCCAAGAAAAAGAAATGCAATAAGGCAAAATGATTGTCTGAAGAGGCCTTAGAAAAGCCGAGAAAAGAAAAGAAGCAGAAGGGAAATTAGAAAGGGAAAAATATAGCCAACTGAATGCAGAGTTCCAGAGAAGAGCAAGGAGAGATAAGAAAGCCTCCTTCAGTGAACAATGCAAAGAAATAGAGGAAAACAATCAAATGGGAAGACTAGAGATCTCTTCAAGAAAACTGGAGATATCAAGGGAAAATTTCTTGCAAAGATGTGCACAATAAAGGACAGAAATGGAAAGGACCTAACAGAGTTCAGTTCAGTTCAGTTCAGTCGCTCAGTCGTGTCCGACTCTTTGCGACCCCATGAATTGCAGCACGCCAGGCCTCCCTGTTCATCACCATCTCTCGGAGATCACTCAGACTCACATCCATCGAGTCCGTGATGCCATCCAGCCATCTCATCCTCGGTCGTCCCCTTCTCCTCCCGCCCCCAATCACTCCCAGCATCAGAGTCTTTTCCAATGAGTCAACTCTTCGCATGAGGTGGCCAAAGTACTGGAGTTTCAGCTTTAGCATCATTCCTTCCAAAGAAATCCCAGGGTTGATCTCCTTTAGAATGGACTGGTTGGATCTCCTTGCAGTCCAAGGGACTCTCAAGAGTCTTCTCCAACACCACACTTCAAAAGCATCAATTCTTCGGCGATCAGCCTTCTTCACAGTCCAACTCTCACATCCATACATGACCACAGGAAAAACCATAGCCTTGACTAAACGGACCTTAGTCGGCAAAGTAATGTCTCTGCTTTTGAAAATGCTATCTAGGTTGGAAATAACCCTTCTTCCAAGGAGTAAGCGTCTTCTAATTTCATGGCTGCAGTCACCATCTGCAGTGATTTTGGAGCCCAAAAAAATAAAGTCTGGCACTGTTTCCACTGTTTCCCCATCTATTTCCCATGAAGTGATGGGACCAGATGCCATGATCTTCGTTTTCTGAATGTTGAGCTTTAAGCCAACTTTTTCACTCTCCTCTTTCACTTTCATCAAGAGGCCTTTTAGCTCCTCTTCACTTTCTGCCATAAGGGTGGTGTCATCTGCATATCTGAGGTTATTGATATTTCTCCCGGCAATCTTGATTCCAGCTTGTGTTTCTTCCAGTCCAGCGTTTCTCATGATGTACTCTGCATATAAGTTAAATAAGCAGGGTGACAATATACAGCCTTGACGCACTCCTTTTCCTATTTGGAACCAGTCTGTTGTTCCATGTCCAGTCCTAACTGTTGCTTCCTGACCTGCATACAGATTTCTCAAGAGGCAGGTTAGGTGGTCTGGTATTCCCATCTCTTTCAGAATTTTCCACAGTTTATTGTGATCCACACAGTCAAAGGCTTTGGCATAGTCGATAAAGCAGAAGTAGATGTTTTTCTGGAACTCTCTTGCTTTTTCCATGATCCAGCGGATGTTGGCAATTTGATCTCTGGTTCCTCTGCCTTTTCTAAAGCCAGCTTGAACATCAGGGAGTTCACGGTTCACGTATTGCTGAAGCCTGGCTTGGAGGATTTTGAGCATTACTTTACTAGCATGTGAGATGAGTGCAATTGTGCGGTAATTGGAGCATTCTTTTGCATTGCCTTTCTTTGGAATTGGAATGAAAACTGACCTTTTCCAGTCCTGTGGCCACTGCTGAGTTTTCCAAATTTGCTGGCAGATTGAGTGCAGCACTTTCACAGCATCATCTTTCAGGATTTGAAACAGCTCAACTGGAATTCCATCACCTCCACTAGCTTTGTTCGTAGTGATGCTTTCTAAGGCCCACTTGACTTCACATTCCAAGATGTCTGGCTCTAGATTAGTGATCACATCATCATGATTATCTGGGTCGTGAAGATCTTTTTTGTACAGTTCTTCTGTGTATTCTTGCCACCTCTTCTTAATATCTTCTGCTTCTGTTAGGTCCATACCATTTCTGTCCTTTATCGAGCCCATCCTTGCATGAAATGTTCCCTTGGTATCTCTAATTTTCTTGAAGAGATCTCTAGTCTTTCCCATTCTGTTGTTTTCCTCTATTTCTTTGCATTGATCACTGAAGAAGGCTTTCTTATCTCTTCTTGCTATTCTTTGGAACTCTGCATTCAGGTGCTTATATCTTTCCTTTTCTCCTTTGCTTTTCGCCTCTCTTCTTTTCACAGCTATTTGTAAGGCCTCCCCAGACAGCCATTTTGCTTTTTTGCATTTCTTTTCCATGGGGATGGTCTTGATCCCTGTCTCCCGTACAATGTCACGAACCTCATTCCATAGTTCTTCAGGCACTCTATCTATCAGATCTAGGCCCTTAAATCTATTCCTCACTTCCACTGTATAATCATAAGGGATTTGATTTAGGTCATACCTGAATGGTCTAGTGGTTTTCCCTACTTTCTTCAATTTGAGTCTGAATTTGGCAATAAGGAGTTCATGATCTGAGCCACAGTCAGCTCCCGGCCTTGTTTTTGTTGACTGTATAGAGCTTCTCCATCTTTGGCTGCATAGAATATAATCAATCTGATTTCGGTGTTGACCATCTGGTGATGTCCACGTGTAGAGTCTTCTCTTGTGTTGTTGGAAGAGGGTGTTTGCTATGACCAGTGCATTTTCTTGGCAAAACTCTATTAGTCTTTGCCCTGCTTCATTCCGCATTCCAAGGCCAAATTTGCCTGTTACTCCAGGTGTTTCTTGACTTCCTACTTTAGCATTCCAGTCCCCTATAATGAAAAGGACATCTTTTTTGGGTGTTAGTTCTAAAAGATCGTGTAGGTCTTCATAAAACCGTTCAACTTCAGCTTCTTCAGCATTACTGGTTGGGGCATAGACTTGGATAACTGTGATATTGAATGGTTTTCCTTGGAGACGAACAGAGATCATTCTGTCGTTTTTGAGATTGCATCCAAGTACTGCATTTCGGACTCTTTTGTTGACCATGATGGCTACTCCATTTCTTCTGAGGGATTCCTGCCCGCAGTAGTAGATATAATGGTCATCTGAGTTAAATTCACCCATTCCAGTCCATTTTAGTTCGCTGATTCCTAGAATGTCGACGTTCACCCTTGTCATCTCTTGTTTGACCACTTCCAATTTGCCTTGATTCATGGACCTGACATTCCAGGTTCCTATGCAGTATTGCTCTTTACAGCATCGGATCTTGCTTCTATCACCAGTCACATGCACAACTGGGTATTGTTTTCGCTTTGGCTCCATCCCTTCATTCTTTCTGGACTTATTGCTCCACTGATCTCCAGTAGCATATTGGGCACCTAATGACCTGGGGAGTTCCTCTTTTGATATCCTATCATTTTGCCTGTTCATACTGTTCATGGGGTTCTCAAGGCAAGAATACTGAAGTGGCTTGCCATTCCCTTCTCCAGTGGACCACGTTCTGTCAGCCCTCTCCACCATGACCCGCCTGCCTTGGGTTGCCCTGCAGGCATGGCTTGGTTTCATTGAGTTAGACAAGGCTGTGGTCCTAGTGTGATTAGATTGACTAGTTTTCTGTGAGTATGGTTTCAGTATGTCTGCCCTCTGATGCCCTCTTTCACCACCTATCATCTTACTTGGGTTTCTCTTACCTTGGGTGTGGGGAACAGAAGCAGATGAAATTAAGAAGTGGCAAGAATATGCAGAACTATATAAAAAAGGTCTTAATGACCCAAATAACCACAATGGTGTGTTTTTTCAAGTAGTCATGTACAGCTGTGAAAGTTGGACCATAAAGAAGGCTGAGCATCAAAGAATTGATGCTTTTGAATTGTGGTGCTGGAGAAGAATCTTGAAAGGACAGCAAAGAGATCAAAACAGTCAATCCTAAAGGAAATCAGTCCTGAATATTCCTTGGAAGGACTGATGCTGAAGCTGAAGCTCCAATACTTTGGCCACCTGATGCAAAGAGCTGACTCATTAGAAAAGACCCTGATGCTGGGAAACATTGAGGGCAGGGAAGAAGGGGGAACAGAGGATGACATGGTTGGATGGCATCACTGACTCAATAGACATGAGTATGGGCAAACTGTGAGAAATAGTGAAGGACAGGGACATTTGGCATGCTTCAGTTTATGGGATTGCAGAGTCAGACAAGACTTAGTGACTAAACAGCACTGTAAGTCTCAGGGGCAAAGATATATTTTGATTTGACATATTGGGTTGTTACCATGATATTTCTTCATTGGGACCAGTAGGTTGGTTTTTGCTCATGTGGTCCAGAAAAATAGAAAATTGCAGTATAGCCTCGTGGTTAAGTGTGTAGTCTCTAGAGTCAGGCTGATGACTTAAAACCTTGTTCTGCTATTTCCTATCTATGTGACCACGGACACGATTATTAATCCTATGTTGCCTTTGTTGTCTATTTTAAAATAGAATTAGTTGTAGTGCTCACTGCTTAGAATTCCTGAGATAATTGAATTACAGAATACATATGTCTGATATTCAACCAGCTCTCAGTGTAGGGGTACTGAAGTTACAATTCTACTACCTCAAAATATTTAGTCAAGAGAAACAGCTGAAGTTAGATGCTTTCTACTTTCAAGATCTGTAATATCTAATTCCTAAGACAGTAGTGACCAGGTGGTGGAGTTCATCAGCAGCCTCTACCCTTCAGGTCATACCTTCCTTTGATCTGGCATGAATTAACTGCACCTGTTTTGTAGTTTAGGACCCCCCCCCCCCCCGCCCCGCCTCCCGAGTACCCATAAAGTCTCAACCTTTTCAAACCCAGCTTGCTGCTATGTTGATTCAGGCTATGTTTCTTCTTCTGTACGTGGATATTCTTTGCCTTATACCTGGTTTCCTGTTGAAAGCAAATTTTGTCCCTGGATCCTTGACCCTCTACCCTGACCTTACCATCATCCTCTTTTATGGAATTGAATCCTGCCCCTTAATTGCCAGCCACAGAATGGCATATTGATGCAAATAGACCGATTACTCAGAGCTATAGGACTTCTGACTACGTGGACTAAAGCACTATGAACAGGGTTGGCAAGCATCATAGAGGGTGCTTCAGTTCAGTTCACTTCAGTTCAATCGCTCAGTCATGTCTGACTCTTTGTGACCCCATGGACTGCAGCACACCAGGCCTCCCTGTCCATCACCAACTGCCGGAGTTTACCCAAACTCATGTCCACTGAGTTGGTGATGCCAACCGACCATCTCATCCTCTGTCATCCCCTTCTCCCGCCTTTAATCTTTCCCAGCATTAGAGTCTTTTCAAATGAGTCAGCCCTTCAGGTGGCCAAAGTATTGGAGTTTCAGCTTCAGCATCAGTCCTTCCAATGAACATTCAGGACTGATTTCCTTTAGAATGGACTGGTTGGATGTCCTTGCAGCCCAAGGGACTCTCAAGAGTCTTCTCCAACACCACAGTTCAAAAGCATCAGTTCTTCGGTGCTCAGCTTTCTTTATAGTCCAACTCTCACATCCCTACATGACTATTGGAAAAACCATAGCCTTGACTAGATGGACCTTTGTTGGCAAAGTAATGTCTCTGCTTTTTAACATGCTGTCTAGGTTGGTCATAACTTTTCTTTGAAGGAGTAAGTGTCTTTTAATTTCATGGCTGCAGTCACCATCTGCAGTGATTTTGGACTCTCCAAAAATAAAATATCTCACTGTTCCCATTGTTTTCCCATCTATTTGCCATGAAGTAATGGGACCAGATGCCATGATCTTAATTTTCTGAATGTTGAGTTTTAAGCCAACTTTTTCACTCTCCTCTTTCACTTTCATCAAGAGGCTCTTTAGTTCTTCTTTACTTTCTGCCATAAGGGGGTCACTTAAAGAAATATTATCTGGGATATGTGAGATATCCTGTGAAGAGGGACTAGATGATCATAGAGAGCCAGGCCCCAGAATAAATTGTAGCTTCCTGATCCAGGAGATCAGCCTTGAGTACCCAGAAAAATTCATCACTATGCTCCTCACTCCACCTCCCTACGATGGAAAGAACTCTGATCAGATATCAGATATGTCTGATTCACATGAATATTGGCATAAATTGATGATTTTTGTTTGTGACTGAGGAAGGAAACCACAGAGCTGTTATTGTTAAGATCTCCCTGGTGTTTCCTCCATGGAGAATTTTTCAGTTTGTAGTAGAGTTAATCCGAAGAGAGGATAGGGACTTGAGAGCTCTGGTTAGCCAAAAAAAAAAAAAAGATATTGTTAGAGATAAAATTAAACCATATCATTAAACCACATTGAAATGCTTCAATAAATCTATATAAAGCCCAAAGTACAGAGCCAGACACTTTGTTCAAGAGATATAAGGAAGTATTATTTTTGTTATTCATAATTTGTTAGCTGATTTAAATATCATAATGGGTCACTCACCTCTCCGTAATATCTGGGGTATTTTGGAGTTAAAATAAAATCAGACACATCAGCCAGGTGAGGAATTTCATAAAACATAGCAATATAATTACCAACAACATTAGAAATAAGGATATTAGTACAGAAATATAGTCTTCCTTTCAAAACATGCTTCAGCCTTAAACTCAGACATGATTCAGTAGAAGAGAACTTGAATTCCTATATGTATTCATCCAAAAGTTAATATGATCTGGTAAAGCCCTTTGCAACTTTTAGGGCTTCTATACTAAATCAATTCCTTCTTGACAAATGCAAATTAAAGAACTTGTAAACATCTCCCAATTGGGGTCAAGCAATCATCTTTCAGCAGTTTCAGAGCTTAGAGTAGCGTCAATCAACTGACTCAGTTGAGACAGACAAGCATTAAATTTGTATTTTTCAAAACTTTGATACATTTACTTTCACTTCTTTCCTGTTTAACACCTCTATTTTTGTTGATTCCTTGTGCATAAAGTTCTTATACAGAATTTAAAAGATTCTGTTCAAAGAAACACCATCTATGAAAGCACATTGATAGGAATGTACCTAAACAAGCATATACTTTCTAATTAGCTCTTTTCAGTTGCTCATATTGCATAATTAAAGCTCATTGAAGCCTATTCAAATGAAGAACTGTCTTCTTTATTTTTTAAAGCATCATTTAAAGTGGTTTTGAAATTGACATTATCCTAATTACCTTTTCTTAGAAATGAGCTTATGAGCTTTCTTCATGAAGGAGGAGAAAATGAGATCAGCCTGGTGGTTGATGTAGGTTTGCTGTTGCTCTTTTGTTTGCTTTTGACCCTCGGACTTATTGCTTGTCCTTTATTTTGTACCAAAGCCCTGACTTCCTGTGTGTGTGTGTGTGTGTGTGTGTGTGTGTGTGTGTGTGTTGAAGTGTAATGGGGAGGAGCCAATTTTGACTCCATGTCCTTTCAGTTCAGTTCAGTAACTCAGTTGTGACTTTGAACCAAAGCTCTGGCTTCCAGTGTGTGTGTGTGTGTGTGTGTTGGAGTGTAATAGGGAAGAGCCAATTGTGACTCCATGTTGGATCTGTTTTTTTTTTTTTTTTACTTTAATCTTTGTTTTTGTTATTATAATCATAGATAAGGGCCTGCCTTAGGGAAACCTGCCCTCTGACTGTTAAACTAAAGTGGCTTTATTAGGCTCACAGGGAGACAATCTGACTCTGTGTGCCTGTGAATGGCTGCAGAAAAGAAGAAATTAACACATCGGCTTTTATTTTACAAGATAAAGGGCTTTTTATTTCACTTCCTTACCTCCTCTCCCTCAGTATAAAAGAAAATGGCATCCAGACCCCAATAAGATTTTTTTTGCCTACTCTAGCCATCTTCTCCATCTGCCAGCTTTCTGAACAAAGTCATTATTCCTTGCCTCAACATCAAGTCTCCTGATTCATTGGCCTGGCCTGTTGTGCTGCAAGCGAAGCGAGCTTGGACTCAGTAACAGAAGGAGAGGTGCTTGACATGTCCACAACCACCTGCTTCGTCCCTTTGAACTTGTTTTGGGAATTGGATGGGAAGGGATGTTGATAGGTTTTCAGATAAAAACAAGAAGTGCATGCTGAGTTGTCTGGAACCTTGCCTAGCTTTCTCTTTCTGAAACATGGATGATCTATGACCACTAATGCATTGAAGAAAAATATGTTAAATTAATAGATCGAATAAACAAAAATAAGTGAATGTGGTAAAAACATAAATAAATGAGCCAGCCACATTTTAATCAGCTTTTTAAAATGGGCATAATTAATTAATAGGAGGGTAGAGCATGGGAGTTAAATGCTTTCTATATCCTGTCCAGTGACCACAGATTTTCTTTTCATTCCAGGGGTTGTAATTTATAAATGTGCCTCCTTGTCCATTAATCATAGCTGTTTTGACTATTCTGATCTTCAAAGGTCAGAGTTGAGATTTTAATGTAGCACCTGGGCATCTCTACTAATTTCTTTCTACATTATTCACTAGAATAGCATTCCTAAGGAAATGGGGCATGTGTTTTCTTAGCCCTTTAAGTAACAGTTGGTATTAGCCCTTCCTTTAGTTCTGACCTCTATTCAGCCATTGAGAAAGGGAAAAGCATTTCATAAATACATAAATAAAGACCAAAAAAAAAAAAAAGACTACATTTATGGGGGTGTGTCTGCTTTCATCATTGGTTTTGATTTCCTGTCTCATCCTGTTGTCTGCTTAGTCGCCGTCAATCCAGACCCCTTCCCCGCCCCCGAGGCTGTAGTTTACCCTTCCATCTCCATTCCCCCTTCCCCCGACTTGCTCTGGTCATAGCCGTGCTGTGGTCCACAGTGTGTGTGCCCTTAGTTGGGTCTGTGCTTTGTCTTCATGTCTCATTAAATGGTGTTTTTCCCCCATAGCAGTAAGTTGAACTGGTGTATCACTCTGCAGTTACAGGAGAAGGCAATGGCAACCCACTCCAGTACTCTTGCCTGGAAAATCCCATGGACGGAGGAGCCTGGTAGGCTGCAGTCCACGGGGTCGCACAGAGTCGGAAATGACTGAAGCGACCTTCAGCAGCATCCTTATAGAGTAAACTGAGAAAGGATGCCGTTCATTTAAAATCAATCTAGTTTAAAAACTTTCAGGCTCCTCTGTCCATGGGATTTTACAGGCGAGGATACTGGAGTGGGTTGCCATTTCCTTCTCCAGGGGATCTTCCCCATCCAGGGATCGAACCTGGGTTTCCTGCACTGCAGGCAGATACTTTACTGACTGAGCTATGAGGGAAGCCCAGTTTTAAAACTTTCATTAAAATTGGAAATTTTGAAAATTTAGGAAATTAAATTTCCAACACCTTTTGGGTATAACACAAATTTCAATACTTTCCTATGCAGAGGAATTAAAAAATGATGAGGAATGTCTTCAGACATGGGGCTGATATGTGTGTGGGGGAATGGTATCTGTATGTAGGGTGCTGAGTTGTTGGTTTGAAACCTTGAGATTTTATTGGGTGAAAACTGAAACTGGCCTCCTTACACAGAAGGCAAGGAAAACCTAAGAAAGAGGAAGGCCACCCAGATGGGTATGTGGTAGGTATAATAGGCAAGGGAACTTACATCCAAGGCTTGTTTTGGGCAGCCACAATAAGAGTAGCTCTCTGCCGTGCCTGCCAGTGTCACAATAGTTCAAATAGAGGCCTTACGTAGGTTAAGTCATGTGTACTACCCAGATGGTCACAACAACATTTTGCTCTCTCAAGGCTGTGTCCTTGAAAATGGTTCCCACTGTGGGAATGGTAAGCAGAATGTACATTCCAAAGGCAAGAGAGGAGGTAAGGAATTTTGAATTGCCTGTGTTGCTGGTCAACCAATATTCACATCCTCTAAATGACCATCTCTAACAGAAGTGGCCTTGTGTACTTGAGAAGTAGACTTTATTATGCCATGTTATGTTTATTTGAGCAGACAGAGGAGGATTTAAGTCAGAATCAAGTCATAGAAGAATAGAAACTGAAAACTGCAGAACCTCTTGAAGCAGATGATTGAAGTCAAGGGTTGGCATAACATGCCTTCCCTCCTTTCTTTCTTTTCTTTCTCTTTCTTTTCATCTCTTTCCTTTCCTTTTCATTTCTTCTGCCATTTCTCCCTCCTTCCTTGCCTTCTTCCCTCCTTCCCTCTCCCCTTCCCTTCCTCTCCTTCCTGACTTTGTTTCTTTTTTTGTCTCTCTTTCTTTCTTCCCTCCATGGCTTTATTGAGGGCATAGTTAACAAAGAAAAATGGTGTGTATTTAAAGTATGCAATGTGATGATTTGTATGTATATGTATACATGTTGTTGTTCAGTCTCTAAGTAGTGTCTGATTCTTTGTGTCCCCATGGACTGCAGCATTCCAGGCTTCCTTGTCCTTCACTATCTATCTCCCAGAGTTTGCTCAGATTCATGCCCATTGAGTTGGTGATGCCATCCAACCATCTCGTGCTCTATCGCCCCCTTCTCCTCCTGCCTTCAATGTTTCCCAGGATCAGGGTCTTTTCCAATGTGTCCGCTCTTCACATCAGGTGGCCAAAGTAATGGAACTTCACCTTCAGTATCAGCCTTTCCAATGAATATTCAGAATTGATTTCCTTTAGGAATGACTGGTTTGAGATCTATCTATCTATCTATCTATCTATCTACCTTTCATATATATATATATATATATATGAAAAAGTAAAAGTATTAGTTGCTCAGTCATGTCTGATTCTTTGTGACCTGGGGACTGTAGCCCACCAGGATCCTTGTCCACAGAATTTTCTAGGCAAGAATACTGGAGTGGGTAAGTCAGGGCATCTTCCCTGACCCAAGGATCAAACTTGGGTCTCCCAAGTTGCAGGCAATTTCTTTACCATCTGAGCCACCAGGGAAGCTGATATATATATCAGCTATACATCAGAGTCTTTCCCAATGAGTCAACTCTTTGCATGAGGTGGCTAAAGTACTGGAGTTTCAGCTTTAGCATCACTCCTTCCAAAGAACACCCAGGACTGATCTCCTTTAGAATGGACTGGTTGGATCTCCTTGCTATATATATATATATATATATATATATTAATATTATGTTTGAAACTCCAATACTTTGGCCACCTGATGCAAAGAGCTGACTCATTTGAAAGGACCCTGATGCTGGGAAATATTGATGGTGGAAGGAGAAGGGGACAACAGAGAATTAGATGGTTGGATGGCATCACCAACTCAATGGACATGAGTTTGGGTAAATTCTGGGAGTTGGTGATGGATAAGGAGGCCTGGCATGCTGTGGTTCATGGGGTCACAAAGAGTCAGACATGACTGAGCGACTGAACTGAACTGAACTATTATGTTATATATAAATATTATGTTAATGTTATTAACATAACATTAATTATTATGATATATATATATATATACAAGTATAAAATCATGATCACAATCAAGTTAATTAACACATCCTATACCTTACCTAGTTATCACTTAGCATAGCCTTTCAACGATCCTGATTACTTTCTAGCACACTATGGTAGACTCAAAGGGGAAGGTATTATTGGAAAATTTGATGACTGTTTGGTGTGGAGTCAGGAAGTGGATTAGTTGACATCTCAGGGCATTTTTATGACTTTAAGATTAATTAAGTTACTATTATATATACAGTATTTATCAAATGTTTTGTATACTTCAGGTTTTAAAGAACACATGCAAACTTTTACAGATAGAATTAGAGATTATTTTTTTCCAGAAACAATGGGTTTTAAATCCTGACAGAGTTCTATCCTAGAGTTGGGAAAACTCATGTGTTTTTATGAAAACAGTTAACAGTATGCCTATAATAATTTTCTACTTTCTCATCATTTTCATTTTCACCATCACAAAATGAAATCAGGCACATCTTTTTGTAAACATTATTTGTTTGATCCCTTTGACTTGTGAAAAGGATTTGTTTATTTTTATTCCTCGGTCCTCTTCTGCTGCAACTAACATTACACCAAAAAGACTCTAGCTCTGGTTCTTAGAGAAATTAAGTTTTTCTCTCTGGACAATAATGACCATTTCTCTACTTTAATTCTTAAAATGATGCAAAGACTGCTTCAGAAGCACGGTATGCATCTTGAATCTTGGATGGAAAATAAACTGATATTTGTGATGCAGTGACTCCCAATTTTTATTGTGAAAACCAGCATTTTTATTTTTGGTGAGATAAAGGATTTTAAAAATTATATTGTCCAGGATTCAAAAAAGTAGATGGATGAAGGCTGTGTTTGATTGGGCTATGAGCAGAAAAGAGAGGACAGCAGGGAAGGTTATTAAGTAGCTGAAATGGGAAACTGGGTTAGAAAGCAACAGCAATATCCTGAAGGTGTGGGGAGAGATCCTAGCAACACAAGAAGGCTGTTTATGTGTGAGGCTGATCAAGTGAAAGGACCTAGACAACAAATTGATCACATCATATCTTTTAACTTATTTTCATTTATTTTTAATTTTTATTTTATATTGGACTAAGTTGATTTGCAATGTTGTATTAGTTTCAGGTGTACAGCAAAGTGATTCAGTTAAACATATGCATAAAAGTGAAAGTGAAAGTGAAGTCGTGTCTGACTCTTTGCGACCCCGTGGACTGTAGCCCACCAGGCTCCTCTGTCCATGGGATTCTCCAGGCTAGAATATTGGAGTGGGTTGCCATTTTCTATATATATATATATTTATTGTGTGTGTGTGTGTGTAAAATTCTCTTCCCACTCAGGTTATTGCAGAATATTGACCAGAGTTCCCTGTGCTATATAGTAATTCCTTCTTGGTTATCTATTTTAAATACAGCAGGTTTATATTTCAGTTCCAAACTTCCAATCTACCCCTCACTTCTACCTTTCCCCCCCTGGTAAACACAAGTTTGCTTTCTAAGTCTGTGAGCCTGTTTTTATTTTGTAAATAAGTTCGTTTGTATCACTTTTCTTTAGATTCTGCATATAAATGATATCATATGATATTTGTCTTTCTCTTACTTCACTTAGTAGGATAATTTTCAGGTCCATTCATGTTGCTTCAAAAAGCAGTATTTCATTCTTTTTAATGGCTGAGTAGCATCTCATTGCATATATGTACCACTTCTTCTTTATCCATTCATCAGTCAATAGATATTTAGCTAACTTCCATGTCTAGGCTACTGTAAATAGCATTGCTATGAACATTGGGGTGCATGTATTAAGCCTTTTGAATGATGATTTTCTCTGGGTATATGCCCAGGAGTGGGATTATTTCATCTTTGACCTGAGTTCAAAACCTGGGTTGAGAGGATCTCCTGGAGGAGGGCAGGACAACCCACTCCAGTATTCTTGCCCGGAGAATCTCCATGGACAGAGGAGCCTGGGGGGTTACTGTCCATGGGCTTGCAAAGAACTGGACACGATTGAGCAACTAAGCACAGAATAGCACATGATAACTTCATTTTTAGTTTCTTAAGAAACATTTCTACAGTCTTCCATAGTGGCTGCACCAATTTACATTCCCACCAACAGTGTAGGAGGGTTCCTTTTTCTCTATACCCTCCACAGCATTTATTATTTGTAGACATTTTGATGATGGCCTCCTTGAATGTGCCCAATCTCATCTGATCATACATCTTACACAATAAGACTTTTTTGTCTTTTATTTGGGTCACTTCTAGAATCAAAAGTCTAGAAAAAGTCAGGTATAAATGGGACAGCAAGAATGTCCATGCCATACTTCACACAACCATGGCTTATACCTATCTTGTTTCTAAGTATCATACACAAATTTGTGAAGTTTTTATTATATCTGTCCTGTACAGCACCTGAAGATCTATGTTGAAAACTTCACCATAACCCTATGAAGTATGTACTTTACTTCTCCATTTTAAAGGTAAGGGCATCCAGGCTTAAAGAATTTAAGTAACATAAACAAAGTCTCATGATTAAAAATGGAAGTGAGAGTGATGGAGTTTGAATCTAGATACGTAAGACCAGAAAGCTCTTATTTATTGTTCTGAATTACTAGGACACTATTGGTATGAAATGATTTATTTTTAGGTAATTGAAGTTAAAGAAGTACCATTTAATTTTGAAATGAGATTTTATTGAGAAGAGTAATATCATTCAAATGCTGTATTTTTTACAATTAATAATTTGTGTCTTTTTCTTATCACCAGTGCCCATACAATTAACCAAACATTATTGAGGTAGCTTTGCAATTTAGAGATGTGTGTTGGCAAGTAATTGTATGAGAGCCTGCAGTGAAAGTTGGCAGTTTTTAAGCAGAAAGGAAAAAATTTAGAAAGAAAACTATATTACAAAATCATCAACTTCTTCCTTAAGGTAAAAATCTTACAACATGCTGGAAAAATATATTACAAATGAGTGCAAACCATCATCTAGATTTTTGCTCCTGTTGTGTTTATGCCTGAGGTCTTTTTATTTGCTCATTGTTTTATTAATGGACTTGAACCACCGAACAAGCTGGTGAAAGCTGCAGTACCTGTGGTATAAAGTATATTGTCTGAAGAATCACTGTTTTTTCACATCCAGGTGTAATACATCATGGAAACCAATTTAGCATAGGTAGTGTTAATATATGGTTGAGGGCTAGAAAAGTTTTCAGGGAAGTAAGCACAACCAAGTCAATCTGCATTGGAAGAGGAAATTCACTAGAGAGAACAGCTCTTCTTTAATGTATATTTAGTTGTATTATTATGTCCAAAGTTCTATTCCAAAAAGATTATATTATATAGAGAGAAGTCTGTCATCTACATAATATGTAATAGGCTGTGTATTCAAGATCAGAAAATAGTTTACCTAGTTAATGCTATAATGGTTAGGCTTTGAAACTTGATGGGAATAGAGAAATTGGATTCATTTTTAAAATCTCCTATAGAGCTGGTGCATACAGAGAAAGTTCAGTAACTAGTGACTGCAGGAAAGAATCTAAAGGAAGTGAAGAGGAGGAAAGTATACAATGCATGGTATCAGGTGTCAGGACTCATACGTGTGATCTACAACTCTAGAGCAATTAATTTACATTAGGATTTGGTATGTGAAATGGCTTTATTTCAGGATTCATACTTTGTTCTGCTACATATGAAGCCAACATAATTTTATCTGAATGGGATTTTGAGGATCACCCCCTTTAGTCCCCATATGTTGCAATTGAGAAAATAAACCTTCAGAGAAATTAATCATATAAAGTCACCCTTTCAGATAATAGAAGAATGGATTAGAACAAAGATTTTCTGACATTCCCTTCAACACAACAGATGATTTTTTTCTCCCAATACAGATTTTCCTGCTTTCCAAAAGTTCACACTTTAATGCTGCTTCACTCTTAGGAATATATACTTTACTAGTTGTTTTGGCTACCTGAAATAAAGCCAAGGAGGATTTTCAATTTTATGAAAAAAGCCTTTACTATACTAAGGCAGGTCTTTTGTAAAAGCAAAGTGGTAACTTTTCAGAATGTAGAGTATGCTTTTCACTTTATTCATTTCAGCTAATGGAAAGTTCCACAGGAATGCTCTATTTTCTGATGGTGCAGAAAACTGTAATTTGAGCCTATGGTTAGAGATTAATAGAATAATATATAGAATTTACTTATTCTCCAATTTTATTGATAAAATGTGAAAGGACAAGCGACAGTGTGGGAGAAAATATTTAGGCATTATATGCATGATAAAGTACTTGAATCCAGACTATATAAAGAACACTTTATAACTCAATGATGAAAAGACACAGAACTCAATATAAAAACGGAAAATAAGCAATGGATTTGAATAGATATACCTTCATGTGTGATTCCAAAGAAAGGCAATGCCAAAGAATGTTCAAACTACCACACAACTGCACTCATTTCACATGCTAGCAAAGTAATGCTCAAAATTCTCCAAGCTATACTTCAACAGTACAAGAACCGAGAAATTCCAGATGTTTGGTCTGGATTTAGAACAGGCAGAGGAACCAGAGATCAAATTGCCTAACATCCGTTGAATCATACAAAAAAGCAAGAGAGTTCCAGAAAATCATTTACTTCTGCTTCATTGAGTATGCTAAAGCCTTCAGCTCTGTGGATCACAATAAACTGTGGAAAATTCTTCAAGAGATAGGAATGCCAGACCACCTTACCTGCCTGAGAAACATGTATGCAGGTCAAAACTTGTATGCAGGTCAAGAAACAGCAGTTAAAATCAGACGTGGAACAAGAGACTGGTTCCAAATTGGGAAAGGAGTATGTCAAGGCTGTATATTGTCACCCTGCTTATTTAACTTCTGTGCAGAGTACAGCATGTGAAATGGTGGGCTGGATGAAGCACAAGCTGGAATCAAGACTGCTGGGAGAAATGTCAATAACCTCGGGTATGCAGATGACACCACCCTTATAGCAGAAAGTGAACAACTAAAGAGCTTCTTGATGATGGTGAAAGAGGAGAATGAAAAAGCTGGCTTAAAACTCAACATTCAGAAAACTAAGATTATGGAATCTGGTCCCATCATTTCATGGCAAATGGATGGGGAAACAATGAAAACAGTGACAGACTTTATTTTCTTGGGCTCCAAAATCACTGCAGATGGTGACTGCAGCCATGAAATTAAAAGACACTTACTGCTTGGAAGAAAAGTTATGACCAACCTAGACAGCAGAGAACAGAGACATTACTTTTCCAACAAAAGTCTGTATAGTCAAAGCTATGGTTTTTCCAGTAGTCACATATGGATGTGAGAATTGGATCATAAAGAAGGCTGAGCACCAAAGAATTGATGCTTTTGAGCTGTTGTGTTGGAGAAGACTCTTGAGAGTCCCCTGGACTGCAAGGAGATCCAGCCAGTCCATCCTAAAGAAATTAGTCCTGAATAGTCACTGAAAGCACTGATGCTGAAGCTGAAACTCTAATACTTTGGCTACCTGATGTGAAGAACTGACTCATTTGAAAAGACTCTGATGCTGGGAAAGATTGAAGGCAGAAGGAAAAGTGGACAACAGAGGATGAGATGGTTGTATGGCATCACTGACTCAATGGCCATGAGTTTGAGCAAGCTCTGGGAGATGGTGAAGGACAGAGAAGACTGGCATGCTGCAGTCCATGGAGTCTCAAAGCATTGGGCACAACTGAGTGACTGAACAAGAGCACCATGCTAGATATACAAATAGCCAAAAAACTGGTGAGAAGATGCTCAATATTATTCGTCGTTGTGCTGTGGTTATTCGCTTAGTCATGTTCAACTCTTTGTTGTCCCATATACTGTAACCCACCAGGCTCCTCTTTCCCTGGGGATTCTCCAGGCAAGAATATTGGAGTGGGTTGCCATGCCCTCCTCCAGGGGATCTTCCCAACCCAGGGATCAAACCTAGGTCTCACACATTGCAGGAAGATTCTTTACCATCTGAGCCACCAGGGAAGCACATTGTAGGAATGCAAATAAAAAACACAAATCACTTCACATGTACAAGGATGGCTAAAATAGAAAAATGACAGGCAATAAAAATGCTGGCAATGATATAAAGATATTTAAATTCTCATATATTGCTATGAGAATTTTAAAATGGTACAGGCATCTTGGAAATCTGTTAGTTTTTTTAAATATTAAATATAAACTTATCTATGACTCATCAATATCACTCCTTAGTATATATCCAGGACAAATATAAACATATGTCTGCATAAACACTTGTACAGAAATTTTCATAGAAGTATTATTTACATTAGCAAAAAATGCCTGTAAACTGTTGAATAGGAAGGTGAAGGTGAAGTCGCTCAGTTGTGTCCGACTCTTTGCGACCCTGTGGACTGTAACCTACTAGGCTTCTCCGTCCATGGGATTCTCCAGGCAAGAATACTGGAGTGGATTGCCATTTCCTTCTCCAGGGGATCTTCCCGACCCAGGGATCGAACCCAGAAGCCCCAAACTGTTGAATAGAGAAATAAAATGTGAAATATGCATACAATAGGATGTCATTTGGCCATTGTAAGGAATGAAGTACTGATATAGTCTATGATGTGGACGAACCTTGAAACATCATGCTAAGTGTAAAAAGCTTCACAAAAGACCATATTTGGTATGATTCTGTAGACTATAAATAAAGTCAACCCTAATGGGAACAAGCTGAGGTGATTTATTCAGAGCTGTCTATATTGGGGGAGGCAGCCACCATCCCTCACTTTTTACAGAGACTCAAAGGCAGGGAGAGAAGTAGGAAAGAAGGTCCAGCTTCAAGTATGCCCTGTTTGGATGGTGTTGACATAGGGGAGTTGTAGGATGGGCCAACTAGAAGCAGGGCATCCTAAGTAATTGATTAAGGGTACATATTTGGTTTTCTCCAGGTGGCCCTAATTTGGAAATGGGGGAAAAACTTAGAAAGCTAAGTCATTAATCAAGTCCTGGCCACTGTGGGGCCTGTTGTTACATGGGTTTATTCTCCAACTTCCTGGACTGGTTACTTTAAAACATAGATTGACTTCAAGGCTTTATTACTACAGGTTGTGTATCAGAATTCGATTTTTGTGTGTAATCTGTCCACCTTTGTTTTTGTGAGCGTTCAGTCTCTCAATTCCTTATAGGAAATGTACAGAATAGGTAAACATATAAATAAAGATAGTACATGAAAATTGTCTGAAACTGGAAGGATAGGATGGTGAGTGTTAATGGGTTTATAAAAACGGAAAATAAGCAATGGATTTGAATAGATATACCTTCATGTGTGATTCCAAAGAAAGGCAATGCCAAAGAATGTTCAAACTACCACACAACTGCACTCATTTCACATGCTAGCAAAGTAATGCTCAAAATTCTCCAAGCTATACTTCAACAGTACAAGAACCGAGAAATTCCAGATGTTTGGTCTGGATTTAGAACAGGCAGAGGAACCAGAGATCAAATTGCCTAACATCCGTTGAATCATACAAAAAAGCAAGAGAGTTCCAGAAAATCATTTACTTCTGCTTCATTGAGTATGCTAAAGCCTTCAGCTCTGTGGATCACAATAAACTGTGGAAAATTCTTCAAGAGATAGGAATGCCAGACCACCTTACCTGCCTGAGAAACATGTATGCAGGTCAAAACTTGTATGCAGGTCAAGAAACAGCAGTTAAAATCAGACGTGGAACAAGAGACTGGTTCCAAATTGGGAAAGGAGTATGTCAAGGCTGTATATTGTCACCCTGCTTATTTAACTTCTGTGCAGAGTACAGCATGTGAAATGGTGGGCTGGATGAAGCACAAGCTGGAATCAAGACTGCTGGGAGAAATGTCAATAACCTCGGGTATGCAGATGACACCACCCTTATAGCAGAAAGTGAACAACTAAAGAGCTTCTTGATGATGGTGAAAGAGGAGAATGAAAAAGCTGGCTTAAAACTCAACATTCAGAAAACTAAGATTATGGAATCTGGTCCCATCATTTCATGGCAAATGGATGGGGAAACAATGAAAACAGTGACAGACTTTATTTTCTTGGGCTCCAAAATCACTGCAGATGGTGACTGCAGCCATGAAATTAAAAGACACTTACTGCTTGGAAGAAAAGTTATGACCAACCTAGACAGCAGAGAACAGAGACATTACTTTTCCAACAAAAGTCTGTATAGTCAAAGCTATGGTTTTTCCAGTAGTCACATATGGATGTGAGAATTGGATCATAAAGAAGGCTGAGCACCAAAGAATTGATGCTTTTGAGCTGTTGTGTTGGAGAAGACTCTTGAGAGTCCCCTGGACTGCAAGGAGATCCAGCCAGTCCATCCTAAAGAAATTAGTCCTGAATAGTCACTGAAAGCACTGATGCTGAAGCTGAAACTCTAATACTTTGGCTACCTGATGTGAAGAACTGACTCATTTGAAAAGACTCTGATGCTGGGAAAGATTGAAGGCAGAAGGAAAAGTGGACAACAGAGGATGAGATGGTTGTATGGCATCACTGACTCAATGGCCATGAGTTTGAGCAAGCTCTGGGAGATGGTGAAGGACAGAGAAGACTGGCATGCTGCAGTCCATGGAGTCTCAAAGCATTGGGCACAACTGAGTGACTGAACAAGAGCACCATGCTAGATATACAAATAGCCAAAAAACTGGTGAGAAGATGCTCAATATTATTCGTCGTTGTGCTGTGGTTATTCGCTTAGTCATGTTCAACTCTTTGTTGTCCCATATACTGTAACCCACCAGGCTCCTCTTTCCCTGGGGATTCTCCAGGCAAGAATATTGGAGTGGGTTGCCATGCCCTCCTCCAGGGGATCTTCCCAACCCAGGGATCAAACCTAGGTCTCACACATTGCAGGAAGATTCTTTACCATCTGAGCCACCAGGGAAGCACATTGTAGGAATGCAAATAAAAAACACAAATCACTTCACATGTACAAGGATGGCTAAAATAGAAAAATGACAGGCAATAAAAATGCTGGCAATGATATAAAGATATTTAAATTCTCATATATTGCTATGAGAATTTTAAAATGGTACAGGCATCTTGGAAATCTGTTAGTTTTTTTAAATATTAAATATAAACTTATCTATGACTCATCAATATCACTCCTTAGTATATATCCAGGACAAATATAAACATATGTCTGCATAAACACTTGTACAGAAATTTTCATAGAAGTATTATTTACATTAGCAAAAAATGCCTGTAAACTGTTGAATAGGAAGGTGAAGGTGAAGTCGCTCAGTTGTGTCCGACTCTTTGCGACCCTGTGGACTGTAACCTACTAGGCTTCTCCGTCCATGGGATTCTCCAGGCAAGAATACTGGAGTGGATTGCCATTTCCTTCTCCAGGGGATCTTCCCGACCCAGGGATCGAACCCAGAAGCCCCAAACTGTTGAATAGAGAAATAAAATGTGAAATATGCCTACAATAGGATGTCATTTGGCCATTGTAAGGAATGAAGTACTGATATAGTCTATGATGTGGACGAACCTTGAAACATCATGCTAAGTGTAAAAAGCTTCACAAAAGACCATATTTGGTATGATTCTGTAGACTATAAATAAAGTCAACCCTAATGGGAACAAGCTGAGGTGATTTATTCAGAGCTGTCTATATTGGGGGAGGCAGCCACCATCCCTCACTTTTTACAGAGACTCAAAGGCAGGGAGAGAAGTAGGAAAGAAGGTCCAGCTTCAAGTATGCCCTGTTTGGATGGTGTTGACATAGGGGAGTTGTAGGATGGGCCAACTAGAAGCAGGGCATCCTAAGTAATTGATTAAGGGTACATATTTGGTTTTCTCCAGGTGGCCCTAATTTGGAAATGGGGGAAAAACTTAGAAAGCTAAGTCATTAATCAAGTCCTGGCCACTGTGGGGCCTGTTGTTACATGGGTTTATTCTCCAACTTCCTGGACTGGTTACTTTAAAACATAGATTGACTTCAAGGCTTTATTACTACAGGTTGTGTATCAGAATTCGATTTTTGTGTGTAATCTGTCCACCTTTGTTTTTGTGAGCGTTCAGTCTCTCAATTCCTTATAGGAAATGTACAGAATAGGTAAACATATAAATAAAGATAGTACATGAAAATTGTCTGAAACTGGAAGGATAGGATGGTGAGTGTTAATGGGTATAATTCTTTTCAGGTTGATGAAAATATTCTAATATTAGGTTATGGTGATTTTTGTAAAACTGCAAATACACTAAAAACGACTTCATTGTACACTTTATTTGAGTACACATTTGTTACTTTAGGCTCCCCTCGTAGCTCAGCCGGTAAAGAATCTGCGTGCAGTGCAGACGACCCAGATTTGATTCTTGGGTCAGGAAGCTCCCATGGAGAATGAAATGGCAACCCACTCCAGTATTCTTGCCTAGAGAATCCCATTGACAGAGGAGCCTGCCAGGCTACAGTCCGTAGTGTTGCAAGAGTTGGACACAGCTTAGCGACCAAAGCACCACCACCTTGTTACTTTATGTGTCAGTGAAGCTTTAAAAATAGTTCACTGATACTCATGTTTATTTGAAATGATAACAGTTTGAATGTAGTTGTTTAAATGCCTTTATAATTAAAATTAATTTCAGTTTCATTTTTCTTAATCTACTAGAAATTTTAAAATGATATATATGGCTAACATGTAATTATTGGTCTAAAAAGAAGTCATATTAAAAAAGTGATTATAAGTGTAAAGAATACTATCATGGGATCTTTGAGGTTTTTCTTTATACTTTTTATAAATATAGATGAAGGAAATGAATTTTCTAAGCATTTGTTAAGAAGATGTAGGAGCTACAAACTGTACCCTCTTCATCCTGGTTTAAATACTTCTTTTCTGTTTCACAACTGCCTTCATTGTAGATAAGGAAATAGGGGCTTCTGTCAATTATTAGCAGCTTCAGAGGTTTTTGACAACATTGACAATCTGATAAAAGCCATGCACACTCTTCTCAGGGGGGAAAAATTAACACACTTATGAACCATGGTGAAACCTTTTATTTTGTCTGCATAATATCCATTCACACTTCTGCAAGAGCAGGTAGATTTTGTTTGGAGTGAGGGGCAGGTGATATCCTTCCCCCATTCACAATCCTTGGGACTTGGTGTGGGCAGTAAAAGATACTCACCCTTACTAGTCACAGTGATTCATTCAGGAGTGAATGCTTTATTTTAATTGGCTCAGCCTGGAGATTTTAGGAAGCTGAAACTCCCTCTTTTGCTGCAGTCAAAGCAGGAAAAGTCTAAGATAGATTTTGAGTACTATCACATGGAGACAGAGAGATGGAAAATAACAGAAAATCTTTGATATCACTTCAGCCTCTGGATTCAGCCCGGCCTTAAACTAATTTGTCATGTAAGGAATCTGATACATTTATATTTTGGTGAAGGTGATTTGAGATATATTCTTTGACACTTACAACATAAAGAAACCTGGTTTTTACCTGTGGTAAACACAAAAGGGCTTTATGGATAAGACTGGGCACATCCACAGGTTCATCTTAAGGATCTCTGAACTATATCATAGGTAAGGTAGGAGAGCTGCTTTGTGGACTTTGAACACTGGGTAATTAACCAACTTAAATTTTATATATATATATATATATATAATAGGTATATACTTTTTGTAACCATTCTGTGTGCTTGTTTGTGGAAGGTGATATTTATGAAATTGAAAGCCCTGCATCTTCTCTTTTTCTTGTGTGATCACCAATTACATCCAATAATTAGTTAAGTGGTTTTCAACTTAGGTTTTGTCAAAATAGCCATATGTTTATGATGTGATAAACTCTGGATCACAGTTTGAGAATACTGAAATAGAAATGTATAGTTTTGGTTTTCCCCCATGCCATCCCGCCAACCTCAGTCCTGGGATAATCTCAGAGCCACTATTAGAGTCTATATATTCAATTAAATTATATGTGCAAGAAATCTACTTCTGGAATTTGATTAGCAAATAGTGCTCATGAATAATATTGGGAATTTTGAGGAAGATTTGGATCTGTGGTTAAATCTGTCATCTGAGTTTGGAAACTGAGAATTTCCTACCTCATGAATCAAAACAGCCTTTTGTGGCATGAGAGTTCACCTAAACCAAACTGGATTTGTAGGCATTTATTTGCCTTGGGGGACAGGAGAGGACATCTAATAGACAGGGGGGCAGTGCACCTGTAAATTCAAAGACCAGTTGCAGCATAACATCCATTACTAATGGATTTGCATTATGACTATTCTTTAGCTGCTTTCTGGAAGCAAGTCCACTGAAACTGTTCAGATTCAGAGGAACCTATTAGTGTTTTGAAGGTGTGTGAGGAGAGACTTCACAGGACAGTTACTGGTAGTAATCACTGGAGGAAGCTGCTGCTACAGTTGCTTGGTATAAGAAAAAGAAAGTTACAGTTAAAATCTCACGGGAGCAGTTACTGAGAGTGATCACAGATATTTATTAAGCACTTTCTCTGTGCACAGCTTCTGCTGACTCTGAGAGGGCAGTCAAAGAAGCTCCAGCATGGCTCCTGGTCTAGGAGATCTTGCAATCTGGAGCAATTATAAGTATCTCACCTATCAGTGGGGATCATAATATCTGTCTGACAGGGATTCTTATGAAAAATACACACTGTAACCTTTTATAATATAAAACAGTCCTGAAACATGGTAAAGAATCTCAATAATGTGTGGTTAATTATCAGTCTCATTTCCTCATTGTGAATCAAGATACAGAATAATATGCATACTATTGATAGGAAAAAATTGGACAGTCTTGATTCAGATGTGTGATCTAGTTTCAGTAAAAGGGAGAGAGAACCACTGCCTTATCTCTGGGAATATCTCTGTTTTTTGTGGATTACCCCAACTAGAATTTAGGTGTGATGGCTCCTTCATGCACTTCCAAATATTGTCTCAGTTCAAACAACTGTGTGCATGTGTTAACATTCATCCTAGAAATTATAATTGCTTACTTGGTAAGTTTCCCAAATGAGACAGATCAAAATGAATGACTTATGTGATCCATTTTCCTAGGAAACTAACATTTATCAAGTCTTCATTCTGTGCAAAGTACTGTGTTAGGAATATGTCATTTTATATTATATTTACATGTACTAGGCAACATAGACTATTATTATCCCAGTTTTGCAGATGAGGTGAATGAAACTGACTTTCCTGATAACATAGCTAATAATCAATAGAGCTGGGATTTCATCATAGTTATTCCTATATTGAAGGCCACATTCTTAACCACTATACCTATGTAATTCCTTGGTGGATGGTCTGAGGTTCTCAGAGCATTAGGACTATTGATTCTAGTCCAAGTGTCTGCTGTTAGCTCTTGGGACACTCCTAGTTCTATTGCTGTATAATAATAGAAATGCTGTTCATTGAAAAGATTTTGGGTACCCTGATTAAACTGATCCCCCATTCCTTGAAATATAAGAAAGGTCCATCCACACCTGCCACCAGCTGCTGCCAGGTACCCATTATTCTCTGCTTAATTAATCCCAGAAAAAAAAGTTTCATTGTTAACCTCCATCAAAAGCTTTCAGCTTACTCTCTGTCCTCAGAATCCTGTGGGTCATCTATATGTGATTCAGTTGATAAAGTAGGTAATTAGTTAACATATAGATCCCTAGGTCCTACTCCTGAAAATTCTGAGGCAATTGATCTTATTGGTGCCACAAACATCTTTTATACGTGTTCCCAGCATTTCTGACTTATGTTTTTTGGATCATGATGATGAATATAGATGACATTGTCAGAAAACATGGTTTCTATACTTAAAATTAGTCATTAAAATGTACAGAATATTAATATTAGCAGATATGAATGATCAAATTTAAACAGACTTTAATATATAAATTTAAATATGTTTATTCCTTTTATGATATCAGCCTTATGATCTCTCCTAGATATAGATATCTAAATTGCCTATTGAGAATATTTTATCATTTTCCAAGCTTTTCCACATCTCATTTTTGTTATTTGAAATTCAGGGGATCCAAATGAGAATATGTATCATCCTCCCATTTTACAACTGCAGAAACTGAAGCTTAGCAAGTTTAGATGAGCTTTCTAGATTAATCAGATTTGTAACTATTGATTTTGGCTCTGTTTATGCCGGACATGGCCTTAAATTGCAATCAGAACTATCTCAAGTAGATAGAGACCTCTTTAAAGGCCATTGTTTAACTCTCAGAACAGACAGCATCTGCAATTTCTTGGATTAAGGAAAGGGTCATTTAAAGCCATCTTGAGTACTAGACTCACCATGACACCATATCCAGAGAAATTCTTCTACAAGTAGCACACACTGCTTTTGATGTCCCCAGCTCTGTCTTTGATGTTCCTGGTCAACTCCTATCCAGAAGGTTAGGAAGAGAGTATGAAAAGGGCTCAGATATCCTCTAGTCCAAAACACTCATTTATTCATAAACACAGAGCCCAAGAGGCAATGCATTATCTATCTGTAGCAGCTCAGTGAGTTAGTGACAGAGCTAGAGCCAGTGTGTCTGCCCCCTGAGGCTCCACAATAGCGTAGAATGAGCTCTTGGGTGGGAATCAAATAGACCAGGGTTTGAAATTTACTCTGCCCTTCACTGGTTTTGTGACCTTGGCCAAGTCACTTAACACTTCTGAGCCTCAAGCTCTTTACCCATGAAATGGGGATAATAATACAAACCTGACAGACCAGTTTTTCAAATACTGGTATCATTTCAAGGTATCTGGCTTGATTCAGGGTAGATTTTTTCAATGAATGATGGTTTGCTTCCTCACCCAGTTTCCATAACGGTTCAAAGATCAGTTTTCAGGTCAAGCCCAGCACCAGATAACTTGCTCTATAACCGTATATTCTTTCTTAGCCACTGCCACATTTGTAAAACAATATCCTGCTATTCATGAATGAAAATCAGGCTCCAGAGCAGCAAACTTTGATTCTTCAAATTTAGATTTGGTTATTAACAGGAATTTCTGTACTGGTCTCTGGATATGTTAGTCAGAAATAAGAAGAAAAACACCTCCTGCAGAGTCACCAACACCAGGGAAGAAGTGTTGCAACTTTATTCAATACTGTTTCTATATCTTATAGTACAGTACCTGGCACATAGTAACACACAATTACTAGTACAATACATAGTTAATATATATCAGTGAAAGCAATCTCTAATTTCACTTCTTAATGGTTTCTTATGTTCTATTGTTGGCTCAAAATTTCATTTTGATTAGTCTGGCCCCTCTAGTTATGCTGTAACCTCCTCAAAGGCAGGTTCCACTAAAATTCAGTTCAATTCACTTCAGTTGGTTGCTCAGTTGTGTCTGACTCTGCGATCCCATGGACTGCAGCACGCCAGGCTTCCCTGTCCATCACCAACTCCCAGAGCTGGCTCAAACTCATGTCCAATGAGTTGGTGATGCCATCCAACCATCTCATCCTCTGTTGTCCCCTTCTCCTTCTGCCTTCAATCTCTCCCAGCATCAGGGTCTTTTTCAGTGAGTCAGTTCTTTGCATCAGGTGGCCAAAGTATTGGAGCTTCAGTTTTAGCATCAGTCCTTCCAATGAATATTCAGGACTGATTTCCTTTAGGATTGACTGGTTTGATCTCCTTGCGGTCCAAAGGACTCTCAAGAGTCTTTTCTAACACTGCAGTTCAAAAGCATCAATTACACTAAAATTATTCATGAAATTAGCTGCAATTTCTGAAGTATCTGCTTCTGGTAGTAGGGCCTCTCAGACATATATTGCAAACAGAATACTGTGCACATTTTAAATTAAGTCAATTATTACTTCCATATGACAGATGAAGAAATAGGGAGGTTAAATAATTTGCCCTTGATCGCACAGTCTGTGCAAGGTACAGCCAATGGTTGAATCCAAGGCCTATATTCTTCCCATGTTGTTGTTCAGTCTCTAAATCATGTCCAACTCTGCCACCCCATGAACTGCAGCATGCCAGACTTCCCTGTCCTTCATTATCTCCCAGAGTTCCTTCAAACTGTTATGTCCACTGAGTCAGTGATACCACCCAACCATCTCATCCTCTGTCTTCCCCTTCTTTTCTTGACCTCAATCTTTCCCAGCATCAGGGTCTTGTCCAATAAGTCAGCTTTTCACATCAGGTGGCCAAAGTATTAGAGCTTCAGCTTTAGATCAGTCCGTCCAATGAATATTCAGGACTGATTTCCTTTAGGATTGACTGGTTTGATCTCCTTGCTGTCTGAGGGACTCTCAAGAGTCTTCTCCAGCAACACGGTTTGAAAACATCAATTCTTTGATGTTCAGCTTGCTTTATGGTCTAACTCTTACATCCATACATAACTCCTGGAAAAACCATAGCTTTGATTATATGGACCTTCGTCAGCAAAGCGCTATCTTGCTTTTGAATATGCTGTCTAGGTTTGTCATAGCTTTTCTTCCAAGGAAAAAGTGTCTTTTTAATTTCATGTCTGCAGTCACCATCCACAGTGATTTTGGAGCCCAAGAAAATAAAATCTGTCACTGTTTCCACTTTTTCCCCATGTATTTGCCATGAAGTGTTGGGACCAGATGCCATGATCTTAGTTTTTTGAATGTTGAGTTTTATTCTTCTCATACTTCCTCTATATTCCATTCAGTGTTTTGCAGAGAGCTTATACATTGTAGGCATTAACTGTAAATCATATTAGCAGAACTGGGTAAGATTAAAAAAATCTGACAAGCGAAAAATGGCTTTTTTTCTGCTTGTTTTCATTATGGCTTGCCATTATGCTCCTCTGGAGCTGTTCATGGTCATCAATCCCTATTGCCATATTCCATTCAGTTCTATCTGTCCCATAAAGGACCTTTTCCTTGCAGTTTCCCTGACCAGTCCTCATGAATATTTGTTTTATTGTATTTTGCTAGCTGAATCCACTCTATGATCATTTTAGAAGGTATATAGTATATTTTTCACAATAACCACACAAGGCAAGTTTTATTATTCTGATTTTAATGATGTGAAAACTGAGGTTCAGGGAAATTAAGAAACTGGATCATCAAGTCCATATAAATGAGGTTCATTTGCTTTTCTATTTGTTCTTTACTCCTAGATCAAAATCTTAAATGCACTGAATTTAAGCATACAGCAACTATTTAACCCATACAGCAACTGAATGGGTTACTGTACTAGCCATACCTTAGAGTTTTATGTTTCAGGGGTATCAAGCAATATCTCACTTTTGATCTTCACAATAGCATTAAAGGATCAAAATCTTAAGTGATAATTAGATAGCAGCAAGTGAAACTAGCAAGGATGAAAGGCCTTGGTCCCGTCTTTATTAAGCATTCTTCCTGTTGCAATGCACCTTCCAAGACACACATATTATGTCAGAGGACTTTCAAAAGCCAGTGTCTGAAGGTGGACATTACAGAGCCCAGGACCACAGGGAAGATATTGTGGCACAGGGAATATCTTTGGTGTTCCTTTGGCTTCACCACCAGGCTATTGTCCTACTAGTGGCTAACCTTCTCTTTAACCTAAATTAAACTGACACTGGACTTGGGTAAATCAGGAGATTAGGGTGTGTAGTCTTTAGAGTCCTGGAGAGTTTGGGACTAAAAGCTCAACATCCTTGTGAAGAAGCATTTACTTCAAGTTTAATGCTTCCTTTTATTTTTTCAATTTTCCTTTCCTTTGTCATGCCAAATTAAATTAAAAACTTTTAATTAATAATATTGAATATATTATGATTCTGTTTAATTAGCTTTCTTCAATACAGCTGTTTTTCTATCCATCTATTTATTCTTAATGAATAGAAAGATAGTGGAGCCAATGTCTAACAAATGGTAATACTGCTTCAGCCTCCCTGAGATGTGAAACATCTACTGATTTTATTTTAACTCTCCTCTTTGTATGGTTCTATATTACTTATTTGTTAAAACTTTACAGTATACTTTATCTTCAGAAATCATTGATAGAGGATAACGTTAATTTACATATTAGTTTCTTGTGGCTGCTGTAAACAATTACCACAAATGTGGTGACTTAAATAACTGTTAGTATTTATTTTCTCATAGTTCTGAATCCAGAAGTCTGAAATCAGTGTTACTGGGCCAAAGTGCAGCTCTCAACGGACCATGCCCTCTCTGAAGGCTTTCATGGAGAATCTGTTCCTTGCCTCTTTAGCTCTGATGACTGCTGGTATTCCTTGGCTTATGGCTGCATGAGTTCCATCTACAAGGTCAGTGTCTTTAAATTTTCTCTGCTCCATCTTCACACTTTCTTTTCCTCTATGTGTAGTCAAATTTCCCTCTTTCTTCCGCTTATAATGATGCATGTTATTGTACCTAGGGTAAAGACATAATCCAGGGTGATTTCCTCATCACAAAATCCTTAGCTTAAAGTATTTGGTGTCTTTTCCATTCAAAGTGATACTTACGGGTGCTAGGGATTAGGTCCTGATCTTTTTGGGGACCATTATTCAGTTCACTCTTTCCAAAGGGAGAATGATTACCAGTTAATATCTCATATCTGCTTTTTAAAATGGATTTATGCAGCAGGAAGCACTAAATTCTTGTCCTGCATCGGGCTTGTGTCTATATTTAGATAAACTCTTGGCAGTTTACCTGGGATAGTTCTAATTTAGATCCATTGCCTAGAGACTTGTTAATACACCATGTTTAATCTTAATACCTCTTTTAGTCTGTGTGATATATTACTTGGTTACCCTCCATATGCAACAGCATATGTTCACAAATCTAGACTCTTTTAGGTTTATGAGAATCATGATCTGGGGGCCAGAGAATCTTACTAGGAACAAATTATGGTCACTATATTCCACTGTACATCTCTTGTAAAATCAGCTGCCTAGTGATAATGAGAAGTCATCTCAGCAGACTAGGGCTGGAGCACAAGTACCTCCCCAGTAAGTCTGAGGATGTGTATAGGCAGAGGGGCCAACAACAGATATTTAAGTTGCCATAGGTGCTTTTGCTTTCACTTTCTCTTGTAATGGTATCTATAATTGCATAACAAGAGCAAGGACATTTTCTGCTGATATTCTTTGTTAGGCCACATGGCCACAGGGGGACTCAGCATCTTCTCACTCCCCCCTCCTCACCACCAAATGTGCTTGACACTTGGATGGCCTCTATACATGCTCCTGATGACTAATGTTTCTTCCATGTTTATATTCTCCTTTACTTTCTAATTCATGTGGCTTATAATTATATTGGTGAAATTCAAGAACAAGAACAGGCTTTGGTAGAAATGCTTCAAAAGGGATGTCTCCAACCTGTCCTATTATAGACAGTCATATAAATTATATATAGCTGACTCTGGACAGTTTTCTTTGGTTTCTTCTCTTCTTTTTTTCCCATCTTTCCTTTCTTCTTTTCTTCTGTTAAATATTATTTCTCATAAACCTAATCTGGGCACTAGTATTATACCCTTTTGTAAGTAGGAAATTCTACACTCAAAAATGTTAAATAATTTACCCAAATTATTGGGTAAGGTTACTCAGCTACAGACTGAGCTGAGATTCAAACCTGATCTATGTGACTCTGGAATCTTCACTGTTAGATATTATATTCTATACCTTACCTTCTGAATAGGATATCAATTTTAAAATGGACAAGTTATGAAGCTAGGTAAGAGAAACTCAAGTAAAATGGTAGGTGTTGCAAGAGGGCATCAGAGGGCAGACACACTGAAATCATACTCGCAGAAATCTAGTCAATCTAATCACACTAGGACCACAGCCTTGTCTAACTCAATGAAACTAAGCCATGCCCATGGGGCAACCCAAGATGGGTGGGTCATGGTGGAGAGGTCTGACAGAATGTGGTCCACTGGAGAAGGGAATGGCAAGCCACTTCAGTATTCTTGCCTTGAGAACCCCATGAACAGTATAAACAGGCAAAATGATAGGATACTGAAAGAGGTATTCCCCAGGTCAGTAGGTGCCCAATATGTTACTGGAGGTTAGTAGAGAAATAAATCCAGAAAGAATGAAGGGATGGAGCCAAAGCAAAAACAATACCCAGCTGTGTATCTGACTGGTGATAGAAGCAAGGTCCGATGCTGTAAAGAGCAATATTGCATAGGAACCTGGAATGTCAGGTCTATAAATAAGGCAAATTGGAAGTGGTCAAACAGGAGATGGCAAGGGTGAACGATGACATTCTAGGAATCAGTGAACTAAAATGGACTGGAATGGGTGAATTTAACTCAGATGACCATTATATCTACTACTGCGGGCAGGAATCCCTCAGAAGAAATGGAGTAGCCATCATGGTCAACAAAAGAGTCCGAAATGCAGTACTTGGATGCAATCTCAAAAATGACAGANTCCCTTGGACTGCAAGGAGATCCAACCAGTCCATTCTGAAGGAGATCAACCCTGGGATTTCTTTGGAAGGAATGATGCTAAAGCTGAAACTCCAGTACTTTGGCCACCTCATGCGAAGAGCTGACTCATTGGAAAAGACTCTGATGCTGGGAGGGATTGGGGGCAGGAGGAGAAGGGGACGACCGAGGATGAGATGGCTGGATGGCATCAATGACTCGATGGACGTGAGTCTGAGTGAAGTCTGGGAGATGGTGATGGACAGGGAGGCCTGGCGTGCAGCGATTCATGGGGTCGCAAAGAGTCAGACACGACTGAGTGACCGAACTGAACTGACTGATGAAGCTATAGGCCCAGGATTGTACCTATGTAATCTGCAAGCTACAGAAATAGAAGGATGGAACTAGACTCACTGACAACAATAGGATCAGAGAACTCTCAGTAATAGAGGCTACTTGGTAGCATTTAACCCCATAAGTAGCATATGTAACAGCATTTGAGGAAGAAAATGATGTTACAAAAAATTCCCAGGAGATAAAGAGGCAATTGAAACAAAAGTGTGAAAGTCAGAAGGGAAGGAATCCTTGGTAACTTATGGAGAGGCTCTCATCTTTGGGAACAGGAGTACTGAGAAATCCGAGGACCATGTACTGAGCCAGAGTCGCTAAGCTCCAGAGAAGATTATAAACCGAACTAAGGGAGGTCTGCTTTGCTGAGAACTTGTGAAATGGAACCCTTTCAAGGGAGGTCTTGCTGCTAGCTCCCAACAAACTGATGTCAGTTGTCAGCTCATTCAGGATTCATTTCGCTGCAGACAGCCACCACCCCTGAGGACATGACCAAAAGCCTGGACTTTTTGGCTCAACATGGAACAACTCAGACAAGGCATACATACTGTAACACCTCCAGTGGGATTGGCCAAGGTCTTGCATGACCTGCTTTGCAATTAGACTTCTCCCTTTACCAGTCTCATTTCCTCTAATACATTCCCACAGGTAATGATCTGTAATAGATATCTAGCATGCCAAATTCAATCTTATTATCTGTTTGTGATATACTGATTTTCAATAAACCCTGAGAATCCTCATGTCCAGCTCTCCTTTGGACAGAATTAATATTCTCCCTTCCCCCGTGCTAAGAATAAATCCCCTAGTCAGAAGGGTAGTGTGTCCTGGATAAGTGAGAGAAGAGGACCCTTTAACAGACATCTGTTGTGCACTAGGCTTTTGCATGGTACCATCTGACTTTCTACCCAGAGATCTCATTTCTCTGTTTTTGACTAGGTTCTGGGGCCTAAGCATTGTTCTCTGGAAGCAGACAAATGGAATACATGCTGTAGAGAACTCAGTATGCTAAAGCATTATTATGCTTGGACTTTTGATGGTTTATTCACACAACAGAGTGTGTTAGAATGAAATTTTTCCAAATCTGACACTAGAATGCTTCAACATCCATAGCTGGCAGCTGACAGCTTTGAGTACAAAACCATCACCACTTACCCGTCTCTTGGATAGTATTCATTAACCAGTTCTAGAAAAATTACATGGCTCTGTGTTCTTTCATCCAACCTCCGAACCACTGACCTGAGAATGAAGCTCAGTCCTGCTGTACAGTTATCACAGCTGCCCGGGGTTGGAGTCTGGGTTGTTTTATAAGATGGACCCCTCTAAGAAGGACAGGAATTGCAAATGCTCCATCCCATTTCTATCTTGGAGATTCTAACAACCTCTGCCATAAAACGCCACGTGTGGAGGTGTGTGTCATCTTTAGAGCTGCTACAACTCAGGGCCTCAGGCTGCTACCATTTATAGCATCGAGTTAGATTTAATAGGTCTCCATGTGACAGATTTAATGTCCAACAACTCATGGGGAAAATTTATCCAAAGGGCCTGAAGATGAAAGAGTTTGCCTGTCTACAAAGAGGAGTGAGTGATACATTTCCACACAGAATCTTCAGTAGGTTATAACCCATAAATCTGTCAGCAATCTTTACCCTCCGTGTACATGAAATTATGCAAGTTTCTTTTTTTCTTTATTGTCATTTTGAATTATGCACTCTGTGTTATAGATGGATCAACTCTCCCTAGGCAGCTAACTGAACCTTGGAAGACAGGGATGTATTTTATTTTCATGTCAACCTGCTCTGATTCAGTGTTTAGAGTGACATATAATCAGTCATTGAGTTAAAAAAAAAAATCTGTATTAGGTGTAAACTGCTTTACATCATGACCAATGAGATGTAATTGGGGCTATTGACAGCACTCTAGGCTGCATTGATTTTCCCATCAGGCTGAAACCTTGACGATAACATTTTTTCCCACCCCCAACTACTTGATTAGTTATGAACCATCACGAAGGAAAAATTATATAAAATACAAGTTATATACAGCCATGCTGCTTTTCCAGAAGAAGCAAACTTGAACATAAATTATTGGTGCAACAACATAATAATTACCACGTAGTGACTGTTAAGCAGAGTTGCCATATACTGCCCTTCAGAGACCTACTCTACTTGCCAGTTGTTTGCCCAGAAGAAAAAGCACAACTTTCTTATTCCTATAAATGTTATATGATTTGTGGAAAGCCCACTACTGTGGGTCCACAAACTGAAGGTTTAATGCACATTTAATTTATGTGGAACTCACATAAGCTAGATATTATTGTCCCTGATTTACAGCTTCAGTATCTTGATACATCCCTATTCCTCTATACACAAGATATTTAGAATTAAAAGAAGACTTTGCTGATGACCAAGAAGAATCTTTGGCCTACTGCATATATGGATTTTTGAACATGTAAAGTTTGATGCCCCCCAAATCTTACCAATAAATGGGGGTTCATTATGCCTGTCTCTTATACACATCTTCCCATCCCCCTACCTATCCCCCTCTTCTCATGGGGTCTACGCTGCATCACAGAGATGCCTTTCCAAGGAGAGGAGATGTATCTTTATTAGTCAGATTGGATAGCTATTGGTTCACCTACAACTCTCTGAAGCTATTGTTGTGGGTAGTTTTGCTTATGGTTTTTCTGGATAATCCCAAAGCATTAGCCAGCATGAAGTGAAACTCTAGGAAAAGAAAACTTTGCTTAATTGGTTCCTTTAAATCTTTGCTTTTAAAATTAATATAAGGGTTCTGATCTATTTGGAAAGAAAGGAAAATAAGTAGGTACAGATGAAAAGGATGGAGTGGGAACCATGGAACAACTGCTATGAGATTTCATGAGAATCCTATGAGAGCTGACAACAAAGTCTCAAGAACACCAGCAACTAAGCCTCCAGGAGGACAGATCTGGAACTGGCTGCTCTCTACATCTACTATATTTCTTGTGATCTCTCTGCTTCTCTCTAAACATTTACTCTGTTTAATTTCCCCTGATCTGCATCCTCTGGGACTTTCCTTCTTTATGACAGAACTGTGTACATGGACTGGTAACCTCCACTTTCAAGGATCTCTCTGCTCTAAGTTAGGAAATGGAATTTCACTCTGTTCAAACTCCCAGTGGAAGGAGAGAGTGAACAGTGATGTGGTCATGTGGTGTACCACACTCTCTGCAGGTACAGTGCTGCAGCCCTTGGAAAAGTTGACTTGGAACTTACTCCATGCTCTAGTTTCTGCTCTTTGTTTTAGACATCTTTCTCTCTCTATCTCTTCCTTTTGGTGGTAGAGTCCATGGTCATCACTCCTTTTTCTGATGAGGCTACTGGATTGGCAACAGCACGTTTAGTGATCCTCTAAACTCTAATGTGGCACTCCTTGCAATGCTGTTTCCTATATACATTCTTGAGCTGCATTTAGAAATATCCAGTTTTGATCTTTTCCTATAAGGTTTTGCTTATTACTGCTATTATTATTGTACCTACTGCTACTATTACTATTACCTCTAGCTAACAAGTGTGAAATTAAAAGATGCTTACTCATTGGAAGAAGTTATGACCAACTTAGCATATTTAAAAGCAGAGACATTATTTTGCCAACAAAGGTCCATCTAATCAAGGCTATGGTTTTTCCTGTGGTCGTGTATGGATGTGAGAGTTGGACTGTGAAGAAAGCTGAGCGCCAAAAAATTGATGCTTTTGAACTGTGGTGTTGGAGAAGATTCTTGAGAGTCCCTTGGACTGCAAGGAGATCCAACCAGTCCATTCTGAAGGAGATCAGCCCTGGGATTTCTTTGGAGGGAATGATGTTGAAGCTGAAACTCCAGTACTTTGGCCACTTCATGCGAAGAGTTGACTCACTGGAAAAGACTCTGATGCTGGGAGGGATTGGGGGCAGGAGGAGAAGGGGACGACAGAGGATGAGATGACTGGATGGGATCACTGACTTGATGGACGTGAGTCTGAGTGAACTCCAGGAGTTGGTGATGGACAGGGAGGCCTGACGTGCTGCGATTCATGGGGTCGCAAAGAGTCGGATATGACTGAGTGACTGAATTGAACTGAACAACTGTGAGAATGTACAAACATCAGTATTCCTTTTTTTATGTGTTAGCTCATTTAATTTTGTGAAAATCTTATGAGATAGCTAGTATCATTGTCTGTTTTATAGATAATAATATGAAGTTCTGGTGAGAAGAACTGCCTTAGCAAGCCAGCACAACATCTAGAGTATGTCCTAGGTGTATCTGACTGGAGCTTATTCTCTCAAGCACAACGTTCAGGGAAGAATAGAAAATGGTAAAGACAGAATACAATCAGTATTAACAGATTTCTCCATCAACTGCCCTCTGACCCTCTGAAATCTTTATTTTTAATTTCAACCAGTCTCTGAGCTGCAGTAGAAGAGATCTTTGAAGCTGAAGACCCGGGGTTGGTGCTGGCTCTGCTAATTACTTCACAATAAACTGTGGAAAATTCTGAAAGAGCTGGGGTATTCCCAGACCACCTGACCTGCCTCTTGAGAAATCTGTATGCAGATCAGGAAGCAACAGTTAGACCTGGACATGGAACAACAGACTGGTTCCAAATAGGAAAAGGAGTACGTCAAGGCTGTATACCGTCACCCTGCTTATTTAACTTATATGCAGAGTACATCATGAGAAATGCTGGACTAGAAGAAGCACAAGCTGGAATCAAGATTGCTGGGAGAAATATCAATAACCTCAGATATGAAGATGACACCACCCTTATGGCAGAAAGTGAAGAGGAACTAAAAAGCCTCTTGATGAAAGTGAAAGAGAAGAGTGAAAAAGTTGGCTTAAAGCTCAACATTCAGAAAACGAAGATCATGGCATCTGGTCCCATCACTTCATGGGAAATAGATGGGAAAACAGTGGAAACAGTGTCAGACTTTATTTTTTTGGGCTCCAAAATCACTGCAGATGGTGACTGCAGCCATGAAATTAAAAGACGCTTACTCCTTGGAAGAAAAGTTATGACCAACCTAGATAGTATATTCAAAAGCAGAGACATTACTTTGCCGACTAAGGTTCATCTAGTCAAGGCTATGGTTTTTCCAGTGGTTATGTATGGATGTGAGAGTTGGACTGTGAAGAAGGCAGAGCGCCAAAGAATTGATGCTTTTGAACTGTGGTGTTGGAGAAGACTCTTGAGAGTCCCTTCGACTGCAAGGAGATCCAACCAGTCCATTCTGAAGGAGATCAGCCCTGGGATTTCTTTGGAAGGATTGATGCTAAAGCTGAAACTTCAGTACTTTGGCCACCTCATGCGAAGAGTTGACTTATTGGAAAAGACTCTGATGCTGGGAGGGATTGGGGGCAGGAGAAGGGGATGACAGAGGATGAGATGGCTGGATTGTATCACTGATTCGATGGACGTGAGTCTGAGTGAACTCAGGGAGTTGGTGATGGACAGGGAGGCCTGGTGTGCTGTGATTCATAGGGTCAGAAAGAGTCGGACACAACTGAGCAACTGAGCTGAACTGAACTGCTAATTACTAACCATGTGTGTGTGTGCCTGCTAAGTCACTTAGTTATGTCTGTCTCTTGGCGAACCTACGGATTATAGCCCACTAGGCTCTTCTGTTCATGGGATTCTCCAGGCAAGAATACTGGAGTGGGTTGCCCTGCCCTCATGCAGGTGATCTTCCTGACCCAGGGATCAAACCTGGGTCTCCCTCATTGCTGGCAGATTCTTTACCATCTGAGCCACTAGAGAAGTCTGTAGAATAGGAGATAAATACTTTCCATCCTATTTTCTTACATGGCTGTTGTAAGGATTTAAGAGGATAATAAACAATAAAGCCTTCTGATTTGAGATTACAAATCTCAAGTAAGTATTACTATTGTCATTTATGATTTCAATCTATTGTGCTGTTAAGTGGATAGATTAAGAATATAGAAATACATTTTTTTCCCTTTGGTAACTATGGCAAACCTTACCTTTATTCTAGGATTTTTTTTATCTTAGAAAACAACATTTAAAAAAGGAAGATAAATACTTCTATCATTATTCTGACATCTTAAATTACATGGTATCTGGGCTCTCTCTGCCTTTATGCTGTTCTTTATCCTGTTTCTATTTCCTCAAGTCACACAAGATGACTGAACATCATTCAAAGAATCTTGATACATCCCTATTCCTCTATACACAAGATATTTAGAATTAAAAGAAGACTTTGCTGATGACCAAGAAGAATCTTTGGCCTACTGCATATATGGATTTTTGAACATGTAAAGTTTGATGCCCCCCAAATCTTACCAATAAATGGGGGTTCATTATGCTTGTACCTGACAAAGCACTCATGTCATCAGAGTATTCTGTCTCCCATTAATCTGAATTGGTTGATAAGAGTACTGGTGGGTGATAACATTTTGGGTCAGACCGTGGGCTTCAGTATATTATTAATCTGGGCTTTAATCCTAAAACCACCAATCATTAGCCACATAGCTTTGGACAAAAATCTTTAATATGTTGAACCACATTTTCCTCATCCCCCTAAAAAATGGTGTTAGTAATAAAATCTATCTCACAAGATTGTTGAATGAGCTATAGTACTTAGCACAGTATCTTACACTTATTTGTTCCCATGGGGCTACTCAGGTGGTGCTAGTGGTAAAGAACCCATCTGCCAATGTAGGAGACATAAGAGATGCAGGTTTGATCCCTGGGTCAGGAAGATACCCTGGAAGAGGGCATGGCAATCAACTCCAGTGTTCTTGCCTGGAGAATCCCATGGACAGAGGAGCCTGGCAGGCCACAGTCGATAGGGTCACAAAGAGTGGGACACAACTGAAGTGACTTAGCACACAAGGAGACGTATATCCTCAAGAGTTATAGCTATTATCATCTTATTACTGCAATTATTAGTTGAATTAGTAAACACAAAGTTGAAATGATTAAAAATCTTTATACATGTATAAATCTTTATACACGAGAACACCCATGTAACTCCCATCTTCATTCTAAGAATATCTCTATCATTTATCACTTAATATAAATGGAATACTTTGTTAACTAAAACGGTGATGCCTGAAATGTCTACTGATTCTAAGGGGTGTCATATGGACCAAGTGTAGCACCACAATTAGTAAAGTAAGTCAGACATAGACAAAGAAAGTACTCTCAGTGAAGCCTTTGCAAGAGCAAAATAGATAGCTCTCAAAGCCTGTGTCTCCTTGTTTGATCTCAAAACCTCCATTCTTCTGCAGGTTTAGTGTTTTGTCTCAGCATGGAAAAGGAAGGATAGCATTTAATTACTTGTTATTGGTCCTTTATTTGAAATAGCACCTAAAACACCTGAGGAGTAGAAAGATGTGATTGTTTCAATGGGTACCTATCCAAGAAAGCTGGGATTAGATTTGTGTGAATGCCCGGGGCCTTATGACATTTCTGCTGGGATGGAGAGCTCTTGGAAAAAGATTGTCAGAAAAGTTTGAAAGCTGTTTCTCACAACTGGCTTGGAGAAACATTTGGCAGAGTGCTCTTCAACACACTTGAAAAGTCATCAAACAACTCTTCATTGAAAATAATCTTTGACTTTCTTTGGACCAACAAGGTAAACATGATTTCTTTAAAGAATATATGTGTAATTGGAAAAATAAAATGAAAACAGAGTAACTATTTGATGAATAGTTATTGAGGTAGGTAGTACATTGCTCCTCAGAGCATTTACAGACAAACTGCAAGAAAATCACTAACAGTAGGGGGCAGGTTTGGAGTAGGGAGGGAAGGACAAGGAGATGGGAGTGGTGGTTGCTTGTTAGAAATGAAGATTTATGAAACCCCTTTGGAACGACCTATTGGACTGGTAAATTTGCAAATAACATGTCAGTCCTCCTTGGGTTTTCCTCTCAGATGTCAACTGCCTGCAGGTAAGTGGTGTTCTCTGCTGTTCTTTCAAAGGTGGTTTTTCCCTTTGCTTCCACCTTGAGTGTGTGGGGGTACTTGCCCTGGTCCAATACTTCTGAGTGCACTGATAGTCTTTCTGATTTGGGGGTTTAATTGGCAAACCTATTCTGCTTTGTTTTGTTTATGTTTGTTATTATACTAAGCTCTCTCTCTCCTACCCTTTGATTTCTATCACAGTACAGGTAATATTTTGAACTCCCATTGACTTTACTCTTTTGTTCAGAATCCAGGATGGGACAGAGGGCTGTTATTGATTAGATCTCCTGAGAACATAATCCATTTAGCTAAGCCTTTTCCTACTTAAATTTACCTACAACTGACTCATTAGTACAAATCAATGCACTGAATCTGCAAACTTCCTTTGATCTGTCTATCCTCAGGCCCTTCGCTCTACTTGGAGAATCCAATATTTTATTTGATAGTGACTTTCTTCTAATCACAGTCCCTCTTTTGTGCTAAATCATCTTTATCTTGCAACTCCTCTGTCCCTCAACACTTCTCTAAAAATATTTCCCTGCTCTCAATCCAGAATTTATTTATTTAAAAATTTTTTTGGTTTTCCTTAGTATAGATAAGGTTGTTTGTCCTTCAAGCAGAATAGATTTCCCTTCTTCATTGAATGGTACTTTGAAAAGTCCTTTTTTTATGTAAAAAGATATATAACTGTAAGTGGGGTTCCCCTGCTTTCTGCTGAAAACTCAATAAAGAGGCAAAGTTGGTGGAAAAGAAAGTTTGCTTTATTTCTGATGCCTGCTGGCAACTGGGGGTAGGGTGGGTGAGTGGGTGTGGCAGGGTGGACTCCTGCCCAAAGGCCGACTCCCCTTCAATGACAATCAGTGAGCAAGAGCTTTCATAGACACAAGGTGGGAGGCTATACATAGAAACAGCACAGTTAGCACTCAGAGTCATCTCAAAATTGGTCATGTGGTGATCTGGCCAGCATTATCTTGATTGTTTTAACTACAGTTAATTTTGAGTTCCGGGGGCTTCTCAGGTGGCACTAGTGGTAAAGAACCCTCTTGCAATGCAGGAGATATGAGGTGCCAGTTCAGTCCCTGGGTTAGGAAGATCCTGTGGAGGATGGCATAGCAACCCACTCCAATATTCTTGTCTGAATGAATTCCATGGACAGAGGAACCTGGAGGGATGTAGACCATGTAGCTGCAAAGAGTGGGACACGACTGAAACGACTTAGCACACACATCCACAATCTTTAGCTCCACGGTCAGTCCCGTTCCTTGAGGCCAGTTCTTGGAATGGTGGCAGTTTGTAACGTGGCTGCAGCCTGGTCATCATGTTCTTTCACCTGGTATGGTGTCAGTATGTATAACACAGCTTACAAGATATGGCTCAATATTATCTATAGCCCTTGAGGATGAACTAAAGGTCCTTGACTATGCTTAATGACTAGACTATTTTATTTGGTCTCCGTTGACTGTTTTCCTTTGTTCCTGTGTTTTCTCATTTCTTTGATTAAACTGATTTTTTGGCTAAAGGTTTTTCACAGACAAAAGACAGGTGGAGGACGTGGGGGAAGGACCATAGGGTTCTGCTCCATTTCAGTGACACATGCAAGAAATCCTTGGCAGAAGTTTCTTCCTTAAAGTCTCAGGGCAAAGAAATGTTACTTCCATGAACTTTCCTATTACTCGCCAGTTAATTAGTTGCTCTTTCCATTCACCTTCCAGAAATTGCTTCTTGTAATATTGTTGAAAGCTAATATTACTGTGCCTTACACAAGTAGTTTGTAAGTTATTATTCCTTTTGCCAAATTGAAGCCTTTTAAATGCAGGGGAAGGGGCTTCCCTCTCAGTTGGTAAAGAATTTGCCTGCAATGCAGGAGACCTGGGTTTGATCCCTGGGTTGGGAAGATTCCCTGGAGAAAGAAATGGCAACACACACTAGTACTCTTGCCTGGAAAATCTCATGGATAGAGGAGCCTGGTGGGCTGCAGTCCATGGGGTTGCAGAAAGTTGGGCACGACTGAGCGACTAACACTTACTTAAATGCAGGGGATTTGGAGTTTTCATTTCCTTTGTATACCTCTGGGTTCTAACTCAATTCCAGAAAGAGTATGTCATCTAGAACATCAAAGCCCTCATGCTTTTGTGCTCAGGACCAACATCGACCTGTGAGTGGATGCTTACAATGTGGTATACACAGTGCCAAGACAGAACTACACACAGCAGTGCAAAGGAAGTGCCCCTGGCTCGGACAGAAGGGGGAGGGAGGAGATGGGCATTACACACCATTGTAGCCAATCTCATAGTTCCCATAGCCTTTCTGACCAGAGTGCCTTCTATCCAGTGGTATGGAATAGATGAATGATAAAATTGGAGAGCTTAAAAGTTTCCTTAACTTGGAAATGATTTTCCTTAATTGAAAACAATTGGAAATAGTCTTTGAGGAGAGTACTGAGTCAGAATTGACGATTTTTGCATGTTTAACCAATTTATGATAATCTGATTTTGTATATGGATGTTCATCTGACAAAATAGCTTATATAAAAAGTTTGGGTGTTTATTTAGAACTACTGTAGCTGAGAAAAATATTTGTATTTGTTGCCGATCAGGCAATAACTAGGCAGCAAGCTGCTTATACTTTAATTACAAGATCGTATTGAAACAAGGCAATTTAATTGCAATCATTGTAGAATAATTTATTTATAAACTGCCATTATATGTATTTATATCCTGTAATACATGTTACTCCAGCCTCATACTGTATGTGCCTCATTATATTGTGAAGTACAAGGTCATTAACCTACAATTCCATTTGACATCTTGTTTATTATATTCTGTTCTGTGTTTAGTATGAAATTGTTAAATTCTCTTCAGTTATTTTTACTACTTAATTTCTGTGTGAATCTTGTAAGGCTCTGACTACAGCTAGTTAAGCAGGTATGACCTGTGTTGTAAGCAGTTAGCTTTCCTTAAACATCTTGAGTGGATCTGGAATGGGTTCTGCTCTTCAATTGTCTCTCCTTCCTCATGTTTGACCCTGGTTGGTAGTGATCTGGAAGCCCAATACATTTTCCCAAGTACTGAAACAGTTCTTGGCATCTTTCAGAGAACACTTGGAACACAGCAAAGTGAATTGCAGATAAACTCCATAAGCAAAATACTACTCCTGATTCTGAAGCTAGCAGATTTCTAAGCTTTGGGTGGTCTGGTTTGGTGAATTGAGTTTGGTCAATACATGTAACAAATCAAGGGCTATAGAGTTGAAATCCCGTGTTGATACTTTCTCTCAGTGTGTGTGTGTGTGTGCCCGTGTGCACATATGCTCAGTCCTGTTCAACTCTGTGACTCCATAGACTGTCGCCCACTAGATAAAGCCAACTTAACAAAATACATATATAAACATAGTCAAGAGTAGGCATCACTGGGAACTCCTGGGCTCCAAGATGAGGCTAGATCAACACAAATCTCTCTCCACTGCTAGCAGAGTGGCCTGAATGTATGTATGAATAGAGGGGAACTACTCCTTATTAAGTCTGTACTATCAATGTGCCAAGGGCTTCCCTGGTGGCTCAGTGGTAAAGATTCCGCCTGCCAACGCAGGAGACATGGGTTTGATAGTTGGGAATATACCCTGGAGAAGGAAATGGCAACCCACTCCAGTATTCTTGCCTGAGAAATCTCGTGGACAGATGAACCTGGTGGATTACAGTCCATGGAGTAGCAAAGAGTCATCAGACATGACTCAATGATTAAACAGCAACAATCAATGTGTTTTTAATTTGATATTTCAACCCAGTTTCCCAACTCTCAAAGCTCCTACTGCTGCTGCTGCTGCTAAGTCACCTCAGTCGTGTCCAACTCTGTGCGACCCCATAGACGGCAGCCCACCAGGCTCCCCTGGCCCTGGAATTCTCCAGGCAAGAACACTGGAGTGGGTTGCCATTTCCTTCTCCAATGCAGGAAAGTGAAAAGTGAAAGTGAAGTCACTCAGTCGTGTCCGGCTCTTAGTGACCCCATGGACTGCAGCCTACCAGGCTCCTCCGTCCGTGGGATTTTCCAGGCAAGAGTACTGGAGTGGGGTGCCATTGCTTCTCCAACTCTCAAAGCTAGGTATTATTAAAATATTCATTTTATATCTCCCAATACTGAGGTTCAGAGAGAAAATTCCCTGTTCAAGATTTCACAGTCACTAGATAGCTGAGCTAAGCGTCAAACTCAGCTCTCCTGGCCTCTGAAACTCTCTACAGTATACTGTACTCCACTTGTCTTTTTTGCATCGCTATTTACAGTTTTCCAAGGGTTAGCTATTCTTTCTGAGAATTAATTCTGTAAGTCATCCATTCCTCTGTATAGCCAAAGCCTTTCACACAGGAGGCATACAGAAAAGGGAGAAAGCACAAGGCAGTTACTGTATATAAAAGTCCAGTTATTGGTCACTCCTGGGGGATGAATATTTCAGAATAACCAAGTTTTCTTTATTTATTCATAAAGCGTGCCCATACTTATTCTCTCAAGATTAAAAATAAGGTTCTATTTGATGCTGTTTTCTAAGAGGTATTTTATTTCTTACATTTTTAAACATGACCACTTTATAAATGTATTAGTTACTTTTTTTATAAATTGCCCTCTCCATAGGTTTGTGACTCCATAATGGCTGTGACACTGATGCCAATATTGATTATACATTCCCTGCATCTACAACAATGCAAATAGCATGCTAATGTGCTCAGTAACTGTTGGATTCAGTTCAATTCAGTTGCTCAGTCATGTCTGACTCTTTGCAACCCCATGAGTTGCAGCATGCCACGCCTCCATGTCCATCACCAACTCCTGGAGTTCACTCAAACTCACATCCATTTAGTCGGTGATGCCATCCAGCCATCTCATCCTCTGTCATCCCCTTCTCCTCCTGCCCCCAATCCATCCCAGCATCAGAATCTTTTCCAATGAGTCAACTCTTCACATGAGGTGGCCAAAGTATTGGAGTTTCAGCTTTAGCATCATTCCTTTCAAACAACACCCAGGACTGATCTTTAGAATGGAGTGGTTGGATCTCCTTGCAGTCCAAGGGACTCTCAAGAGTCTTCTCTGACACCACAGTTCAAAAGCATCAATTCTTCGGTGCTCAGCTTTCTTCACAGTCCAACTCTCCTATCCATACATGACCACTGGAAAAACCATAGCCTTGACTAAATGGACCTTTGTTGGCAAAATAATGTCTCTGCTTTTGAATATGCTATCTAGGTTGGTCATAACTTTCCTTCCAAGGAGTAGGCGTCTTTTAATTTCATGGGTGCAATCACCATCTGCAGAGATTTTGGAGCCCCCCAAAATAAAGTCTGACACTGTTTCCACTGTTTCCCTATCTATTTCCCATGAAGTGATGGGACCAGATGCCATGATCTTCGTTTCCTGACTGTTGAGCTTTAAGCCAACTTTTTCACTCTCCTCTTTCACTTTCATCAAGAGGCTTTTTCAGTGCCTATTATGGTCATTATGTATTATTCTGAACTTAATGTCATGTGCCTTTAAGGATATCAGAAAGTGTAAGATTACTTGCAACTCACCCTAAAGATCTGAGTTCATTGTTTACTTACTTGTTTTCTATAGTTTCCAGTCTTCTTCACTGTGTCGGCTCTTAAAACTCCACTGTTTATTGTGTTTTCAGCAGACGTCTGACAATGGGAAGCATCTGCTGCATCTAATATGAAAGCTACAGTGAATTAGGGAACCAGATGCCCTTTGTTATTCAAATTTTGTAAAGGTTTGAATCCTCTGCTAGGAGTGAGCAAATATGTTTCAGTGGGAATCTGTGGCATTTTCCAAAGGAAAGGAGCTTTGAGTATTCAACAACTTCAAGGTGATTAAAATAATATCAGGCATTTTTTTTTTTTTTTTTAACCGTGATGATATGAAACTAGAAATCAATTACAAGATGAACTAGAAAAAAAAAGAAAATGTGGCGATTAAACTGCATGCTGTTGAACAATGGATCATTAAAGACATCAGAGGAGAAATAAAAAGATACCTAAAGCCAAATTAGACCATAAATACAACATACCAAACTATATGAAATGCTGCAAAAGTGTCTCTAAAAGGGAAGTTTAAAGCAATACAGGCTTTCCTCAAGAAACAAGAACAATTTTAAACAATCTAACTTTATACCTAAAGAATCTAGAAAAAGAACAAAGTTCCCATTTAGTAGAAGAAATAATAAAGGTCAAATCAAAAATAAATGACATATATACATAGAAACTAAAATGACTAATGAAACTGAGAGTGGGTTCTTTGAAAAACAAACAAACAAACAAACAACAAAATTGACAAATGGACAGGTAGACTCACTGACAAAGAGAGGGCTCAAATAAGCTAATGAAACAGAAGATGCTACAACTGATACCACAGAAATACAATGAATTTTATACTTTAAATGTGTGAATTATAACTCAATCAACATGCTAAAATGCTCACCAAATGTCTAAATACAAATAATAGCAATGTATTCTATAGTTTATAACTTTTTTGTTAGTAAAAATGTGAGCTCAGTCAGTCAGCCATGTCCAACTGTTTGCGACCCCATGAACTGTAGCCTGCCGGGTTCCTCTGTCTATGTGATTTTCCAGGAAAGAACAGTGGAGTGGGTTGCCATTTTCTACTCCAGTGGATCTTCTGGACCTAGGGACTGAACCTGCATCTCCTACATTCGTGGCATATTCTTTATCACTGAGCCACCTGGGAGCCCTCCTTTAGGTTACTCAGTTTCAATGCTGCTACCAGAAAAACTGTATTCCATTTCTGTATTCCATGTTAGTAAAATATGTGACAACAAAATCACAGAGTTTGGGAGTCTAGAAAGCAAAGTGTACAATTATGTTTATCAACTACATATTAGAATATTCAGTTTTAGCATTATTATCATTTTGGACGGAGTATTTCTCTCTCTCTCTCTGTGGTCTCCCCTTTGCATTGTTTAGCAGCATCTCTGGCCTCTGTCTTCTACCCAGTTGATTCCAGCAGCCTCTTTCCTTTTCCTACCCAAAGGAATGGCAACCCACTCCAGTATCCTTGCCTGGAGAATTCCAAGGACAGAGAAGCTTGGCGGGCCACAGTCCCTGGTATCTCAAAGAGTTGGAGACGACTGAACAACTAACACACACTTCCTTTGCCGGCTTCCTACTGTGCTAACAAAAACTGTCTCCAGATTTTGTTAACTGTCTTCTAGGGGGAAAAATAATCCCCAGTTAAGAATACCTGCTACATATGAAGTGGTACAATATGATTTGAATATAATGTGTTAGTTTCCTATGTCTGCTTCCCTGGTGGCTCAGAGGTTAAAGCGTCCGCCTCCAATGCGGGAGACTCGGGTTCAGTCCCTGGGTTGGGAAGATCCCCTGGAGAAGGAAATGGCAATCTACTCCAGTACTCTTGCCTGGAAAATCCCATGGACGGAGGAGCCTGGTAGGCTACAGTCTGCGGGGTCGCAAAGAATCGGACACGACTGAGCGACTTCACTTCACTTCACCCTAACAAATTACTACAACTTAATGATATAAAACAACACAATTTTATTACTTTTGTTCTAGAGCTTAAAAATTAATAGTGTTCTAACTCTTTTACAATTTAAAGTGTCAGAAGGATTCATGCTCCTCCTGGAGGCTCTCAGGAAGAATGCATTGCCTTGACTTTTCCAGTTTTTATAGGCATTCCTTGGCCATCGTTCCTTCCTCTATCTCAAAGCCAGAGTGTAACATCTTTAGGTTTCTCTCTTTTGCTTTCCTCTCCCTTGTCATCATATCTCCTTCCCTCTGACTCTGACCTTCTACCTTTCTCTCATAAAACTTCTCGTAATTACTTTGGGATCATCTGATTAAGACAGGATTATTTCCTCATCTCAAGATCCTCAACTTAGATACATCTGCAGAGTGCCTGTTACGGACACATATTTACAAATTCCAGGGATTAGGACATGGACATCTTTAGGGAGAATTATTCAGCCCATCACAGTAGACTTTGATAAGTTAAAGATGTACACTATAACACCTAAAGCAACAATGAAAATAATAATAAGCTATATATTTAACAATACACTACAGGTCTCTGAGGTTATTTATTTTGCATTGTCTCTCTATTCTCTGGATTAGGTAATTTCTCTTGTTCTATTACAGAGATTTTAGCCCTTTCTGATTGTTTATCACTAAGACCTGTGTTGTCCTTAACAGAGTTCCTGGATATGTTTTTTCCCCCACATTCTGCTTCGAATAATGCTAACATCCTCAAGGCAGGGTCACATAGCTGATGACCCTCACTTTCTACTCACCTATCTGTAGTGGAATCTCTATGCCTTGGAGCTAGATCTGGATGGAGCAGAGAGGGAACTGGAGCTGCTAGTTCTCACAGCCTGAGTTGCCTGTCCAGAATAAAACTTCTGCAACATGGAGCTTGGGGAAATGATGCAGCCTCTGATTTATTAACAAACACCATGTATTTCCACTCTTCTTACTGAGATTCATTATATGTTGTTGAATAATTATTTCCTAATTTGTTGCATGCTGGAGAATTGTCAGAGTTTTTAAATGATTGTTTTTGAAATGTTGTCTAGTTTTATTGCTACTATTTTGGAGAAAGGATTTGTTAAGCTCCTTACACAGTCATTCTAAAAGTCTCATCTTTGTGCTGTCTCTTGATGCTTCTGTCTCTTTTTTCATGAGGTTGATGAGGCAAGATGACACTCAACTTCGCTTTTGTTGGAAATGCTCACAGTTTCAGAAAGGACTTAGGCGTTGTATTGAACTCGGTCTGCTCTATGTATTGAGGAAATCTCTTTTGTTTATCTCCCTTAGAGATTTTTACTGAGGTTTTCAATCTATCACCATTGTGTATTTTAACATTTCAAAGCATATATTTCAGTGAAGATATAGTGATATGTCCAATGAGGATACTCACACTTTTTTGTGTGTCTGGAGTTACATCTTATAGGGATCAGGATGAAAGAATTCATCCAGGGAGTCCCAATGTCCCAATCCAGTTCACAAATAAACTAAATTCATCCTTTGGAGCAAAAATCTATGACTATAAAAGCCATGCATCTTTGGTTTACAGAAAAAAAAAAAAAAAGAAACGTACTTAAGCAAATTTATGTAAATAGAAGGACAAAGTTGTTTTAAGAATTTAGAACTCTCATAGATTTTAGGGGAATTAAATTTTATAACTGAAAACAATTACAGATTTTTCTCTTCATTGAAGTTTGTTTCTGACTCTATCAGATTATGTCTCAATTTCTATTTCTGTCTCTGTGTGTCTCTCTCTGAGACCATATTATCCCTCATTTCAGCTTTTGTCTATTCATGTGTCCCCTTATTCTCTCTGCAGATAAACACCATTTGCTTTAACCCATCTGCTTTACTTCTACTTCCTTCTTTGCTAAACAAACCTTAGTTTTTTTATTGGGGCATAAGCTTTAGCTCTAACACTGTCTAAACTGTTAGGTCAGACATTTATACCAATATAAAATATTAAGGAGGCGATGCTTTCTACATAAAAAAAGATGCTATGAGACTTAAGGATTAATAATTGCTACAAGTAAGAGAATTCAGACAAGTTATTTCATGATTGGTTTTAGAAGCCCCCCAGCAGATTTGAGTCTGTTCATACTATACTGTATCACTTTGAGTCTGTTCATACTCATGACCAAGGCTTTTCCTGGTTAAAAATAGTTTCTAAGCAGTCAGGATAGAGACTTTTTGTGATTAATGATAAAATTTTCCTTGTTGGTTTGAGCTGTGTAAAATGGAAAACACACAGTCCTTTGTGTTGTTAGGCTGGTGAATCACAGATGATGATAGGGTAGACACATGACCCTTAAGCCTACCATCTCATGGCACCCATGTGGATGTTCTGAGCAATTTAATGCTCTCATTATCTAGTTCTGCCTTCTCACTCTGTTGGAGAATGGAGGAGCCCAATCTGTCACTTGCTCTTGCCATCATCTGGTTCCTCCAGGAACTGTCTGTATTTGTCTCTTCACTATGTAATCAAGAACATGTGGTGTTTTGATGATGATGATAAGTAAAAGAAGGAAAATGAGTTAGGAGTACATAGGTTACAAAAATGAAAACAAACTTATCACTTCGGAAGAAATACCTGACTTCTTTGCTTAGAGTAAAGGAATAAAAAATGCATGAGCTTTGGAGTTCTCAGGCAAAGCTTAAATGACTCTTCACTTATTTGCTGTGTGACTTTGAAGAGATTACATAATCTCTTGGAATCTCAGTTTTCTTATTTTTGAACTGTGGATAACAATACCAACCAAGAAGTATTCTCGGGAGAATTATCTATTAATATTGCCATTGTTGAATCAGGGCTAAACTGTGGCTGTAGAGGGTAAGAACTGGTGATGGGAGATTGAAAACTGAGGTGAAAATTTTGGTCCTGGTGCTCAGAACTGCTCACTTGTTTGGCTTTTTGTCTCTCAAAAGATCCCTTTGTATTGTTGATCTGCCCACTCATGGTGACTTTTTGCTTTTCTGGCGTATGCTCTTCAATTTTTCTGTGGTATATTGTAAGCTCCATTCTCACTGACAAATACTTATACCAGGGGAGTGAGAAGAGAGGTCTACTTGTTTGTCTTTAGCACAATTAAAGAGAAGTTTGATTCTCAAGTTTTTTAAATAAATATTTCCTTGTGTGCATTTCTAATGTATAAAGTAAGATTTGCCTGCATCAAAGTTTAACATAATTTCGGAAGAATTACATATTATTCTAATTTTATTTTATGTATTATATCTTATGATGAATACTTTTCAAAGCATGTCACATATATTATTTCATTTAATTTTAATGATAGCAAAATTATTAATTCTACTTTTCAAATGTGAAAGATTATGGAGCAGGGAGGAGCAGCAGAAATAAAATTGGGACTTGGGTCTATTGATTTCTTAACACAGTATTCCATCCATTTTACATATTGTCTAACATCAGTATTAATATTTTAATGTAGTAGTAATGATATTATTAATTATAATCAAGAGACTTCTTTCTGCTAATTTATGCACTGGATATTTCTGATTCTTAAATAAAAAAATCCTTCTTTACTCCTAAACATATGTAAGAGCTTATAATTTTCATATCATTATCTAAAGAATTGTTTCCTCCCAAATTTTGTCTCCTACTCCATGAAATATTTTTCAGTACTAGGATTTCATAATTTTAGATAATATTACAAGAATGAGTATTCAGCCATGACTTTTTTAATAGGCTACAAACATAATCCAACATCCTAATTTTACTGTATTGTCAGAGAAGTTAATTGGATTGGTATAGCCATTAGCAAAATATATTGGTTCAAGCAAATAGTGAATCTAATTTTCTCCATAAATATTCCTGCACAGGAACAGTGCAGGCAGAGGATCAAGGGGAAAGGGTGCTTGGGTAACTTTAAAAGATCAATTTGGCTCCAATATTTTACTCATGGCAGGAATAGAGAGGGATGAAATTAATTTATTTTAGCATACATTATTATTTTTAAATTGGACTAGAACAACAATGAAATAATAAATTTTATAGTGCAGTTCAATTTCCCACAAAGCAGGGGAGATGGGCCCCTCTGTCCCACTTTCCAACACTTCATACACCAAGTACCTAAGAACTTTAAGAATTGACACAGAGAGGTGATTTTTATTTTTGGGAATCAATATATATCTCTTTAAAAATCATTCAGACTTTAATGATTTACATGAGTAGATTTTGGTCAATGTTTACCTGAGTTATTAGGTGGAACTTGGTTCTACTGATTTCTAGCTTCACCTACTACACACACCTGTCCTCAGGAAAGTCACAAAATACCTTTCTGTCTCATTATTTTGCCCATGAAAGTGAACCCACTGCATAAATGAAAGCAGCCTTCTCTTTGAAACGTTAAATTCTTTTTTTTTCACCTGTCTACTTTATTGTTTGTTGAGTTTTATATATTTTTTTTCTTAAATAGATGCAATAGGTTAAAGTTTAAGTTGACATTCTCATTTAATAATTGCTTATCTTCAAGAGGTAAGTAAAGCCATTTTCATGGTTGAATAAATAAGATGAAGGGAAGAGATAGGAGCTTGAATACGAACAGAAAAGAACTCTAGTGTGTATTTGAAGTTTATATTTATCTATTCTAAGAACAAGCCTGATTTGATAATCTCCCCTGTGCACTACCTGAAGATGAAAAAAACTCCTATTTTTATAAGGAGCTTACTGCAGACATTCATCTCCTTTGTCCTTTGTATTATTATTTTCCTTGGATTTCATTTTAGGTGGAATTTTAGGGGATGCAAGACACAGTTTGAGTTACAAATGATAAATTTTATGTTGAGGCCATGACTATCTGCAATCCACAGAAACACACCAAAGAAATGCGGTAGATGCCTCTTTCAGTGATTTACCTTCCTGACCTTTCAAAATATTTAATTAATTATAATTAATGGGTGACAAATCCAATTATGCTCTGGTAGAGAAATCACAGGCTTCCCTAGTAGCTTGGTCAGTAAATAATCCGCCTGCAATGTAGGAAATCAATATTCAACCCCTGGGTCAGGAAGATCCGGAGAAGGAAATGGCAACCCACTCTAGTAATCTTGCCTGGAAAATCCCATGGACAGAGGATCCTGGTGGGCTACAGTTCCATGGGGTCGCAAGAGTCAGACATAACATAGCAACTAAATCACAGAGAAATCAGGCCATTTTGTATCACTTTGAATAGCCTGATCCATACCAACTGGAAAAGTAAGGTCCATGATTAAAAATCAAGTTTTCAAGTACCCACCAAAGGAAGTTGTCTCCAATAAAAGCTTTTTCCCACCAATATCTTCTTGATGTTTTGACATTTCTTGACATCTCATGACATCATTATCATCATCATCTTCAGTGTCATTATAATATTTGATTTTCCATATATGATAAAGCACTTTATGTACATTTAAAAATTATGCAAAAATTGTATAAAGTAAAAGGTATTCCTATTATTCCCATTTTACCTTAAAGGACAACTTCTCAGTTGGCTAGTAATGACAGAGTAATAATGCCTGTCTTCTGGAGGGAGAATCTGATTTTATAACCATTTTGCACTCTTACCTCTGATCTAAAGCATGTTTAATGAAAGTTTCTCAGTGCCTAACACAGTCATAAGTTAATTTCTTACTCAGTCCTAGAGAGACACTGAGCCTGATAAATGGAATATGAGTCATATTTCCCATATTTAGTTCCTCAAGGAGCATACGTAGTGAACAAAATGGAAGGAGGCTCTGTCTCTCATTGATTGTCTAGTATTCTCTCTCTCTCTTGTATAAACTTTCCACTGTTTTTAAGTAGGTATATTTGCAAATTTCCATAGGATGCAAAGCTATTGCTGCATTCCTAATGGTTGAGAGTCTTCCTGCCTGCATTTGAATTCAGGCTCCTGGACTTAGTTTTCACCTTAGGTACACAACTTAAACTCTATAAGCCTCAATTTCCTCACTTGTAAAATGGGGATAATAATAGTTCTAATACCACTGAGTCATTGAGGAGAGAGAACAGATGTGAACAGCACAGTGCCCACTGCTTGGCAATTTCTCAACAGTAATTGCCTGCTAGTGTTCTCTTGCTGTGTGTGTCTACTGCTGAATGCTCTGATGCCCGCTGTGGCCACCTCTTCTCTGTTATGTCTCCTTAAACTGTGTTTTAGTGATTTCCCATTTCTTCAAGAGCCCAGAATCTAGTATAGGTTACCTAAAGAATGATTCTTTTTCATTTAGCTTTAGCACTGCTGTAGCACTTTACAGCTGTTTAGAAAATCAAATTTTAGGTAAATGTTTAGTGATCTGTGCTGGCTTTTATATTCTAGGTGAGCATTTTCTTCTCTAAACTTGCAAGATGTGGTAAAAAATGAACCAGTAATTTAGAAGAATTAGTGGAGTTGGGGTGGCCAAGAGGAGCTTTATCTTTCTAGGTGATCCTCTCTCTTTTCATTTTTCCTTTTTACACAAATATATCTAGCCTTCATGTCTCTTGTCTATTGCCTTTCTCAGCTCATTTAAACAGAGGGGTTCTTATGACACAGAACCTGAGAAAACTCAGCTGAGTGGGTTGCAGCATTTATGACACCATGCTATGTGCTAAAAAATAAATAAAAATCTGGTAGCTATTATTATTTTGAAAATAAGATTTGGAAGGTAAACATTTGAAAAATAAGTGTGTTAACAATATGAGCAGCCAAATTAAATTTAGATGTAACAGAAAATTAAAGAGGAACACACACATCAGTGGCTGGGAAACAGGTTGTATCTATTAAGTGATAGTGTCATCCATCTTAGTATATTGAACAGAAGTTTAAATACTGAAAGATTCATGAAGGAAAATGAAAGCAGGAAGCTGTTACAATGTTGAACTCCAGTTTGATGTATACTGTTCTGACAGGATAAGGGGGGAAAAGTAAGAGAGTAAGATTAAGGGAAAACCTCCATGCTTGTTTTTCTTTCTTTTCTGATCTTATTTATATACTTTTGCTTATGCAATGGGAATGCCAGAAAAAAATAAACATACATGCTTCCAGGAAGAAATCTTTTGTGTATCTTTCTAGAATTTCTTCTAGGAATATTTAGATACAACATCTATATGCAAAGCAATGTGGGTCTTGGTGGTGGTGAATTTGGTTAGGATGAAGTAGAGTGGTCTCCAGGCTGATGGCTGGTTTAACCCACAACATAGTCTCACTGTCTGATGTCTCTTTGTTCTTGCAAGTAAGCCTGATTCCAGTTAGTATGCAATACACTTGGACAGAAATGGCTTAATTATAAAAAAAAAAAGGTAAGAAATTTCACTGTCAGAAGATGTGCAAATAATGACATTGAGGAAAACCCAGTGAAGGTCAAATGCAAGTGGTACTGGGGACTGAAGAGCTTTGTTTACCAAGATCTCAGTGACCTTCAGACCTGCTGAAATTTGCCTACTGCTATGATTAAACTAAACATATTTACTTGTCTTCAGAAAAGAGACAGGGAGCACAAAGGTGGCAGAAACTATATATAAGATAATTAATGCATATAAAAGAAACCAACCAACAGTATTTTTTGATTTTTTTCTTCTGAAGATATATGAAGAAAGGCATTACTTCTTCATGTGTTTGGTTGTATGAGTTGCCAGGAATGCTAAAACTGAACATTACACGATACAGAAGAAATGCAAGATCTTCTCTACAAGATATACTTTGTTTTGTATTCTAGGATGGGGAAATTTCATTTACTTGCAAAAATTTTAACTCAAGAACAGATCATTCAGTTCAACATTAAATTGGGGCTCCAAGACACCATAGGTAGAGATATGGTTAAGATGTATATGCAGAATGAACACTCAGCAATTTTATGATTGAAAACTCAGTAATTTTATGGTTGAAAACTATTCTGCAAACTAAAGAACTGCAATCTGTTTAGATTCTATTGTGGAAGAAAATTCACTTTTTAATGTTTAGAGTTATACATAAAAATATAATCTAAGTGGATTCCTGATGTCAAATGGAACAAGATATATGAAATAAAAACAGAAGTATCAAAACACATTTCAAGTTACTCATGGACACTAACAGCTTTGAATAAGTGTAGCTTTTCCACTGATAATGAATGACTGACCCCAGCCAATAGAACTGTGACTCATGTATTTGATTATTGTTCTTTTTTATTTCTAAACATTAGGTAATCACTGGTGTCTGACTGTGACTCACATACGTCATGCCTCTGTCACTGGTCTCTGGCATTTGAGGATTATGCTGCTGAGAATGGTTACCACCTACATGTTCAGTTGCAGCTACAAATTCTGGTAGGTCTTCTACTGTTCGTTCTTTATTATTGAGTGACTGTTTCAGTCTTGGGTAAAAATTTCTGCTTTGGAATTTGTTGCTATAATCAACTTTGACACTTACCTTCCTAGATGGTCCAACTCAACTGTCCTAAAACTCTTAATTTTATGTTGCAGAAGTTTGGTTACTTTATACTTTAAACCATCCTTCACTATGCCTTGATATATAGGTATTAGAATGTATTTAAGGTATTTGTTTATTTCTGGTCTGCTCCTGGCGCCACAGTGGTTTTGTCTGGGAGGCAATAAGAATTGCAATTATAGTGCATATATTACAATACATTATAAAACTCACAAGTTTCTTTCATTGCACTGATGGAAGGAAACTGAGACACAAAGTCAGTTTCCCACAAGCGTTTAGCACTTTGTGGCAGTTCTTTCTAGAAAAGGTGGAGTAGTAACTAGCCAGTTAGGTAGGATTTGTGGTGTCATGGGCTGCTGTTTTGTCCTTCATTCTTTGTGGTCATTGCTGATCTCTTTAACAATATTCTCTGTCCTATCCCAATAAACCATGTGTGTATGCTCCAGTTGAGGCAAAGGTGGGTGGAGATAGCTGCTGTGATTTGTCTAGTTTGAAAGTCTTAAGTCTGCAATTTGATCAGAGTCCATTTTGGTAGTTGCTTATCTACTTGGTATATTTTACTCTGCCAGGCTTGGGGTAATTCACAAGATGTCTGATAGCACTTCTTTGTAATTTAGAGTACAGTGATCTGTTTCCTGTTTGCACTCCTCTCCACCATTTTGAATCATGACAACTTTCTTTCATCACTGTCCTTGACCTTAGGAGCAGCTCATGTTTATTTGCCTGTAAAAACTCTATTCTGGCATTCCTTCTTGTTTTGCTCTCAATAACTCAGCCAGGAAAAGATTTATGGTGGGAGGAAATCCTAAATGGCGACAGATGCTAAAGCACCTGAATTTTCTTGTTGAGCTATAATGCTAGCCATTGAAATGCATCAGATTTGGGAGTACATCCTTTGTCTGACACTCTTGCCTGTGGTGGTAGTGGCTATTGTTTACTAAAGAGAGACTTTATAAGCAACTGTACAGGTCATTCTGGAGGTATCTTTGCTGGTCACTGCTTGGCTTGTCATGGAGAATGACTATAAGGGAGCCTAGGATTATCAAAGATTGACCCATGGGCTATGATAAATGTCACCACAAACTCATTACATTTTATTGGAAAATCTGAAATTCAGTGGTAAGAGAAAACTAGCTTTAAATTTGTTATTGTTGTTGTTTAGTTGCTAAGTCATGTCCCACTCTTTTGCTAACCTGTGGACTGTAGCCCACGAGGTTCCTCTGTCTATGGAATTCTCCAGGCAATAATATTGGAGTGGATTGCCATTTCCTTCTCCAGGGAATTCCCAACCCAGGGTTCAAACCCATGTCTCTTGCATTGACAGTGGATTCCTTACCACTGAGCCAATAAGGAAGCCTAGTTTTAAATTCAGTTCAGTTCAGTCGCTCAGTCATGTCCAACTCTTTGCAACCCCATGAATCGCAGCACGCCAGGCCTCCCTGTCCATCACCAACTCCCAGAGTTCATTCAAACTCATCCATTGAGTTGGTGATGCCATCCAGCCATCTCATCCTCTGTCGTCCCCTTCTCCTCCTGGCCCCAATCCCTCCCAGCATCAGGGTCTTTTCCAATGAGTCAACTCTTCGCATGAGGTGGTCAAAGTATTGGAGCTTCAGCCTCAGCATCAGTCCTTCCAATGAACACCCAGGACTGATCTCCTTTAGGATGGACTGGTTGGATCTCCTTGCAGTCCAAGGGACTCTCAAGAGTCTTCTCTGACACCACATGTTCAAAAGCATCAATTTTTCGATGCAAAGATTTCTTCACAGTCCAACTCTAACATTCATACATGACCATTGGAAAAACCATAGCCTTGACTAGACAGACCTTTGTTGGCAAAGTAATATCTTTGCTTTTTAATATGCTATCTAGGTTGGTCATAACTTTCCTTCCAAGGAGTAAGCGTCTTTTAATTTCATGGCTGCAATCACCATCTGCAGTGATTTTGGAGCCCCCAAAAGATCTGCTGAGTTTTCCAAATTTGCTGGCATATTGAGTGCAGCACTTTCACAGCATCATCTTTCAGGATTTGAAATAGCTCAACTGGAATTCCATCACCTCCACTAGCTTTGTTCGTAGTGATGTTTCCTAAGGCCCACTTGACTTCACATTCCAGGATGTCTGGCTCTAGGTGAGTGATCACACCATTGTGATTATTTGGGTCGTGAAGATCTTTTTTGTACAGTTCTTCTGTGTATTGTTGCCACCTCTTCTTAATATCTTCTGCTTCTGTTAGGCCCATACCATTTCTGTCCTTTATCGAGCCCATCTTTACATGTAATGTTCCCTTGGTATCTCCAATTTTCTTGAAGAGATCTCTAGTCTTTCCCATTCTGTTGTTTTCCTCTGTTTCTTTGCATTGATCACAGAGGAAGGCTTTCTTATCTCTCCTTGCTATTCTTTGGAACTCTGTATTCAGATACTTATATCTTTCCTTTCCTCCTTTGCTTTTCGCTTCTCTTCTTTTCATAGCTATTTTTAAGGCCTCCTCAGACAGCCATTTTGCTTTATTGCATTTCTTTTTCATGGGGATGGTCTTGATCCCTGTCTCCTGTACAGTGTCACAAACCTCCACCCATAGTTCATCAGTTACTCTGTCCATCAGATCTAGTCCCTTAAATCTATTTCTCACTTCCACTGTATAATCATAAGGGATTTGATTTAGGTCATACCTGAATGGTCTAGTGGTTTTCCCTACTTTCTTCAATTTAAGTCTGAATTTGGCAATAAGGAGTTCATGATCTGAGTGACAGTCAGCTCTTGGTCTTATTTTTGCTGACTGTATAGAGCTTCTCCATCTCTGGCTGCAAAGAATATAATCAATCTGATTTTACTGTTGACCAACTGGTGATGTCATGTGTAGAGTCTTCTCTTGTGTTGTTAGACGTGGGTGTTTGCTATGACCAGTGCATTCTCTTGACAAAACTCTATTAGCCTTTGCTCTGCTTCATTCTATACTTCAAGACCAAATTTATCTGTTACTCCAGGTGTTTCTTGACTTCCTACTTTTGCATTCCAGTCCCCTATAATGAAAACGACATTTTTTTTGGTATTAGTTCTAAAAAATCTTGTAGGTCTTGATGAAACTGTTCAACTTCAGCTTCTTCAGTGTTACTGGTTTGGGCATAGGCTTGGATTACTGTGATATTGAATGGTTTGCCTTGGAAATGCAGAGATCATTCTGTTATTTTTGAGATCACATTGAAGTACTGCATTTTGGACTCTTGTTGACCATGATGGCTACTCCATTTCTTCTAAGGGATTCCTGCCCACAGTATTAGATATAATGGTCATCTGAGTTAAATTCACCCATGCCAGTCCATTTTAGTTTGCTCATTCCTAGAATGTCAATGTTCACTCTTGCCATTTCCTGTTTGACCACTTCCAATTTGCCTTGATTCATGGACCTGACATTCCATTTTCCTGTGCAATATTGCTCTTTACAGCATTGGACCTTGCTTCTATCACCAGTCACTTCCACAACTGGGTGCTGTTTTTGCTTTGGCTCCATCCCTTCATTCTTCTGGAGTTATTTCTCCACTGATCTCCAGTAGCATATTGGGCACCTACTGACCTGGGAATTTCCTGTTTCAGTATCTTATCATTTTGCCTTTCATACTGTTCATGGGGTTCTCAAGGCAAGAATACTGAAGTGGTTCGCCATTCCCTTCTCCAGTGGAGCACATTCTGTCAGACCTCTCCACCATGACCCGCCCGTCCTGGGTGCCCCACAAGGCATGGCTTAGTTTCACTGAGCCTTACCTAGGACAAGGGGTATTTCCTCACGGCCGCCCCCTCCTGACCTTGAAAGTGAAGTAGCTCCTCTTGGCCCTCTGCGCCCACGCAGCCACCACTCCTTGGACTTCGGGTAGCCCCTCTCTGCTGCAGCCCCTGACCTCGGACGTGAGGTAGCTCCTTTTGGTGCCCCTGTGCCTGTGCCATTGCAGCCTGGCACTCTCGCGACGGAGCCGCTGGTGGTGACGGACAGCAAAGAGTAGTTCAAATGCATATACCGCTGAAGAGAACATGACAGTTTCCAAGAATAGTCGATGAGTTGATGAGACTGGAAGAGGGTGAGAACATGAGGGTAACTTGAATGTTCAAGTTTGAAACAAAGGGTTGATATGTTGGAGGGATATATTTAGAGGAAGACATCAAGAGCTCTATTTTGTTTGTATTAAGTTAGAGCTGCCTGAGCAGTATCCATGGGGAAATATGAATTAAGTAGCTAAATGTATTGATCTGGAACTAAAAGTTAAAGTATGATGACGGACATACAGTTATGTGATTAGATGATATTATCTCAGGGGAGTGAGTAGACAGAGAAGCAGATTCCAGTCAGAGAGAAGGAGCAGAACCAGCAAGAAAAACTGAGAAGTATTCAGTGAGGTAGCAGGAAACAATTAGAATTCAATTAGTCTCTGTATTAACTCTGAAGACATTACAAGGAAATCCCACTATGTTAAAGATGATATTATTATATAGTATTTAGCATGTTGTGTTACTCTTAAAAGTTAACTGAGAATTTTTTCCTGAAGTCTAGAATTGTAAATAAGCGTCATACCGTAATCAAATACCTGTCCTCCTCTGCCACAAATATCTAACCTAAACACATTCTGTAGAAATCCTACAGAAATGCATGTGTCCAAATTCTAGACTTTCAAAGAGATAGTGAAGGACAGAGAAGCTTGGCTTGCTCTAGTCCATGGGGTTGCAAAGAGTTGGACATGATTTAGAGACTCAATAACAGAAGCCAAAAAAAAAAAAGAGAAAATAGAATAAGCTTAGTGATTTAGCATCCAATTTATTATTTTCATTTAATTGATAAAAATTTCATGTGGTTCATTAGATATTGTCAGAGAAAAATCAGATAGGCTGTGATGGATATACATATATATAACATATAAGTAAATTCTGAGTACAGCCACTTGGCCTAGAATGATTGATAGTTTTTTTTTTTTTTTTTCCGAGATGAGCCACTATTAAAAATATATATTCTGGTCTTCTGGGTTCAATCATTTTTTATTCAATGTTTTTATCTGCGCATCATGTTCCAGCTGGGGATATAGCGATAAGAGGAGCAGGGCCTCTCCTCCTACAGTTTATAGCAAGTTAGGAGTGGGGTTAATATGGATAATGCATGAACTATAAACAAACTGAAATAGATGAATATATTAATTTAATATTGCAGAAAATGGTATGAAGTAAAAAAATAAGGTGGTATGAAAGAGTGCTGTGGCTGCTACTATAGTTTGGGTGGGCCAGGGGGACCTTGCTGAGGAGCTGACAATATATCTGTGCTCATCTATTAGATGATTCTGATCTGTCCTTCATCTCCAAACCATACCTCAGGGATGAGGGTTAGCAGTGGATGGCAGGGGAGAGCCACAAGAATAGAGTGGCATGGACTTATTCCTTAAGTGTTAATTTTAAAAGCTGAAATTTAAGTTTTTCTGTCTTAGGCCATGTTAATATATCTTCATTTAAAATTGGTTTTATTAAAGAGGGCTTCCCTGGTGGCTCAGCTGGTAAAGAATATGCTTGTAATGTGGGAGACCTGGGTTCGATCCCTGGGTTGGGAAGATCCCCTGGAGAAGGGAAAGGCTACCTACTCCATCCAGTATTCTGGCCTGGAGAATTCCATGAACTGTGTAGTCCATGGGGTTACAAAGAGTCAGACAGGACTGAACGACTTTCACCGTATTAAAGTTTTTCGTTAAAGAAACATGGCAATGTTTGGAGGACCGAATGGATAAATGACAGAGAGGCTCTTGGGGAACTCAATAGTGAAAGTCAGAGATTCAGGCCAAGAAAGTAAAAGAGATTAAAGAAGATCATAACCAGTATTAAGATATTCCTCATCCCTCTGGACATATTAGAGGTAGATTAAACAATGTGTAGTGTTTTGGTGGAAAGAAGATAAACAGTTGTATTCTCTGACTTTCCTAAAGGCAGGAGTTAGAGACTGAAGCCTGAGGAGCCTGTGATGCAGCACTGACCTAGAGCATTTGCTGAGAGAGTTTTCTTAGCAAGTTCCAAGTTGTAGTGTTTCTGTATGGCCTCAAAATGTTGGGTGGTGCATTGCAGGATAAACTGAAGCCCTAAGTCTTAGAAAATAATCCAGGAAAAGGAATAAAGCATAAATTACCATTGGTAGGGTCAGTGAGTTTTGTGGATTTAGTAATCTTCAAATACTATGCATAATTTCTACACTCAAATCTCAGTATTTGACTTTCATTTTATGCTGTTTTTAATAAATGTAAACATCACTGTATTGTTACTTTCACATATATTTAGATACCCTGGATAGTGATGGAAAAGGGAAATAGGCTAACCAGGTATATTCTATATATCTAATTCAGTGAATTCATGATGAATGAAGTGAGAATGAAGTAACTATACTTGTTCTACTACAGGCCTGTATGTTTCTTGATGCCAGAGATGTGTCACTTAGTTCTGTGCCTAAATCAGTCTTTAGCACAATGCTTCCCTGGTGGCTTAGATGGTACAGAATCTGTCTGCAATGCAGGAGACGTGTTCAATTCCTGGGTCAGGAAGATCCCCTGGAGAAAAAAAATGGCAACCCACTCAGTATCCATGCCTGGAGAATTTCATGGACAGAGGGGCCTGGTGGGCAACAGTCCATAGGGTCACAAAGAGTTGGACACAACTGAGTGCCTAATTTGCACTTTCACTTTATTTAGAGGGGAGGACTTAAAACAACTATAAGAAAGGAGAGATGACTACTTGAATTGTAGGGGTTGTGTTAATACATAATTTGCTGTATCTCCACATCATGGTAAATAGTAGATGCTAAAAAAAAAAAAAAAAAAAAAGACTGGATTAGGGGTTTTTCACTTACAAAGCTGTGACAGTCTTCAAATACCTAACAGATGTGTCTCTGGGATATAAATTAGACTTGTTATATGTATTGCAAAGAGATTAATCCAGAACAGTAAGTGAGATTTACATATAATAATGTTTAGTTAAAAGTAAGAAGATGTGCTATAATGTAATTTCTGATCTAATTGTCTCTCCACTAAATCCATAGTTCCCTGTAGTAGAGATTCTTTTCCACTGCTGTGCTCCTTGTTCATAGCCCAGGGCCAGCAGATAGTACAAATTTAGTCAATTTTTGAGGTAATGCATAAATGAATGATGATAAAGCTTTCTACATGGAGGTAGTTAGCTACCTGTTAGAGGTGTTGTAGTATGGACTACATGACTATATATCATAAAGTGAAGGACAGTGAAAGTCGACTGCTTAGTCATGTCAACTCTTTGCGACCCCATGGACTATACAGTCCCTGGAATTCTCCAGGCCAGAATACTGGAGTGGGTAGCTGGTCCCTTCTCCAGGGGATCTTCCCAACCCAGGGATAGAACCCAGGTCTCCTGCTTGGCAGGAAGATTCTTTACCACTGAGCCACATAAGCCTTATAGCAAAGATTTAAGAAAAAAAGACTGAACTAGGAAACACAAAATGATTGTTCTAATTGTGGAAACTGTGTTAGGGTTCTCTAGGAAAACAGAACAACATGACATATATTAATATTAAACTCTCTCTGTTTCCTGGTTCGGAGAAGGCAATGGCACCCCACTCCAGTACTCTTGCCTGGAAAATCCCATGGACGGAGGAGCCTGGTGGGCTGCAGTCCATGGGGTCGCTGAGTCGGACACGACTGAGCGACTTCACTTTCACTTCTCACTTTCATGCATTGGAGAAGGAAATGGCAACCCACTCCAGTGTTCTTGCCTGGAGAATCCCAGGGACAGGGGAGCCTGGTGGGCTACCGTCTATGGGGTCACACAGAGTCGGACACGACTGAAGTGACTTAGCAGCAGCAGCAGCAGCTGTTTCCTGGTTACCTGGATTTCAGAAGCCGCATGTTTCCCCCAGCCACTGTTAGAAGCATCCCACTCACCCATAGGAGTGTAACACAATAAAATCTTGTTCCTAAATGTCACCTAATTACAGATTTTCTGCAGGGAATTCAGATAGATGATAATCTTAAGAATTCAAGCTATCAGATGTACCGTCAATTCCTCTAGGTGCCATTTGTTGCTTTGGAGTGTGTGTGTGTGTGTGTGAGCATATGATGCTTCTCATGGACAAAGAAGCAGAACCATGAGAGAAATCATGGCAATGTCATTGGTGCTTGCTGGAGCCTTCTTTTTAGGGAAAAAATTGCTTCCTTGGGGGCAAAATTCTTTTTCTTCTGGAGATGTCCTGATGCTGGAGTACAGTGCTGAAGCACGACTGCATAGCACTGCTTATTTCCTTAGAAAAGCTGTGGTGCTTTTAAAATAACCCCTACTGAGGTTTGAAAATCAGCCTGGAACGATGCTGTGTAATTTGATGTTTACGTGTTCACTTCATCTTCTATTTCTAGAGCTGATGGGCAGACTTACTGTTTTCACTTATCCTTAATTTAACTTTTTCTTGGCTATTGGGACAAATTGGAAAAATTTTCCATCGACAGCGAGCACAGAATACTAAAATATCTTCAAAAATAAAAATACAGAAATCACTGCACAGATGAAATATAGTCATTTGCCCAAAAGAATTTTCATGACTAGTTTTCACAAAATCTGTCTAAAGAGAAAGACTAAAGAAATAGCAATAGCTAATGTACAGGTGGCTCAGTGGTAAAGATCCCACCTCCCAATGCAGGAGACACTGGAGAGACAGATTTGATCCCTGGGTTGGGAAGATCCCCTGGAGGAGGAAATGGCAACCACTCCAGAATTCTTGCCTGGGGAATCCCATGGACAGAGAAGCCTGGTGGGCTGCAGTCCATGGGGATATAGTCAGACATGCCTTAGTGGCTGAGCTTGCATGCAATGTATATGCAGCACTTTATATCATTCAGTCTTCACCCTTCAAAATATTTGTTAGAGTAGAATTAAATTGTGATTTGACAAGGGTGGAAACTGAGGTACAGTGTTGCAAAATTACTTCCATAAATTTACATGGTAAATTAGTCCTCAGGCCTAGAGCAATAGTTCTTACGTTCTTTCAGCTTAAGGATATTTTCAGGAATCCTCTGAAAACTGTGGATCTTTGCCCTAGAGCATGTGTGTGTGTGTGTGTGTGTGAGAGAGAGAGAGAGAGAGAGAGATTGTGAGTGTGTGTGTGTGTGTGTGTGTGTGTGTATGCGCGCATGTGTGCATGCTGAGTTACCGACATTTAAATATATTTTTCATTTGAATTCAGGTGATTCCTAGGCATCTCAAGTCCATCTGTGGGCTCTGTGATAAGAACTCTTCATCACCTGAGGGTTTTTCCCAGTTTCCTGACAACCAGGTTAATAATGTATTATTAAAACAGGTGGCACAGTGGTAAAGAATCTGTCTGCCAGAGCAGGAGATGCAAGTTTGATCCCTGGGTCTGGAAGATCCCCTGGAGAAGGAAATTGCAACCCACTCCAATATTCTTGCCTGGGAAATCCCATGGACAGAGGAGCCTGGTGGGCTACAGTCCATGGGGTCACAAGAGTTAGATATGACTTAGTGACTAAATAATATCAACAAAAGCCAGGGAGGGTATTCAAAATCAGGTAGTATGTATAGTTTTTGAAAGCAATTTGGCAAAATAATTATAAACAGCATCTTATAAACACAGTTAAGCTCTTTTCCTACAATATCTGTAACATAAATCTGGATGAGAATTATAAACTTTCATAAGGCTAATATCATGGGATTGGGGTTTCTGGACACAGGTTAGTGAGTCAAAGCAGAGCTTTGACAAGACTTTCAACAGTCTTCAGGGAAATTGACAAAATAAAAAGGACAAGTGAGTTTTTTACCCTAATAATATCAGGGTCCACCTTACATGGAATGGGCAGGAGAACAAGTTCTGGGGCCAAACTTCCTGAGTACACAGCCTGGCTCCGCCGTGGGGTTGAACTGGATAGTACATCCAACTGCTTTGAGTTGCAGTTCCCATATGAATGGGAATAATAGCAGTACCTACCTTATAAGGTGTTATGTGGATTGAATGAGTTAGTAGACAAAAAAACAGAAGATTAGTGATTATGAAATTTTAATATTAAGAGTGAATGGCAATGAAAATGTATACATCTTAATATTGCAAAGTCTATGTCTTAACATTGCAAAATATTTTGCAACCCTATGTCAATTTTCCAAATTATTATTGTCATATTGAAATAATACCAGTTATGAACATTCATATGTGTAGTATGTGAAAGGGAGAAAAAGGGGGAGAGGAATTGGGAGAGAAAGAACAAGGAGCACTGAAGATAAAAATAGCTCTTTAGTTCTTTCTGAGAAATACTTTCTTTGTTTAGAAGGGAGTGGGAGGAAGAGGGTTAAGTAAATTGGGTTCCATTAGAAACCCTTTTATTTGAGGCCTTCATATTAAATTTACTCTGTTCCCCCTTCCAGTGTCAACTTTGAAATCATCACTCTTGTCTTTCTTGTTTGCTGCTGTCTCCCAACACACAGTCAGGAAACTCAATAATTGAATGAAAAAGGGACAATTCAATGAAAACATTACTGCCAAAGGCTCTGATATGAAGCTATTTTGATATTGCAAGTGCTCTGCCTTCCGGTGGCCCATGCATGCTGCTGGCTAAGGCACAGCCACGGTCTGACCCAGTCCAGGAGCCATCACTGGAGGAGTGGCTGAAAATTTCCCTTTGTGAATTTTGTATTGCATATGGTACATTTCACACACATTGAACCCACGTCTCCCTCATTGCAGGCAGATTCTTAGATTCTTTACCATCTGAGCCACCAGGGAAGCACAAGCATACTGGAGTGGGTAGCCTATCCCTTCTCCAGGGGATGTTCCCAACCCATGAATCAAACTGGGGTCTCCTGCATTGCAGGTGATTTCTTTACCAGCTGAGGTACCAGGGAAGCCATATATATATGTATCAGTTCAGTTCAGTTCAGTTCAGTCGCTCAGTTGTGTCCAACTCTTGGCGACCCCATGAATCGCAGCACGCCAGGCCTCCCTGTCCATCACCAACCCCCCGAGTACACTCAGACTCACATCCATCGAGTCAGTGATGTCATCCAGCCATCTCATCCTCGGTCGTCCCTTTCTCCTCCTGCCCCCAATCCCTCCCAGCATCAGAGTCTTTTCCAATGAGTCAACTCTTCGCATGAGGTGGCCAAAGTACTGGAGTTTCAGCTTTAGCATCATTCCTTCCAAAGAAATCCCAGGGTTGATCTCCTTC
>SJYT01001688.1:522577-533402 GCA_006410635.1 Cephalophus harveyi
GTTTTAACGTCTTTCTTTTATTTCTGATTTTATTTAACTCTTCTTTCTTTCTTAGTCTAGCTAAAGATTTGTCAATTTTGTTTATCTTTTTGTAATATATCTTAGTTTTGAGAAGTTTTTGTATTTTTCCCCATCTTTATATTATTTACTTCTGATCTTTGTTATTTCATTTCTTCTATTAACTTTAGAGCTAGTTCATTCTCTCTCTCTCTCTTTTTCACCTCTAGTTCCTGGAGGAGTAAAGTTGAGCTGTATATTTAAGATCTTATTTCCTAGTGCAGATGTTTATTGCAGCAACCTATCCTTCCAGAACTGCTTTTGCAGCATCCTGTGGGTTTTGGTGTGTTGTTTTTCAGTAGTTATTTCTTTTGAGTCATGCTTTCAGTCTCCTTTTGATCTCTTCTGACATTGTTTGTTCAGAAGTGTGCTGTTTACTTTCCACGTTACTAAATTTTCCAACTTTTCTCTTGTTTATTTCTAGCTTTGTATCATTGTGATCAGAAATATACTTGGAATTATTTTAATTTTCTTACTTTGCCAAGGCTTGTTTTGTGACCTATCACATGATTAGTCCTGGAGGCTGGTCCATGTGTACTATGAAGGAATGTGTAGCAGTAGAATTGCTGCTATGGATGGAATGTTCTATAAATGTCTATTAGAAGTAATTTGTCTAATATACAACTGGGTGCAACATTTGTTTTTTGAATTCTTCCTAGACTAACTGGGATACTGAACTTGCTGTGTTGAAGTCCTCTACTATTAATATACTGTTGTTTATTTCTCCCTTCACTCCTATTAGTATTTGCTTAATATTTTCAGGTGTTCCATGTTGAGTGTACATTGTTTTTCATTTACCAAGTTGTATCTGACTCTTTGCAACCCCATGGACTGCAGTGTGAACCAGGCTTCCCTGTCCCTCACCTTCTCCCAGAGTTTGCCCAATTTCATGTCCAATGAATCTGTGATCTCAACCAATCATCTCATCCTCTGTTGTCCTCTTTTCCTTCTACTTTCAATCTTCACCAGCATCAGGGTCTTTTCCAATAAGTCACATATCTTCTTGATGAATTGACCTCTATGTCATTTTATGATAACCATCTTTATCTCTTATTTTCATTTTTGGTTAAACTATCTTTTGTATGATATAAGAATAGCTACCCTCACTTTATTTACATTTCCACTGGAATAGAATATACTTTCCACTCTTTGAGACCATGAGTGCAGTTAACTCTGAAGTGAATCCCTTGTGCTTAAATCTGAAGTGAGTCTATTGCAGGCAGCATAGACTTGAGTCCTTTTTTTCTTTTTTTAATTCACCTAGCCACTCTGTGTCCTTTAATGGTGAATATTTATATTTAGAGTAATTATTTATATTCCCACATTGTATTCATTTTATAATTAATTATAATCCCATCCAATTTCATCAGTTCAGTTCAGTTAGTTCAGTCGCTCAGTCGTGTCCAACTCTTTGAAATCCCATGAATCGCAGCATGCCAGGCCTCCCTGTCCATCACCAACTCCCGGAGTTCACTCAGACTCACGTCCATTGAGTCAGTGATGCCATCCAGCCATCTCATCTGGAAACAATGACAAATGGAAGCAATGGTTTTATTTTGGGGGGCTCCAAAATCACTGCAGATGGTAACTGCAGCCATGGAATTAAAAGCTGCTTCCTCCTTGGAAGAAAAGCTATGACCAACCTAAATGGCATGTTGAAGAGCAGAGGCATCACTTTGCCAGCAAAGGTATGTATAGTCAAAGTTACAGATTTTTCACTAGTCATATATGGATGTGGGAATTGAACCATAAAAAAGGCTGAGTGTTGAAGAACTGATGCTTTTGAATTGTGGTGCTGGAGCAGAATCTTGGGAGTTCTTCTGACAACAAGATCAAACCAGTCCATCCTAAAGGAAATCAACCCTGAATATTCATTGGACGGATTCATGCTAAAGCTGAAGCTCCAATATTTTGGCCACCTGATATGAAGTGTCATCTCATTGGAAAAGACCCTGATGCTGGGTAAGATTAAGGGCAGGAGGAGAAGGGGGTGATAGAAGATGAGATGGTTGAGTGGCATTCTGACTCAGTGGACAGGAGTTTGAACAAATTCAGGGAGATAGTGAAGGACAGGTAAGCCTGGCATGCTGCAGTCTATTAGGTTGCAAAGAGTTGGACATGACTTAGCAACTGAAAAACAAAATAAGTAACATTTATTTTTAGAGTAATTATTGACAAATAAGGACTTGCAAATGCCATCATTGCTTTGTGGTTGTTTTGTAGTTCTATTGTTTATTTTTTTTCCTCTGTTATTCCCTATATTTGTATATTGGTGTTTTATGATGATATACTCTGATTTCCCTTTCTTTATCTTTTAGAATGCATTTTATGCTTTTGCTTTGTGGTTATCATTCAGTTCAGTTGCTAAGTCATGTCCAACTCTTTACAACCCCATGAACTGCAGCAAGCCAGGCCTCCCTGTCCCTCACCAACTCCCAGAGTTTACTCAAACTCATGTCCATTGAAACGGTGATGCCATCCAACCATCTCATCCTCTGTCAGCCCCTTCTCACACCTTCAATCTTTCCCAGAATCAGGGTCTTTTTCAGTAAGTCAGCTCTTTGCATCAGGTGGCCGAAATATTGGAGCTTCAGCTTCAGCATCATTCCTTCCAATAAATATTCAAGTTTGATTTCTTTTAGGATGGACTGGATGGACCTCCTTGCAGTCCAAGGGACTCTCAAGAGTTTTCTCCAACACCACAGTTCAAAAGCATCAATTCTTCGTCACTCAGCTTTCTTTAGAGTTCAACTCTCACATCCATACATGACTACTGGAAAAACCATAGCCTTGACTAGACGGACCTTTGTTGGCAAAGCAATGTCTCTGCTTTTTAATATACTGTCTAGGTTGGTCATAACTTCTCTCCAAGGAGTAAGCGTCTTTTTATTTTATGGCTGCAGTCACCATCTGCAGTGATTTTGGAGCCCCCCCCAAAAAAAAGTCTGTCACCATTTCAACATTTCCCCATCTATTTGCCATGAAGTGATGGAACCGGATGCCATGATCTTAGTTTTCTGAATGTTAAGCTTTAAGCCAACTTTTCCACTCTCTTTTTTCACTTTCATCAAGAGGAACGTTAGGTCTACTTCGCTTTCTGCCATGATGGTGGTGTCATCTGTATATCTGAGGTTATTGATATTTCTCTCAGAAATCTTGATTTCAGCTTGTGCTTCATCCAGCTCAGCAGTTCTCTGAACTGGATGTACTCTGCATATAAGTTAAATAATCAGGGTGACAATATACAGCCTTGATGTACTCCTTTTCCTATTTGGAACCAGTCTGTTGCTCCATGTCCAGTTCTAACTGTTGCTTCCTGACCTGCATACAGATTTCTCAAGGGAAGGTCAGGTTGCCTTGCATTCCCATCTCTTTCAGAATGTTTCAGAGTTTATTGGGATCCATAATAATGATAATGTGGTTATCATTCAGTTCAGTTCAGTTCAGTTCAGTCACTCAGTCATGTCCAACTCTTTGTGACCCCATGAATCACAGCACGCCAGGCCTCCCTGTCCTTCACCAACTTCTGCAGTTCACTCAGACTCACATCCATCGAGTCAATGATGCCATCCAGCCATTTTATCCTCTGTTGTCCCTTTCTCCTCTTGCCCCCAATCCCTCCCAGCATCAAAGTCTTTTCCAATGAGTCAACTCTTCACATGAGGTAGCCAAAGTACTGGAGTTTCAGCTTTAGCATCATTCCTTCCAAAGAAATCCCAGGGCTGACCTCCTTCAGAATGGACTGGTTGGATCTCCTTGCAGTCCAAGGGACTCTCAAGAGTCTTCTCCAACACCACAGTTCAAAAACACCAATTCTTTGGTGCTCAGCCTTCTTCACAGTCCAACTCTCACATCCATACATGACTACTGGAATAGGCTGATATAAAATATCTTATAGATAAAGCAATTCATTTTAAGGTGATAGTGTGAACAGTAACCACATCCTTTTAACTCCTTTTTATACCCTTATCTGTCACTTCCCCTATGTCTGCCTTTTCCATAGTCATGAAATTACCAGTTTAGTACTCTGGATGCTGCTGGAGTGAAGTGAGTTCCTTTAGCAGCATTCCACATAGCTTTGGTAGCTTGGCTCTCACCCTTATCTCACATTTCTGCTGTGGATTTGTTGCTGCTGGCTATTACAACCCTACATTTTGTTGCCTTAGGAAATGGACAGGGTTGGCAAAGTTTCTCTTACGCTATTGTTTTCACATGTATTTTTATTTCCTCCAACATTTTGCTGAAATATTCCTTTAGTAAAGCTAGATTTTTCCATAATTTTTTTTCTCCTTTGTGGGTGTCTGTCCAGGGGAGCATTCTGTCTATGACAGAGTGATTAGGGAAGGTTTTATGTCTCCTGCATCTCCCACAGCACTTACCAATGTTTATCTGCCTATTATTGGGTGCACAGCTATGCAAGATTCCTCTTGGATACTTTGGCATATGATGTTGTATTTTATAGCTCCCAAAGTGGTACTCTATAGATGAGTGTTCAATTATTTAAGAGTTGTGAAAAAAATGATGTTATTTAACTTATATTGGTGGCTCAGATAGTAAAGAATCTGTCTGCAATGTGGGAGACCTGGGTTTTATCCCTTGGTTTGGAAGATCCCCTGGATGAGGTCATGGCAACCCACTCCAGTATTCTTGTCTAGAGAATCTCCATGGACAGAAAAGCCTGGTGGGCTACAGTCCATGACGTCACAAAGAGTCAGACATGACTGAGTGACTAAGCATGTTTATTTATACTTTGTTCTTAATTCCTTCTTGTTTTTTTTCATGCTTCAATACAAAACCATTTTTTAGGATTGAAGAATTTTACTTATGGTGCAAATCTGTGGGCAATAGATCATGTCTGTTTTGCCTATCTTAAAATATCTTTGTTTAATCTTTTTTTTTCTTTTTCTTTGTTGGGCCTAGAATTATTTTCTCTTTTTTTTTTTTTTAATTTTTAGCCCTTTAAATATGTTATTCTATTTCTGTTCCCCACTGTTTTCTTTGAAACATCTTATTGTTTTTGCTCCTTTGAAAGTGATGAGCTAATTAGTCTATTTTAACAATTTCTCATTTTATTTGGTTTTCATCAGTTTCACTAAGATGTGCTTAAGAGTCTTTTTTTTTTTTTTTGATTTTTTTTTCTTTTTAGTTCTGAAAATTTCTCATTTGCTTATGCATTTAGAAAGGTATTTGTGATATTACTTCAACCACACCATTGATCTACTTCTGCACTCAAATTTTATACATATATATATATTACTTTTTTATTCTATGTCCCATATGATTCTAACATTCTATTTGTATTTTACATGATTCTTTCTTTTGTGTTTTAATATGTACACCAAAACTTAGTGTAATGATCTATCTTCCATGACACTAACCTTGTTTCTATGAATTCTTAATAGCTTAAAAATATTGGCTTTCAGTTTTGGCTGCCTTGGTTTCCCTAAACATTTGTGTCTCCTGAGTCCTATTAAGCTGTCAAAAGCTTTGAGATGTGTCTGTTTATTCAGCATTTAGTTCATGCTCATCTAGCAATCAGTAAATCCCCTGAAGGGAAAAGCGGCAGTCAATGTGACTTTTTCCAGTGTTTTCTCCTTGTCCCTGTGGTCTTCATCTTCCATGTTTTGACTGCCTTGTTTGCTTTCAGATTCTGAACAAGTGATATTATTTATTTAAATTTTTTCCAACTTCTATGGCTCCTTTAATTGGGATAATTCTCATACAGGTTTTTCAATCATAATGAAAACTGGAACTCTCTGGCCTCTGTTATTCTAAGATTTAAACAAAACAGCATTTTATTCAATAATAATGCTTAGACAACACAGTCAAAATTAGTTCCAAACCATTCACAGATTGCACTCTTATGCTCGTGTTGAGAGAGTCATTTCCTAGGCAGGTTGATAAGAAGTCTAGGGGTCCCCAAGGAGAGAGGGGTCTGGAATTCTCAAGGAGGAAGAAAGGACAAACTTTTTTTCCTTCTCTACATTCCTTAGGATTATATAACAATAATGTATTCTGCCTGAGGACAGTCTCTGGGTTAAACCTTCTGTCTAATTCTGTAAATTGTGGGAGTAGACCTGCTCTTTACAAAGATTATATAACAACAATGTATTCTGCCTAAAGACAGTCTCTGGATTAAAACTTCTGGCTAATTCCGTTATCTTAAAATGTAAATTATGGAAGTAGGTCTGATGAGGTCTTTACAACCTCCAGACATTCTTTTGATTTACTGGAGAGTATATAACTTCATTGCTAACACTAACAAGGGGGTACTCTTTCTGCCCCCTTCTGATGCCTATGTCAGAAGCTTTCTCTATCTCCTTTATACTTTAATAAAACTTTATTACACAAAAGCTCTGAGCTTTCAAGCCTCGTCTCTGGCCCCGGATTGAATTCTTCTCCTCCGGGGGCCAAGAATCCCAGCGTCGTAATTCAACAACAACCTTTCAGTGTCTATTTCTCTATAACCAGGCATATGAACTAAAATCCACAGAGTACCAAGGGTGAATAGTAGGAATGAAAAGATCCAAATCTATTCCCCTGTTCTTTTGAAATGTTGGAGCCCAGTAGATTAGGACTGCTTTAAACTACTACCAAATGTGGTGTGACATCCATTTTTAACAAAGTATTGGTTTAATGTGTAAATGTGTTCCCAGCATGTCATGTTTTTTCAATCTGTCAATGAAATATCTCTAAATCACCAAATTTCCAAAAAAGAAGTTGGAGAATATTTAGAATGATATTATGTGACACAGTCAGCTGTTAATAAGAACTACAAAGGCATCATCATCATCATCCTTATTAAAATTTATTGTGCCAGACATTGTGCTCAGTCATTTATATTTAATAATATTTCTTAACTTATGATTCACGGGAAATAGATGAGGAAACAGTGGAAACAGTGTCAGACTTTATTTCTTTGGGCTCCAAAATCACTGCAGATGGGGATTGCAGCCAGGAAATAAAAAGACGCTTACTCTTTGGAAAGAAAGTTATGACCTAGATAGCATATTCTAAAGCAGAGATATTACTTTGCCAACAAAGGTCCATCTAGTCAAGGCTATGGTTTTTCCAGTGGTCATGTATGGATGTGAGAGTCGGACTGTCAAGAAAGCTGAGAGCCAAAGAATCGATGCTTTTGAACTGTGGTGTTGGAGAAGACTCTTGAGAGTCCCTTGGACTGCAAGGACATCCATCCAGTCCATTCTAAAGGAGATCAGTCCTGGGTGTTCTTTGGAAGGACTGATGCTAAAACTGAAACTCCAGTACTTTGGCCACCTCATGCGACGAGTTGACTCATTGGAAAAGACTCTGATACTGGGAGGAATTGGGGACAGGAGGAGAAGGGGATGACAGAGGATAAGATGGCTGGATGGCATCACCAACTCAATGGCCATGAGTTTGAGTGAACTCTGGGAGTTGGAGATGGACTGGGAAGCCTGGCGTGCTGCAATTCATGGGATCACAAAGCGTCGGACATGACTGAGCAACTGAACTGAGCTGAACTGAACTTATGATTTAACTACTATGACTATCCTCATTTTGTAGATGAAGAAACAAAGATTTAAAGAGATAAAATTATGTTCATAAGGTTATCTTTCAATGGTCAAAGCAGACTTAGACTAGAGTGTTTCTGACTTTAAAGTCCACCCTATTAACCACTGCATACAGTCTTGTGTAACCTTGGAAGTCACTATAGATTTTAAAAAGCAAGTCTATCTAATTAAATGATATTTTGGATTTCAAAGACACTGCTTAGTCCAGAACAAATTTTGCATTTTTGTTATGTGGGTTATATTTTCACTTTTTCATTACATATCTATCTGTCTGGCTCTCATAGCTTAGATCAATTTTTATTTAGTCCATTGCTTTTCTTCAGTTCCACCTGAGACAATGTATTTAGTAATAAACTTGATTAACAATGTGCAGGAAGCCAAGAACACTGGCTATGGAAGCAGAATTTTGGGGTTTGATTTCTGGCTCCAACATTTCTAACAAAGTATTTGGCAATAGCTTCTGTCTAAATTTCTTTATCATTAAAATGATCATGAAAATTAAAAAAATATATTGTTGATATTAAAATAACTAACATGCATAATTAGAAAAACAATTTCTGGCAGAAAAAGTGTCCAGCAAATATTTCTTTTATAATTATAGTAGCTTTTTTTCTCTAACTAGACTATGAGTTCTCTAAAAGTAGATTGTGGTTTTTAATTTACAAGGGGCTTCCCTGATAGCTGAGTCCATAAAGAATTTGCCTGCATTGCAGGAGACCCCAGTTCAATTCCTGGGATGGGAAGATCCATTAGAAAGTGATAGGCTACCCACTCCAACCTTCTTGAGCTTCCCTGTGGCTCAGCTGGTAAAGAATCTGCCTGCAATGCAGGAGACCTGGCTTCAGTCCCTGGGTTGGGAAGATCCCCTGGGGAAGGGAAATGCTACCCACTTCAGTATTCTGGCATAGAAAATTCCATGGACTATATGGTCCATGTAGTCCCAAAGATTTGGACACAACTGAATGATTTTCACTTTCACTTTCTTTTTCATACATATTCAGCACTAAGCATATTTCTTAGCACTGAATAATCACTCTGTGATTATGCTATAGAGCAGAAAGACATGGACCTTAAATGAAACAATGAGATTTAGTAAGAGAAAATGTTCATAACAGTTATATCACCCTTCATTGTATAATAATTTATGACATATATACCAAATGTTAAGTAATCTGATAAAAATTACTTCAAAAAATTTTAATTAGTTAATTCATTTTAATTGGAGGATAATTACTTTACAATATTGTAATGGTTTTTGCCATACATCGACATGAATCAGCCGGGTGCACATGTGTCCCCTCATCCTGTAACCCCCTTCCACCTTCCTCCCCAACCCATTCCTCTGGATTGTCCCAGAGCACCAACTTTGAGTGCCCTGCTTCATTCATTGAACTTGCACTGGTCATCTATTTTGCATATGGTAATATACATGTTTCAACACTATTCTGTCAAATCATCCCACCCTTGTCTTCTCACACATAGTCCAATAGTCTTTTCTTTACATCTGTGTCTTTCTTCTGCCTTGCATACAATATCATCACTACCATTTTTCCAAATTTCATATATAGGCATTAATATACAGCATTAGTCCTTCTCTTCCTGACTTACTTCACTCTGTGTAATAGGCTCCAGTTTCATCCACCTCATTAGAACTAGTTCATATGCATTCTTCTTTTATAGCTGAATAATATTCCATTATTTATATGTACCACAACTTCCTTATTCATTTGTCAGCCAATGGACATTTAGACTTCTTACACATCCTAGCTAGTGTAAACAGTGATTCATTGAACATTGGGGTACACGTGTCTCTTTCAATTCTGGTCTCCTTGGTGTGTATGCCCAACAGTCGGATTGCTGGGTCATATGACAGCTCTATTTCCTTTTTTTTTAAGAAATCTCCACACTGTTTTCCAGTGTGGCTGTAATAGTTTGCATTCCCACCAACAATTTAAAAGGGTTCCCTTTTCTCCACACCCTCTACAACATTTATTATTTGTTGACATTTTGATGATGGCCATTCTGACTGGCATGAAATTATACCTCATTGTGGTTTTCATTTGCCTTTAATAATGAGTGATGTTGAGCATCTTTTCATGTGTATACTTTTCATGTGTATACTAGTATGTCTTCTTTGTAGAAATGTCTGTTTAGCTCTTTGGAGCACTTTTTGAATGGGTTGTTCATTTTTCTGGTATTGAGTTGTATGAGATGCTTGTATATTTTGAAGAATAATTCTTTGTCAGTTGTTTCAATTATTATGATTTTCTCCCATTCTGAAGGCTGTCTTTTCACCTTGCTTATGGTTTCCTTCATTGTGCAAAAATTTTTTATTGTTTGTGTTTTTTATACTTTTTTAACCGTTCACTTCATAAAATTTTGATCTTTACCATTTTTTAAGCAATTTCACACCCTTTAACTGATTCAGTCCTGAAGACAATCCTCTGAGGAAAGTGGGGGAAAAATTATTATCCCCACTCTACATATGAAGAAAATTAAGGAATGTAGTGATTAGATATTTTTTTCCCCTAAGGATGCATGCTGGTGCCAGCCGGCAAAGTCGAGCAGGTACTGAAACAGGAGCGGAGACGGCTGAGAAATGAAAGAAAGAAACTCAAAGAATGGGGTCGAGAGGACCGACCAGCCAGCCACAGTTCTGACAAGCTGATCGATGCTGTCTTTATTTCAAGTGCAGTTTATATACTATTTGGTGCAGAAGAGAGTAGGTCATACAGCGTTTACTGATTAACTTCACAGAACAGTTCAATCATCAGAATGGTGCCAGAGTGATGGACAGCTCAGACCCTCGAGCGTCTTGTTTTTCCCAAAGGCTTGACAAAGGGTGATAAACAAAGCCATTAAGATTGCTGACATTGGGACCAGGTGTATGGCAGATTTATCAAGATCAAGGGGTGGTGGGACAGGGAACAGTTATGGCTCAAGAGGTTGAGTCAGTCCTTCCAGGACCCGTTCCCAGGGCCACGTCTTGACAAGCAAGACCCCAACAGAGGGCGGCTCCCCGCAGATGCATAGTGAGAAAAAAAGTCTTAGAACTCAGATCATGATTCCTACCCACTCCTCACATCTACCATAACATCAGATGCTCATAAAGTAAAAAAAGAAAAACACTTGAGGCTAATTCATCTTTGAAAGCCTGTATACTGCAGTTCTTTATTTTTCATGCAATTTTTGAAGTTAGTTATATATTACGA
>SJYT01001688.1:533536-549103 GCA_006410635.1 Cephalophus harveyi
GAAAACTTCATCCTTTTTGACATACAGTTCTATGAATTCCTAAAAAAAAAAATCCAATTGTATAATCAACTTTCTACATCAAGATGTAGAACATTTCTGTAACCATAAAAAAAAAAAAAATCCCAAATACTCCCCCTTTCTAGTCAACCCTCTCTCTGTTCCTGGCCTGGGCAAGCACTTATCTGTTTGTTGTTAGAAGTTTGCCTTTTCCATTCATACAAATGTAATCAGACACTCTAGCCTTTGGAGTATAGCTTTTTTCCTTTTACAAAAATTCATTCATGCTGTTGTGTGCTTTAATAGTTAGTTTATTTTATTGTTGAACAGTATTCTATTGCATAGTTAAATTGCACATTTTTTTTCCTATCCACCTGTTGAAGAACATTCTTGCTTTTCACATTTTCTTATAATTATGAATAGAACTGCTATCATGATTGGGGTATATATATTCATGTGAACATAAGCATATATTTCCCAGAGTGTGTATTTAGTATACAATTGCAGATTCATATGGAAAGTGTGTCTTTAAGGTTATAAGAAACTTCCAAATTGCTTTCCAAAGTGGCTTACAAGTTTGCATTCTCTTCAGCACTATATAAGAGTTCTAGATTTCTTACATCTTTGTCAGCACTTGGTATTGTTGTGTCTTTTTTTTTTTTTAATTTTAGCCATTTAATAAGTATATAGAGATATTGTGGTTTTAACTTGTATATCTTTAGTGCTTAATGCTGTCAGACATATTTTAATATGATTGTTTGTGAATAATTTCCTTCATTTCCTTTTTGGAGAAGTGCCTTATCATAATTTCCTTCCCATTTTTAAAAAATTGATTCTTTGTTCCCTTATATTGGATTTTGAGTATTCTTTATATTTAATCTAAAGCAATAAAGATTTTATCTTACATAAATTTTGAAAGATAATAAATTATCTCATGTAACCAAGGATATATCTAGCCTCTCCATTTATTTAATGTGTACTCTAGCCGTGTTCCTTGCAGGCTTCCCCAGTGGCTCAGTAGTAAAGACTCTGCCTACAATGTAGGCAACATGGGTTTGCTCCCTGGTATAGGAGATTCTCTGGAGAAGGGCATGGCAACCCACTCCAGTATTCTTGTAAGGAAAATCCCATGGACAGACGAGCCTTGCAGACTACAGCCCATAGTTTCAAAGAGTCAGACATAACTGGAATGACTGGGAACACGAGCACTAGCTTTGTTCCTTAGCATTAAATAAATCAAAATCCTTTAAAAAATTAGGAATTTCTGACAAAAATTAATACACTCATATGGGTTGAATTCTTCAGTGCATTAAATTATTTACTATTTATAAGCTACTTGGCAACTCCCACATGTATCTATCACTGAAAGTGAAAGTCGCTAAGTCGTGTCTGACTCTTTGCGACCCCATGGATTATAGACTGCCAGGCTCCTCTGTCCATGGAATTCTCCAGGCAAGAATTCTAGAGTGGGTAACCATTCCTTTTTCCAGAGGATCTTTCCAATCCAGGGAATGAACACAGGTCTCCCACATTGCAGGCAGATTCTTTACTATCTGAGCAATGCAGGAGACTCTGGCTTAATTCCTGGGTCAGGAAGATTCCCTGGAGAAAGGATACGCTATCCACTTCAGAATTCTCAGGCTTCCCTAGTGGCTTAGATGATAAAGAATCTATTACTGAGGTCTAGTCAATTTATATGCCTTCAAAAAGCTGGGTTGATCTTATCAATAAAGTGAAAAAGTTAGTCAAGTTATTTAGAAACAATAGCATGTTTGTTGAATTGTTTTAATTATTTTATGGTTTTATTTTATCTGTGTCTTTATGGATATGTTAGTTTGATTTCTGGCTAAATTAATACATCAGTGGTCAAAACAGTTTGACATTAAATGAAAACTTGACCAAATATTTAATCTGATCAGTTCAGTTCAGTTGCTTAGTCATGTCTGACTCTTTGTGACGCCATGGACTGCAGCACACCAGGCTTCCATGTCCATCATCAACTCCTAAAACCTGCTCAAACTCATGTCCATCAAGCCAGTGCTACCATCTGGTATTTAATCTAATAGTTCCAAGTTAGTAAAATATATATGTAGAATAAGACCTGATTTTGTTTCAAAAATAGCTTAGTTTAATGTGATTCTTAGTTATGTATCTAATTTATTATCAAAAGATATAGCCAAAGCCCAATAAATGCATTATCCTGTATTTCCACAAAGCCCTGTTTTCTTCTTTCTCCCATTCACCCTCTAACAGTACCTCAGGTTACAGAGAGAATGAGTAATTGAATGTAGAGTAACTAGCAGTCACGGGCAATTGAACTTGAGAGCTTGTGTAGAGATTGGAGAAGGGAAATAAACCCTTAGCTATATACCTCTATTCTTCTACCCCAGACCAGACAATGACCTTCCTTCTGTCAGAGGTGGCTATCCACTTTCAACAGTGGAAGCTTTGAGAGCTTACATACACAAGGCAGTAAAAAGAGAGATATGCAACCTGCTTCATCTGTATGATCATTCAAATCACCTCTGGGGATCAATGTGGTGACAGATATCTCAGCCAGACCAATTGCACATTCAGTCATAATTAGTGTAATGATAAAACTGTCACCTGTGATATGTGGTAGCATTGGGCTAGGGTTAACTATGTTATTATAGCTGAACTTAAGTAACATGCAAAGGACATAACAAAAGGATAATTAATAAATAAGTAAAAATCAAAGAAATGTGCTCTATTGTGCCCAGTGAAATTTTCTATACTGTTACAGGGACTTTGTTTTTATAATTCCTCCATTGATAAATTCTACTGACTTTGTAAATTCTGTCTTACAACATGAACATGAGAAATTTTCGTTATCTTAGCTATAATCCTTAAATGGGGTTACACCATAAATTTCTTTATCACATATCAAAACTGAGGCTTTGGGAGAGGAATTGCCTTATCCAATTTCATAGTTAGTGAATAATAAAGCTAAGTCTAAATCCTAGATATCCCAAGCATCCACTATAGGTATCTCTAACTTTATCATTCTGTCTTCCTACTGTCACAAGATATCATAATTTCTCGAATTTAAAAATACTTTTTTGAGTGATCAAACTTTTGACTATGCAACTTCAGTTTTGTGAAGCAAATAAAAATGCAGGTTTAAGCTGATTTTTATTCAACACATTTTTTTTACAACTGCCTTGAAGGACAAAGCAACATACTTAGAAACTGTTAGAAACTGAGGTGAAGTTGTGTTTCTTTTTTCTGGGATACTTGTGTGCTTGGCATTGTGCATCAACTATTGAAAAGTAATTCATGACAAAGATTTAAACTGTCAGAACCAATTTTCAAGTTGTTGTTGAATTCTGTTCCTTCAGACATGCTCTGCTAAATTATACAGTAACTAAATAGTAGAAAATCAGATTATAAGAGTCTATTCACCAAAGGAATGCATCATATATTTCTAATTCTAATACAGCATGAAAATCTCTCCAAGTTTCTCCAACTTTCACAGGACAATAGTTCCTCAGCATAATAATCAGTGTTCTTAGAATGAAGAATTTGTTTTATGCCCAAATAAATATTAGATATGCAAAGATAAATATTAGATATGCAAAGGTATACAAAGTTACCAAGGGTTTCTTTATCATAGTATTTCTGAAGAAATGTGCACAAATGCAACCATAGTCCAGATGGTGTAAGTCCTATTATGGTATGGACACTGTTTCTTAAGTGTGGCAGAATATCATGGAGAGTTTTAAAAAGTGAAGTAAAATGATTTACAAGGAGACTAATTAAGACGATATTGCCATAGTCTAGGCAAAAGATGATGGTGGTTTGGACTAGGTAGTATCAATAGAAATGTTTAAGAAGTGGTCAATGTTTTTTTTTTGAAAATAGAGGCAACAAAATGGGCTAATAGACTAGATACAAGATAAGAGAAACAAAAGGAAGTCGATTGCTTATTCTGTTTTAGATATAAGCCATTGGTGAATTTAGATATTACTGAAACAGGGAAGGCTAGAACAAGTATAGGAGATTTTGTAAGGAAGTGGAGTTATAATCAAGAGTTTACTTTTGAATATGTTAAATTTAAGAGGCCTACTAAGCATCCAGGTAAAAATGTCAAATAAGCAGCTTGAAATATGAGTCTGAAGATCATGGGAAAGTTGAAACTGGAGATAAAAATAGTGGATTCATTAATGTCAAAATGGAGTTTAAAAACTGGATGGAATCACCTAAGAAAAGAGAGAAGAGATCCAAGGACTAATTGAAATATCTCAACATTCAGAAGTCAGGGAAGTGAAGATGAGTCAAGAAAGGATACTTCTCAAAGAGTAACTAATAGAGTAAGAACAAGCAAGGAATTATTTGTCTCATAATCCTAGTCAAAATGTTTTAAATAAGTGGTTAATCTCTTGTGTGAAATGTTGCTGGGACATCAAGGGAGGTGAAAACGGAAATCTGGCTAATTTAGTAACATGAAATCCTTGGATTTTGAGAAAAATTCTGTGATGGGAACAAAATTCTAATTGGATTAAGTTGAAGAGAGATGAGAAGTTAAAGGAATGTATCCTGTAAATATAAACCATAGTTTGAGGAGTTTTGTTGTAAAAAGAAGAGAAATTGGAATGAAAAGGGTAAGAGGTTGTGATACAATGGACTTTTCTAAGAGTGGGAGAATGCATAGCACGCATGTTTGCTTATGAGAAAGATTTATCAATAAGAAACAAAACTATGATGCATAAGGGAAAATAAAGCAAGGAGTGGCATCCTGGAGCAGTAAGCACTTGAAAAATGTTGGCTGTGGCAGCAACATATTTTACCTCTGGCAAACAGTAAGGAACATTTGGTAAGGTCTGCATATGTAAAAAGTTGATATACTCAATAGTGGGAAGGCTAAACAGTGCTCTTTGATGCCTTTTTATTCTCAATGATATTTAAAAGCAAATAAATTCATTGGCTCAGAGAAAGGAAACAGGAAAGAGGGGTTAGAAGACTAAAGAGAATAAAGACAAGCCAAAATAGTTTTCTCTGAGAATGAAAAAGCCAATTGATAATGTTAGGGTCAGAAAACTATGAACCACTGGCCAAATCTGTCCACTGTCTTTTTTTGCTATAAGTAAGTTTTATTGGAAGACAGTCATACTCTTTTTTTTGTCATAACATTTATGTTCCTTTACAATAGAATAGTTCAATATTTTTACAAGAGGAAACATGGCCCTCAGACTCTAAAAAATATTTACTCTATGGAAATTAGAAGAAATGTTTGAAAACTCTTGCACTAGAGATATGTACAAGGATGACCTGGCAGTGTAGAGGACTATTCTCATGTTTTTAGCATAAATTTAAAGTGAGACTAGTCAGCATGTCTGTATATGATTCTCCATCATATTGAGTTTCCTAGGACAAGTTATAGAGTAATCAGAAGTCAAATATAATCAGAGTTCTGTTTTGCCAGGCAATTGTGAGGAGAGAGAGAAAGGTTACGAATTTTTAATTTGGGTTATCATGGTATATTGTAGAATCTAATCAGGATAATAAAAGAGTGAGAATAAAAATGTTGAGAGGGTTTTAGAGAGGGTGATTTCAACAAGATGGGTTTATCAAGTAGCTCAGTGGCGAAGAATCTGCCTGCCAGTGCAGGAGACTCGCAAGAGATGTGGATTTGATCCCTGAGTCAGGAATATCCCCTGAAGGAGGAAATGGCAACCCACTCCAGTATTCTTGTCTGGAAAATTCCATGAACAGAGGAATCTGGCAGACTATAGTCCATGAGGTCCTGAAGAATTGAACATGATTGAGCATGCACCCTTGCAAGAATGTCAACAAGATGGAAGAATTGGAAGTCCCAGAAGCTCCTACCCCCACAGAGACACTGACTCAACTCAGCAACAGTACAGGAAACACTTCCTTTCCAAAAAAAAATCCAGCAGCCAATTAAAAGTCTCCTGCACTTCAGACAGGTGATAAAGCACCTGCATCAAAGCTGGTAGGAAGTGTAATGTCATTATCCTTAGCACTGGTTAAGCACAGCATGGTCAGGAGTAAACTCCCATCTCCAAAATTGTCCCTGGGGAGGGAAGATGAAGAATGAACCATAGTATCTAGTGTTGGTACTATTTAGAATGCTGGTTTTTGTCTTGCCTGAATGTAAGTGCTGATAGGATAGGGTGCCGTATGTGGGTCACTGATAACAAAGGTAATGACTTGGACAAGCAAACACTTACTCATCATAGTCCTGCTCTTCAGCTCAGTGGGGGAAAAGAAAACAACAACAAAAAATACTGGCTTCTTGCTGGAAAGGGAGAATTGAAGCATGCATACAAAATACTGGCTTTTTAGAGAATTACCTGAGGGACTGCTTTATGCCTTTCCTGCCTCAGAGTGCTAATGGGACCCAGAATAATATAGAAACCTGGGAGAAACTGTGAATAAAAGTGAGCTAAATGACTTGACACTGCTCTAGATGACATATGACACAGCAGAGAGAGGTCATTATAGCTTGAGAACCTCTCCAAAGAGGGAAAGAGAAAGTGGACCATGTCGCCAATATTATGGATTTTCAGAGAGCAGGCTAATGGACACATTTTTCTCTTGCCAGACTTGAAGCACTTGTGAAAATTGGTATACTCTAGAAGCCTGCAAGCTGCTGAGAACAAAATATAGCTGGGAGGCTTATTGTAGTACCAAAGAATCTGTCATGACATAGACAGACACGGAGAGAGAAATAGATAATCACCTATTAAAAAAGAAACCATCAAGCTGTATAAAGGGCAGAGAAAAGGACCTGAGTTCACTTTTTCCATGGGTACATCAAAATTGCAACTATCTATCAAGCAAATATCTATGAAAATAACCTGAAGATAAATTGGAAAGATTTGCTATAATCAAAGATATGAAGAAGATACCACAACAAGATGGATAGGAGGGATGGAGACAGTGTACATTCAAGACCCACACTCCTTGGTAGGTGACTAGCAAAAAAAGAATAATTAGAGTTGCAGAGAATCTCCCCAAGTAGCTAAGGTTCTGAGCCCCACATCAAGTGTCCCAGCCTGGGTATTCTGAAAGTAATACAAGCCCTCAGCAAGTCTGGCTTCGGAGGTCCTTGTGAAGGCTATGGGAAACAGACCTCATTAAAAAAAATTATTTTGATTGGATGCTAATTATTTTACAATATTGTAGTGATTTTGGTCATATATTGACATGAATCAGCCATGGATGTACACGTGTTTCCCATCCTGAACCCCCCTCCCACCTCCCTCCCCATCTCATCCCTCTGGGTTATCCCAGTGCACCAGCCCTTAACATCCTGTCTCATGCATCGAACCTGTACTGGTGATCTGTTATTGTTACACGTATGATAATATTCATGCTTCAATGTTATTCTCTCAAATCATTCCACCCTCGCCTTCTGCCACAGAGCCCAAAAGACTGTTCTATACATCTGTGTCTCTTTTGTGGTCTCACATATAGGGTTATTGTTATCATCTTTCTAAATTCCATATGTATGCGTTAATATACTGCATTGGTGTTTTTCTTTCTGGCTTACTTCACTCTGTATAATAGGCTCCAGTTTCATCCACCTCATTAGAACTGATTCAAACGTATTCTTTTTAATGGCTGAATAATATCTCATTGTGTATATGTAGCACAGCTTTTGGAGAAGGCAATGGTACCCCACTCTAGTACTCTTGCCTGGAAAATCCCATGGACAGAGGAGCCTGGTAGGCTACAGTCCATGGGATCACAAAGAGTCAGACACAACTGAGCAACTTCACTTTCACTTTTCACTTTCATGCATTGGAGAAGGAAATGGCAACCCACTCCAGTGTTCTTGCTTGGAGAATCCAAAGGACAGGGAAGCCTGGCAGGCTGCCACCTATGGGGTTGCACAGAGTCAGACATGACAGAAGCGACTTACTAGCAGCAGCACAGCTTTCTTATCCATTCATCTGCTGAGGCTATCTAGGTTGCTTCCAATGTCCTGGCTATTATAAACAGTGTTGTGATGAACACTGGGTACATGTTTCTCTATCAGTTCTGGTGTCCTCAGTGTGTATGCCCAGCAGTGGGATTGCAGTGTTGTATGGCAGTTCTATTTCTAATTTTTTAAGGAATCTCCACACTGTTCTCCATAGTGGCTGGACTAGTTTGCATTCCCACCAACAGTGTAAGAGGGTTCCCTTTTCACCATACCCTCTCCAGCATTTATTGTTTGGAGACTTTTGGATTGCAGCCATTCTGACTGGCATGAAATGGTACCTCATTGTGGTTTTGATTTGCATTTTTCTGATAATGAGTGATGTTGAGCATCTTTTCATTTGTTAGCCATCTGTGTGTCTTCTTTGGAGAAATGTCTGTTTAGTTCTTTGGCCCATTTTTTGATTGGGTCATTTATTTTTCTGGAATCGAGCTTCAGGAGTTGCTTGTATTTTTTTTTTTAGATTACTTCGTTGTCAGTTGCTTCATTTGCTACTATTTTCTCCCATTTTGAAGGCTGTCTTTTCAACTTGCTTATAGTTTCCTTCATTGTACAAAAACTTTTAAGTTTTATTAGGTCTCATTTGTTTATTTTTGCTTTTATTTCCAGTATTCTGGGAGGTGGGTCATAGAGGATCATGCTATGATTCATGTCAGATAATGTTTTGCCTATGTTTTCCTCTAGGGATTTTATAGTCTCTGGTCTTACATTTAGATCTTTAATCCATTTTGAGTTTATTTTTGTGAATGTGTTAGAGAGTGATCTAGTTTCATTCTTTTACAAGTGGTTGACCAGTTTTTCCAGCACCACTTGTTAAAGAGATTGTCTTTACTCCATTGTATATTCTTGCCTCCTTTGTCAAAGATAAGGTGTCCATAGGTGTATGGATTTATCTCTGGGCTTTCTATTTTGTTCCATTGATCTATATTTCTGTCTTTGTGCCAGTATCAAACTCTCTTGATGACTGTAGCTTTGTAGTAGAGCTTGAAGTCAGGTAGGTTGATTCCTCCAGTTCCATTCTTCTTTCTCAAGATTGCCTTGGCTACTCGAGGTTTTTTGTATTTCCATACAGATTGTGAAATTATTTGTTCTAGTTCTGTGAAAAATACCATTGGTTGTTTGATAGACATTGCATTGAATCTATAGATTGCCTTCAGTAGTACACTCATTTTCACTATATTGATTCTTGTGATCCATGCATACAGTATATTTCTCCATCTATTTGTATCCTCTTTGATTTCTTTCATCACTGTTTCTGACCACAAAGCAGTTAAGATTATATGTCAATTACAGGAAAAAAAGCTATTAAAAATTCCAACCTATGGAGGCTAAAGAACATCCTTATGAATAATCAACAAATCACAGAAGAAATTAAAAAAAAGAAATCAAAATATGTATAGAAAAGAAATGTAAATGAAAACACAACAACCCGAAATCTACGGGACACTATAAAATAAAAGCAGTGCTAAGGGGAAGGTTCATAGCAATATAGACTTACCTCAAGAAACAAGAAAAAAGCCAAATAATTAACCTAACTCTACACCTAAAGCAACTTGAAAAGTAAGAAATGAAGAACCCCAGGGTTAGTAGAAGGAAAGAAATCTTTAAAATTATGGGAGAAATAAATGCAAAAGAACAAAAGAGACCATAGCAAAAATCAACAAAGCTAAAAACTGGTTCTTTCAGAAGATAAATAAAATTGACAAGTCATCAGCCAGACTCGTCAAGAAACAAAGGAAGAAGAATCCAATCAACAAAATTAGAAATGAAAATAGAGAAATCACAACAGACCACACAGAAATACAAAGGATCATAAGAGATTATTATCAGCAACTATATGCCAATAAAATGGACAACTTAGAAGAACTGGACAAATTCTTAGAAATGTACAACTTTCCAAAACTGAACCAGGAAGAAATAGAAAATCTTAGCAGACCCATGACAAGCACGGAAATCAAAACTGTAATCAGAAATCTTCCAGAAAACAAAAACTCAGGACCAGACAGTTTCACAGCTGAATTCTACCAAAAATTTAGAGAAGAGCTAACACTGATCCTTCTCAAACTCTTCCAGAAAATTGCACAGGAAGGTAAACTCACAAACTCATGCTATGAGGCCACCATTACCCTACTACTAAAACCAAAGACGCCACACAAAAAAAGAAAGAAAAAAAGAAAAATACAGGCCAATATCACCGATGAACATAGATGCAAAAATCCTTAACAAAATTCTAGCAAACAGAATCCAACAACATATTAAAAAGATCATATATCATGACCAAGTGGTCTTTATCCCAGGGATGCAAGGATTCTTCAATACCCACAAATCAGTCAATGTAATACACCACAGTAACAAATTGAAAGATAAACACCATATGATTATCTCAATAGATGTAGAGAAAGCCTTGGACAAAATTCAACATTCATTTATGATAAAAACCCCCCAGAAAGCAGGAATAAAAGGAACATATCTCAACATAATAATATAGGACAAACTCACAGCAAACATTATCTTCAGTGGTGAAAAATTGAAAGCATTTCCCCTAAAGTCAGGAACAAGACAAAGTTTTCCACTATCAAAACTACTATTCAACATAGTTTTGGAAGTTTTAGCTATGGCAATCAGAGAAGGAAAAGAAATAAAAGGAATCCAGATTGGGAAAGAAGTAAGACTCTCACTGTTTGCAGATGACATGATCCTGTACACAGAAAACCCTAAAGACTCCATGAGAAAATTGCTAGAGCTAATCAATGAATATAGCAAAGTTGCAGGATATAAAATTAACACACAGAAATCCCTTGCATTTCTATACACTAGCAATGAGAAAACAGAAAGATAAATTAAGGAAACAATTCCATTCACCATTGCAACAAAAATAATAAAACATGTAAAAATATATCTACCTAAAGAAACAAAAAACCTATATATACAGACTTCATTTTTAACAGGCATATGAAAACTCTTAGTCTCTGAGTATCAGAATATAAGCAGTTTTTTGTTTTGTTTTGTTTTTAAAGAATCCTTGGTCTGAACCAATTGCTAATCTTAGAGAACCTCCTGGGAAGGCAATAGGCAACTAGGATTTGCACTGCAGACAAAAATGCTGCCAAGTGCCATTTTGGAGTTCTCTCTGTAGTCTCTTGGTGCTGGGGTCTTATTCAATTACCAGAAGATCTGTACCAGACTTAGGTACTCCCCACCACCAGTCAGTCCCACAGCCAGTAACTCTGGGAACCAACATCATGAACCAGTGGACTGGCATCAACACTAAGCTACCTCAGGTCCTGCAACCAACCACCCAGGACGTGATCACACTCACCATGAGGCCATACCAGCTATGGGAGAGTCCTCACAACATGGTCAGGTACATCAGGAACTGGCCCTACCCACCTACATGGTGACAAAAGCCCCAGGATACTCTAGGCTGAGCAGCCAACAGTGTCATGACTGGGCATGCCTACCAGTAGGCCTGCAGCCAACTGACGAGGGAGGACCTGGGATACTACCAGGCTGGAGCCAGACACACTTACTGGAATGCTCACAGTAGTCAGTCCTACTACAACAGAAGGGCCCACACAGCCATAGAGGGGACATCTCCAGAGTATGTAGCTCTGGAGGCCAGAAAAGCATGTGCTGCTGGGTCCCATAAAACATCTACATGAAGCCACTACTTCAAGACTGGGAGAAATAATCAATCTACCCAATATACAGAAATCAGCAGAGAATTAAGAAAAGTGAGCAAAGGAATATGTTCCAGAATAAATAAATGGGACAAAGCCTTTGATATATTATACAGTAAAGGGAAATATGATCATCATTTTGTAATAACTTTAAATGGAGTAAACTATAAAATATTGAATCACTATGTGGCACAATAAAGCTAACATCTTTTGGAAATCAAAAGATGTTATGCATCAGTACAAAATACAAAACCTCACAAAAGAGATTAGATAGTATAGAAGATCAGCAAACTAGAAGACTAAAAGTTAGAAGTTCGTCAAGCAAAGAAAAAAGGCTACATTAGAAATATGAAAAGTTAAAAAAAATCTCATTGGCAAAGGAAAATTTTCAATGAAGGTAGCAAACCAAACACTTATATAGTTATTAGAAATATGATAAAAATACTAAAACCATCTACATATATAATAAGTAGATAGTTCAGTTCAGTTCAGTCACTCAGTCGTGTCCTAATCTTTGTGACCAAATGAATCGCAGCACACCAGGCCTCCCTGTCCATCATCAACTCCCGGAGTTCACTCAGACTCATGTACATTGAGTCAGTGATGCCATCCAGCCATCTCATTCTCTGTCGTTCCCTTCTCCTCCTGCCCCCAATCCTTCCCAGTATCAGAGTCTTTTCCAATGAGTCAACTCTTTGCATGAGATGGCCAAAATACTGGAATTTCAGCTTTAGCATCATTCCTTCCAAACAAATCCCAAGACTGATCTCCTTCAGAATGGACTTGTTGGATCTCCTTGCAGTACAAGGGACTCTCAAGAGTCTTCTCCAACATCACAGTTCAAAATAAGTAGATAAGGAACATACAAAATATATGCAAATTTTGGTGTCAAATGCATTAAATGGATATGAGGGGAGTAAAAATGTAAGTTTGTAGAATGAGATTGAAATTAAATCAACTTAAAATAGCCATGTATGGATGTGAGAGTTGGACTGTGAAGGAAGCTGGGTGCCGAAGAATTGATGCTTTTGAACTGTGGTGCTGATGACTCTTGAGAATCCCTTGGACTGCAAATAGATCCAACCAGTCCATCCTAAAGGAGACCAGTCCTGGTTGTTCATTGGAAGAACTGATGCTAAAGCTGAAACTCCAATACTTTGGCCACCTCATGCAAAGAGTTGACTCACTAGAAAAGACCCTGATGCTGCAAGGCACTGGGGGCAGGAGAAGGGGACGACATAGGATGAGATGGCTAGNCCTGGTTGTTCATTGGAAGAACTGATGCTAAAGCTGAAACTCCAATACTTTGGCCACCTCATGCAAAGAGTTGACTCACTAGAAAAGACCCTGATGCTGCAAGGCACTGGGGGCAGGAGAAGGGGACGACATAGGATGAGATGGCTAGATGGCATCACTGACTCGATGGACGTGAGTCTGAGTGAACTCTGGGAGTTAGTGATGGACAGGGATGCCTGGCGTGCTGGGATTCATGGGATCACAAAGAATCAGAGACGACTGAGTGACTGAACTAAACTTAAAATAGCCGTGTACATATCTGTGCAGGTATATACTCATATTGTTACACTGCTACATAAGAACCTCATAGTGACAACAAAATAAGAACTAATAATAGTTACACACATAAAAGGAGAAAGAAATTTGAACCTAATAATAAAGATATTCATCAAATCACAAAGGAATAGAGGAATGTGAAGAAAGGGGAAGAAAGAACTGCAAAAGCAACCAAAAAGCAATAAACAAACTAGCAATAAGTACACACCTATCAGTCACTAACTTTTCCCCTCTGGATTTTCCAAGAGAGTTCCAGAAAAACATCTACTTTCTGCTTTATTGACTGTGCCAAAGCCTTTGACTGTGTGGCTCACAACAAACTGTGGAAAATTCTTAAAGAGATGGGAATAGCAGATCATCTGACCTGCCTCTTGAGAAATCTGTATGCAGGTCAAGAAGCAACAGATAGAACTGGACACGAAACAATGGACTGGTTCCAGATTGAGAAAGGAGTACGTCAAGGCTGTATATTGTAACCCTGCTTATTTAACTTGCATACAGAGTATATCATGTGAAATGCCAGGCTGGATGAAGCACAAGCTGGAATCAAGATTGCTGGGAGAAATATCAATACCTCAGATACGCAAATGATACCACCCTTATGGCAGAAAGTGAAGAGGAACTAAAGAGTCTCTGGGTGAAAGTGAAAGAGGAGAGGGAAAAAGCTGGTTTAACAGTCACCGTTCCAAAAACTAAGATCATGGCATCTTGTCCCATCATTTCATGGCAAATAGATGGGGAAACGATGAAACGGTGACAGATTATTATTATTTTTTTTGCTCCCAAATCACTGCAGATAGTGACTGCAGCTATGAAAATAAAGATGTTTGTTCCTTGAAAGAAAAGCTATGACCAACCTAGACAGCCAATTAAAAAACATTACTTTGCCAACAAAGGTCCATCTAGTTAAAGCTATGGTTTTTCCAGTAGTCATGTAAAGATGTGAGTTGGACTATAAAGAAATCGTTTCTAGAAACATATAATCTTTTTTTTAATATAAATTTATGTTTCTTTAATTGGAGGTTAATTACTTTGCAATATTGTATTGGTTCTGCCATACATCAACATGAAACATACAATGTTTTAAGACTGAGTCATGAAAAACAGAAAAACTTAAAGGAGCAATTGCTGGTAATGAAACTGAATCAGTAATTCACAAACTCTCCAAAAACAAAAGTCCAGAAACAGACAGCTTCACAAGGAAATGTTACCAAATATTTAACTAAGAGATAATAGTTACCTTTATCAGACTATTCAAAATATTGAGGAGGAATATGGCTCTAAACACTTTTTATAAGGTCAATATTACCCTGATACCAAAACCAGAAAAGAAAAAAAAAAGAAACACAAAATAAAAGCATAGCCCAATATTCCTGGTGAACATAAATTCAAATATTCACAAAATATTAGCAAACCATATTCATTAACACATTTAAAAGATCATACACCAAGTGAGATCCAGGGATACAAGGATGGTTCAACATCAAATCAGTCAATGTGTTATACCATAAATCAAAACAAAGAATAAAAATTATATGATCTTCTTTATTGATGCAGAAAAAATGCATTGGGCAAAATTCAACATACTTTAACATTTAAAAATTCAACAATCTAGAAATAAGACATTTATTCAGCATAGTAATGACTAATTATTAAAATACACTACAAATGTCATAGTTAACTGTAGAAAACTGACAGCTTTCTTTTAAGATCAGGGACAAGACAGGATGCTTACTTGTGTCACTTTAATTAATTCTAGCACTACAAGCCCTAGCTAGAATGATTAGACCACAAAAAGGAATCATATATATAATCCAAATTATAAAGGTATATGTTAAATTGTTTCTGATTGCAAGTAGTAAATACTATATGTAGAAAAACATAAAGAATTCACAAAATGACACCTTGAAACAATAAACAAATACAATGATTTTGCAGGCTTCAAAATCCACATACAAAAATTGGTTGCATTTGTATACAGTAACAACTAACCATCTGAAAAGGAAATTAAGAAAACAATCACATTTACAATAGCATCAAGAATAAGATATGCATACAGAAACAAACAAGGATGCAAAATAATTGCACACTAAAAATGCAAAAAAATGTTAAGAGGAATTAAAGATGATGCAAATATATAAAAATATTTTCCATATCCATGGTTTGGAAAAAAAATTGATAAAATGCTTGTATATAAAGACGCTTATCCCTTGGAAGAAAAGTTATGTCCAACCTAGATAGCATTTTCAAAAGCAGAGACATTACTTTGCCGACTAAGGTCCGTCTAGTCAAGGCTATGGTTTTTCCTGTGGTCATGTATGGATGTGAGAGTTGGACTGTGAAGAAGGC
>SJYT01001688.1:549629-577473 GCA_006410635.1 Cephalophus harveyi
ATGAGATGGCTGGATGGCATCACAGACTCGATGGACTTGAGTCTGAGTGAGCTCCGGGAGATGGTGATGAACAGGGAGGCCTGGCGTGCTGCGATTCATGGGGTCGCAAAGAGTCGGACACGACTGAGCGACTGAACTGAACTGATCCAAAGTGACCCACAGATTCAGTGTAATCCTTATCAATATCCCAATGACATTTTGAAGAAATAGAAAAAAAATCCTAAAATTAATATAGCACAAAGAACCTCAATAAATTAAATAGCAGAAAGAACCTCAAATGCTCAAAACAATCATGAAAATGAACAATGCTTGATACCTCATATTTTCTGACTCTAAATCTTGGAAATGCACTGTAATGAAAGCAGTACAGTATAGGCATAAAGAGAGACACATAGAACAATGGAACAGAATAGAAAACCTGTGAACTAAGCCATGCATGCTTGCATGCTAAGTCCCTTCAGTCGTTTCTGACTCTTTGTGAACCTATGGACTGTATCCTGTTCATGTGATTCTCCATGAAAGAATACTGGAGTGGGTTGTCATGCCCTCCTCCAGGAGATCTCCCTGATCCAAGGATCAAACGACGTCTCATGTCTCCTGCACTGGCAGACAGATTCTTTATCACTGGTGCCACCTGCAAAGCCAGAGAACAAAGTTTGCATGTACAACAAAATGATCTTGGATGAAGGTATAAAACTAAACAATGGGAAGAAGATATCTGCTTAACAAATAATGTTGAGAAACTGTATATTCACACACAAAAGAATCAAATTAAACTGTTACCTTATGCTACACACAACAGTCTACACAATATAGACTAAAGATTTAAACTTAACACTGGAAACTATAAAACCTCTAGAAGAAAATAGAAGAGAAAATCTTCAAAACATTGATCTTGAGAAGATTTCTTGGATCTAATAACAAAAGCAAGACTCTAACAGGAAAAACGTGTCCCCAGTGGTTCAGTAGTAAAAAATCCGTCTGCAATGCAGGAGATTGGCAGAAGTTGTGGGTTCATTCCCTGGGTCAGGAAAGATCTCTTGGAGAAGGAAATGGCAACCCACTGCAGTATTTTTGTCTGGCAAATCACGTGGACAGAGGAGCCCTTGAGTCGCATACCATGGGGTCACAAAAGAGTCAGACAAGATTTAGAGACTAAACAACAAAACAAGAAAGCAAACATAAACATGTGACTCTACATAAAATAATAAAACTTTTGTATATAGAAAAGGAATCAATCAGCTGAGTAAACTGACAACAGACATAAAGGAAAAATATATTTGGAAATCATATATCTTATGAGAGGATAGTATCTGAAATCTGTAAGAAACTGCTACAATTCAATGGCAATAAGTACATAAATAAATACATAGATGATAGATAGTCTGCTTTCAAAGTTAGCAAAGGAATTAAATAGTCATCTATCCAAAGACATACAAATGGCCAACAGGTACATAAAAAGATGGTCAACATTGCCAAAATCCAGATCAAAATCACAATGAACTATCATCTAACTCATGTTAAGATGATCTTTGTTTAAGAGAAAGAAAGAAGAGAAAGAGAAAGGAAACAGCTGCCGGTGAGTGTGTGGGCAATTTTGGAACTCTTGTGCACCGTTTTGTTTTGTTTTGTAATGTAAAACAGTGAAGTCATTTAGGAAGAAAGTATGAATACTTTAAAAAGAAATTAAAAACAAAAATGCTATAAGGCACAACAATCCAACCTCTGGCTATTTAGCTGAAAGAAATTAAAACAGAATCTTGAAAAAATATTTGCATTCCCATATTTATTGAAGCATTATGCATACTATCCAAAAGTTTGAAGGAACCTAGATGACCATAGAAAAATAAGCTGACAGAAAATGGAATACTTTTGAGCCCTAAAAAGAAAGGAAATTCTGCCATAGTCCACAACGTGGATGAACCTTGAAGACCTTATGTTATGTTATATAAGCCAACCACAGAAGAACAAATACAAACCTGATACCAGATATAAGAAGTACCTAAAATTGTGAAAGTAGAAAGTATTTGTTGCTAGTGGCTTGAGGGAAGGGAAAATAGAGTTTAATGTTCAATAAGTATATATCATTTCATTCATGCAAGAGGAACATATTCTAGAGATCTGCTGCAAAAAAAAAAAAATTTTGAAAACTGTTAATAGTAGTTTCCTGCATTCTTGAATAATTAAGAGGGTGAAGTGAAGTTGCTCAGTCATGTCTGGCTCTTTGTGACCGCATGGACAGCCTACCAAGCTCCTGTGTCCATGGGATTTTCCAGGCAATAGTACTGGAATGGATTGCCATTTCCTTCTCCAGGGGATCTTCCTGACCCAGGGATTGAACCCAGGTCTCCTGCATTGTAGACAGAGGCTTTACCTGTCTACAGGTAAAGAGGATAATTAAGTGCCGGGAGCCAGCACAGGAGATCCCACCCATGACAAGGTCATGTGGAGAGGCCTGATGGGCAAGCCAAGTCAGGTCTCAAGGGGGTCCTCTATCTGAGCATCTACCCCAAAACTAAAATCTGTCTGTTTACTGTCTGCTATACTATACTCTTCTGACATTACCACCTTTTCTCTGGAAAGAGTTAATTCAGAGCTCCAGTTAACAGTCTCCTGCATATAAAAAGAATGTCTCGGCTTAAACCCCTTTGATGGCTTTCTAACTTATCTGGCCAGTCTGTCCGGACTTTACAACTTATGGATTGTTTACAGCCCCCAACCGTGAGAGGCACGAAGCTTAAAACATCTTAAAGATATAGAGCCTTTTAGAGTTAAGGATTAGTTTGGTGAAGAGTTTGTTGAGTTAATGTTTGCCGCCAGGCCTCCATATCTTTTATCTTTTAGACACCTGAGAGGATATTAATCAATGTAAACGGGATGCAGAAATAGGAATATAGTAGTTTTGATGTTAGCAATACTAGACTTTTGATTTAATGAATTTTCTCTTTGTTATAAATCATTGTACTCCACTTTCTTGTTATAAATTGTTTTGTCCTTGCTATGTAAGAATGTGACTTTATTTAGTGCTTTCTGAGAGTGGCACCAGACTTTAGGAAGAACAACACTATTACCCTTATCAGAAAAGGGCCATAAAATGTTAATTGGCCTTCTGGCCAGAAGATAATGTAAATCACCTAAGACTTATGTATACAACTAGGTATGCAGAAAGGAAGCCTGGTCTCGATAAGAGTCAGGATGGTTGACACTGCACAATTTTGTATTATCCATTGATCTCTATGTAAAATCAAAAGTATATAAGGCCTTTCCGGACAATAGAGGATAGGCAAGTCACTGGACTGGTTTCCCCCATGTCTTCTTTACTCTATTTTCAGGCTGAATTCACATCTGGAGCGGGGAGGCTCACCATGTCTACTTACTTGCCCCGGCTTCTAAGATCCATGAGAGAGGGAGCCCAAGGCGGGGCACCCTCCACTATTCAAATGGGCACTGGTGGCCTAATGTAGATGGTGCAAATCTCTTGTCCTGAGGTTTTATTAGCTTTCCCCATAAACCAAGTTATTCAGCCTCTTTTCTCCACTAAATTTTCCTACTATACTATTTCTTCTTAATTTCTTTTATAGTTCTAAATAAATAAGTTTTTCTTGCCTATGCCATCTCCCCTTCGAATTACCCTGGATCCACCAGGGCTGGACCCTGGCAGTTAAGATGGTAAATCTCATATTATATTTTTAATGATACAATAACAGTAAATAATAATACAAATGAACTGAGAGGGTTCAGTTCAGTTCAGTTCCATCGCTCAGTCCTGTCCAATTCTTTGAGACCCAATGGGCTGCAGTACTCCAGGCTTCTCTGTCTATCACCAACTCCCAGAACTTGCTCAAACTCATGTCCATCAAGTCTGTGATGCCATCCAACCATCTTATTGTCTGTCGTCCTTTTCTCTTCCTGCCTTCAAGTTTTCCCAGCATCAGCGTCTTTTCCAATGAGTCAGTTCTTTACATCAGGTAGCCAAAGTATTGAAGCTTCACCTTCAGTATCAGACCTTCCCATGAATATTCAGGACTGATTACTTTAGAATTGACTGGTTGGATCTCCTTGCAGTCCAAGGAACTCTCAAGAGTCATCTCCAACAATGCAGTTTAAAAGCATGAATTTTGGGGGGCTCTGCTTTCTTTATAGCCCAACTCTCACATCCATGCATGACTACTGGAAAAACCATAGCTTTAACTAAATGTAACTTTGTCAGCAAAGTCATGTATCTGCTTTATAACATATTGTTTATGTTGGTCATAGCTTTTCTTCCAAGGAGCAAGTGTCTTTTGATTTCATGACTATAGTCACCATCTGGAGTGATTTTGGAGCCCCCCAAAATAAAGTCTCTCACTGTTTCCCCATTTATTTGCCATGGGGTGATGGGATCAGATGCCATGACCTCAGTTTTTGGAATGTTGAGTTTTAAGCCAGCTCTTTCACTCTCCTCTTTAACTTTCATCAGGAGGCTCTTTAGTCCTTCTTTGCTTTCTGCCATAAGAGTGGTGTCATCTGCATATCCGAGGTTATTCATATTTCTTCCAGACAACTTGATTCCAGCTTGTGCTTCATCCAGCCTGGCATTTTGCATGATGCACCCTGCATATAAGTTAAATAAGCAGGATGAGAATATACAGGCTTGACATGCTGCTGCTACTGCTAAGTCTCTTCAGTTGTGTCTGACTCTATGTGACCCCATAAATGGCAGCCCATCAGGCTCCCTCATCCCTGGGATTCTCTAGGCAAGGGCACTGGAGTGTGTTGCCATTTCCCTCTTCAATGCATGAAAGTGAAAAGTGAAAGTGAAGTCGCTCAGTCATGTCCGACTCTTAGCAACCCCATGGACTGCAGCCTACCAGGCTCTTATGCCCATGGGATTTTCCAGGCAAGAGTACTGGAGTGGGGCGCCATTGCCTTCTCCAACAGCCTTGACATACTCCTTCCCCAATTTGCAGCCAATCTGTTGTACCATGTCTGGTTTTAATTGTTGCTTCTCGACCTCCATACAGATTTCTCAGGAGGCAGGTTAGGTGGCCTGGTATTCCCATCTCTTGAAGAATATTCCAGTTTGATGTGATCAACACAGTCACAGGCTTTGGCATAGTAAATAAAGCAGAAGTATATGTTATTCTGGAACTCTCTTGGTTTTTCAATGATCCAGTGGAGGTTGGCAATTTGATCTCTGGTTCTTCTGCCCTTTCTAAATCCAGCTTGAACATCTGGCACTTCATGGTTCATGTACTGTTGAAGCCTGGCTTGGACAATTTTGAGCATTATTTTGTTAGCGTGTGAGATGAGTGCAATTGTGTTGTGGTTTGAGCATTATTTGGTATTGCTTTTCTTTGGGATTGGAATGAAAACTGACTTTTTCCAGTCCTGTGGCCACTGCTGTGTTTTCCAAATTTGCTGGCATATTGAGTGCAGCACTTTCACAGAATCATCTTTTTGGATTTGAAATAGCTTAACTGGAATCCCATCAACTCCACTAGCTTTGTTCATAGTGATGCTTCCTAAGGCCCACTTGACTTTGCATTCCAGGATGTTTTGTTCTAGGTGAGTGATCGCACCATCACAGTTATCTCTGTCATGAAGATATTTTTGTATAGTTATTCTATCTATTCTTGCCACTTCTTACTGATATCTTCTGCTTCTGATAGGTCCATACAATGTCTGTCCTTTATTGTGCCCATCTTTGCATGAAATGTTCCTTTTGTATCCCTATTTTTTTAAAAAAAAGAACTCTTATCTTTCCTATTCTATTTTTTCCCTCTATTTCTTTGCATTTATCACTGAGGAAAGCTTTCATATTTCTCCTTGCTATTCTTTGGAACTCTGCATTCGAATGGGTATCTTTCCTTTTCTCCTTTGCCTTTAGCTTCCTATCTTTTCTCAGCTATTAGTAAGGCCACCTCAGACAAGAATTTTGCCTTATTGTATTTACTTTTCTTGAGGATGGTCTTCATCACTGCCTCCTCCACAATGTCATGAACCTCTGTCTATACTTCTTCAGGCACTCTTTTCTATCAGATCTAATCCCTTGAATATATTTGGCACTTGCACTTTATAATAGTAAGGGATGTGGTTTAGGCCATACCTGAATATTCTAGTGCTTTTTCCTACTTTGTTCAATTTAAGTCTGATTTTTGCAATCAGGAGTTCATGATCTGAACCAGTCAGCTCCTGGCCTTGTTTTTGCTGACTGCATAGAACTTCTTCATCTTTGGCTACAAATAATATAATCAAACTGTTTTTTATATTGACCATTTTTGATGTCCATATGTAGAATCTTCTCTTATGTTGTGGAATATGGTGTTTGCTATGACTAGTGCATTGTCTTGGCAAATTTCTATTAGTCTTTGCCCTGTTTCATTTTGTACTCCAAAACCAAATTTGTTTGTTACTCCAGGTATCTCTTGACTTCCTACTTTGTCATTCTAATCCCCTGTAATGAAAAGAACATGTTTTTTTGGGAGTTAGTTCTAAAAGGTCTTGTAGGTCTTCACAAAGCTCTTCAGTTTCTTCAACATTACTGGTAGGGGCATAGAATTGGATTACTGTGATATTCAATGGTTTGCCTTGAAAATGAACAGAGATCATTCTGTCATTTTTGAGATTGCACCCAAGAACTGCATTTCACACTCTTTTGTTGACTTTGAGGGCTACTCCATTTCTTCTAAGGGATTCTTGCCCACATTAGTAGATATAATGGTCATCTGAATTAAATTCACCCAGTTCAGTCCATTTTAATTTGCTGATTCCTAAAATAGCACTGTTCACTCTTGCCATTTCCTGTTTGACCACTTCCAATTTGCCTTGATTCATGGGCCTAACATTCCAGGTTCATATGCAATATTTTTTCTTTATAGCATTGGACTTTACTTCCATCTCCAATCACATACACAACTGGGCATTATTTTCACTTTGGCTCAGTCTCGTCATTCTTTCTGGAGTGTTTTCTCCACTGTTTTCCAGTAGGATACTGGGCATCTATAGACCAGAGGAATTCATCTTTCAGTATCATATCTATTTTTCTTTTCACACTGTTCTTGGGATTCTCAAGGCAAGAATACTGAAGTGGTTTGCCATCCCCTTCTTCACATTTTGCCAGAACTCTCCACTATGACCCATTCATCTTGGGTGGCTCTACACAGCATGGCTCATACTTTCATTGAGTTAGACGTGGCTGTTGTACATGTGATCAAGTTGATTAGTTTTCTGTGTAATTTTCATCCTGTTTGCCCTCTGATAAGGATAGGAGACTTATGGAAGCTTCCTTATGGGAAAGACTGTCCGTGTGGGAAATTGCCTCTTGTTCTGATGGGCTGGGTCATGCTCAGTAAATCTTTAATCCAATTTTCTGTTGATGAATGGGGCTCACTTCCCTCCCTGTTGTTTTACCTGAGACCAAACAATGGTGGAGGTAATGATAATGGCAACCTCCTTCAAAATGTCACTTGCAAGCACTGCTATGCTCAGTGCCACTGACCCTGCAGCAGGCCACTGCCAACCCACGCCTCTGTGGGAGATTCCTGGACACTCACAGGCAAGTCAGTCTGTTGTGGGATCTCTGCTCCTTTTTCCTGGGTCCTGGTGAGCACAGGGTTTTGTTTGTGCCCTCCAAGAGGTCTGTTTCCCTAGTCCTGTGTAAGTTTTGTAATTAAATCCCACTGGCCTTCAAATTCAAATTTCCTGGGCATTCTCAGTCCCTTTGCCAGATCACCAGGTTGGGAAATCTGTTGTGTATCACAGAACTTTCTTAACAGTACAAGAATTTATTTGGCATAATTGTTCAGCAGTTTTTGGGTCCTCTGCTCAGTGGCTCTATGATGGGGTTAATGGTGACCTCCACCAAGAGGACTTATGCTGTGTAACTCAGGTCTGCTACACCCAGAAACCCTCCCTATGTGGCAGGCCACTGCTGACCCATACCTCGGCAGGAGATACTCAAACATGCAAAGGCAGGACTGGCTCAGTCAACTAACCAACAGAGTAGTTGCACTGCTGCAAAAAGAAGGTAAAATAAATGGGCTTAAGTACTGTGATATGGAAATGATTTTTGCAATTAAGTAAATATGTAATGCATGACTCTTTTAGAGGTAAAGGAATAAATTTTACAAAACAGAAAGAAAAAATAACAACTTAGTCAGGGTGTTGGAATGATAGTTATTATCATAGACAGGAACACAGTTTGATGCTTCAAAAGGACAGAGGAGATAGCACATAGATAAAGTTGTCAGGCTTTCTTAGTAACTAGGCATATGGATATGGGTCATATATATAATATTTGGGTGATGACAGATAGCATTTAAATTGTGACTTAAAGAGGATTTCAAAGTTGAGTCATAGAGTTCTCTTCTCAATTCCATACTATATAACATTCTTCTTAAAGACTTCAAGACAAATAAATCTGAAGGTGATAGGAAGCTAAAGGGTTGTAAGTATTCTTCTAAGGTCATCTCTGGTAGTTAGCTCAACCTGATGAAAAGCAACATTTATCATGCTTGATTACATTACATGGTTATCTCTAAGGAAGAGTTATTTAAACTGTTATTTTAATCAAACACAGGTCAGTATATGTGATAAGATGGACTGATGGATTAAGACAAAAACAAAAAGACCATAAAAATCTATATAGATGCCATGAATGTGGTCAATACATTGCCTTTCTTGCACAATTTTGGAGAAAACTCAGTTAATTATTTTACTCTTCATTTCTACACTTTGTCTCCACTGTTTATGACTTCTAAGGAGCACAGCATGCAAACTTGCAAACTCTTTCAACAGGAACTACTACATCTATTACATCCCATCTCTGCATGAGTGCCTATGTATGATGAGTTGCATTTTGATCTATAACCCAAACAGAAAATAACTTTTCTATTATTGGAAATGACCTAGATAATAAATTGCTAGAATTTTTTTTAATGGAACAATTAATATTTATCCTGAAAAGTTTCTACAGGGATAGGAACAAATACCTATTTAATTCTAACGACTTCCTTAGCTTCACAGCTGTGCTATTTGGTATTATAGTGAAATGCTTCTTTGTATCAATCAGTGATTTCTAGATGGGGGTTTTGGGATTATTTTTTTCAATATTTGGATAACTTTTAAGATTTTTGTGTGCTTTAAAATTTTCAAAAGTTTAACACACATGATTTCATATAACCCCATAATATTTTTATCCCCTACTCTTATACTGTCCTTTCCCTGATTCCTCTTCCCACTGGTAATCACTAGTTTGTTCTCTATATTGTGAGCCTGCATATTCCTTGCTTTTTTCACTGACTTGCTTTTTAAATATATATATATATATATATATATTTATTTATTTATTTATTTTTAACTGAAGGATAATGGCTTTACAGTATTTTGCTGGTTTCTTCCAAACATCAGCCTGAAACAGTTATGAGTATACCTATATCCTTTCCCTCTTGAACTTTCCTCCCCCCTGCTTCCCCATCCCACCCTCTAGGTAGTTACAGAAGCCCAGTTTGAGTTCCCTGAGTCATAAGGCAAGTTCCCATTGGCTATATATTTTACATATTTATATATTTCCCTGGTGGCACAAAAGGTAAATTATAATCCTGCAATGCAGGAAACCAGGGTTCAATCCCTTGGTTGAGAAGATCCCCTGGAGGAGGGCATGGCAACACACTCCACTGTTCTTGCCTGGAGAATGCCCAAGGACAGAGGAATCTGATGGGCTAGAGTCTGTGGGGTTGCAAAGAATCAGATGTGACTGAGCAAATAAGCACGTCTATTTTACAAAAGGTAATGTACTTTCCATGTTACTTCCTCCATATATTTCACCCACTCCTTCCTCCCGAACCCTCACGTCCATAAGTCTGTTCTCTATGTCTGTGTCTCCATTGTTACTGTGCAAATAATTTTATCAGTGCCACTTTTCTAGATTCCATATATATATGTGTTAGTATGCAATATTTGTTTTTACCTTTTTGACTTACTTCACTCTGTATAATAGACTCTAGGTTCACCCACATCATTAGAACTGACACATATATGTTACTTTTTATGGCTGATTGATATTCCATTGTATACATGTACCACAGCTTCTTTACCCATTCATCTGTTGATGGACATCTGGGTTGCTTCCATGTCCTAGCTGTTGTAAACAGAGTTGCAGTGAACATTGGGGTACAAGTGTATTTTTCAATTTTGATTTTCTCAGAGTTTATGGCTAGCAGTGGGATTGCTGGTTCATATGGTGCTTTGGGGCCTCCTAAGTGAATCTCTGTTCGTTTCCAAGGCAAACTTCTCAATATCATGTTAATCCAAGCCTATGCCCCAAACAGTAACACTGAAGAAGCTGAAGTTGAACGGTTCTATGAAGACCTACAAGACCTTTTAGATAATACCCCAAAAAGATGTTCTTTTCATTATAGGGGACTGGGATGCAAAAGTAGGAAGTCAAGAAACACCTGGTTCAGTTTAGTTCAGTTCAGTCGCTCAGTCGTGTCCGACTNCCCTAAGATGTGTATAAGAGACAGGTTCTATGAAGACCTACAAGACCTTTTAGATAATACCCCAAAAAGATGTTCTTTTCATTATAGGGGACTGGGATGCAAAAGTAGGAAGTCAAGAAACACCTGGTTCAGTTTAGTTCAGTTCAGTCGCTCAGTCGTGTCCGACTCTTTGCAACCCCATGAATCGCAGCATGCCAGGCCTCCCTGTTCATCACCAACCTGGAGTAATATGCAAATTTGGCCACGGAGTATAGAATGAAGCAGGGCAAAGGCTAATAGAGATATGCCAAGAGAAGGCACTGGTCATAACAAACACTTGCTTCCAACAACACAAGAGAAGACTCTACACATGGACATCACCAGATGGTCAATGCCGAAATCAGATTGATTGTATTATTTGCAGCCAAAGACGGAGAAGCTCTATACAGTCAGCAAAAACAAGACCAGAGGCTGACTGTGGCTTAGGTCATGAACTCTTTATTGCCAAATTCAGACTTAAATTGAAGAAAGTGGGGGAAAACCACTAGTCCATTCAGGTATGACCTATATCAAATCCCTTATGATTATACAGTGGAAGTGAGAAAAAGATATAAGGGACTAGATCTGATAGAGTGCCTGATGAACTATGGGTGGAGGTTCATGACATTGTACAAGAGACAGGGATCAAGACCATCCCCATGGAAAAGAAATGCAAAAAAGCAAAATGGCTGTCTGGGGAGGCCTTACAAATAGCTGTGAAAAGAAGAGAAGTGAAAAGCAAAGGAGAAAAGAAAAAATATAAGCATCTGAATGCAGAGTTCCAAAGAATAGCAAGGAGAGATAAGAAAGCCTTCCTCAGTGATCAATGCAAAGAAATAGAGGAAAAGAACAGAATGGGAAAGACTAGAGATCTCTTCAAGAAAATTAGAGATACCAAGGGAACATTTCATGCAAAGATGGGCTTGATAAAGGACAGAAATGGTATGGACCTAACAGAAGCAGAAGATATTAAGAAGAGGTGGCAAGAATACACAGAAGAACTGTACAAACAAAAAAAGAGCTTCACGACCCAGATAATCACAATGGTGTAATCACTCACCTAGCTCCAGACATTCTGGAATGAGATGTCAAGTGGGCCTTAGAAAGCACCACTACGAACAAAACTAGTGGAGGTGATGGAATTCCAGTGGAGCTGTTTCAAATCCTGAAAGGTGATGCTGTGAAAGTGCTGCACTCAATATGCCAGCAAATTTGGAAAGCTCAGCAGTGGCCACAAGAATGGAAAAGGTCAGTTTTTCATTCCAATCCTAAAGAAAGGCAATGCAAAGAATGCTCTACCACACAATTGCACTCATCTCACACACTAGTAAAGTAATGCTCAAATTCTCCAAGTTAGGCTTCAGCAATACATGAACCGTGAACTTCCAGATATTCAAGCTGGTTTTAGAAAAGGCAGAGGAACAAGAGAACAAATTGCCAACACCCATTGGATCATGGAAAAGCAAGAGAGTTCCAGAAAAGCATCTATTTCTGCTTTATTGACTATGCCAAAGCTTTTGACTGTATAGATCACAATAAACTGGAAAATTCTGAAAGAGATGGGAATACCAGACCACCTGACCTGCCTCTTGAGAAACATATATGCAGGTCAGGAAGCAACAGTTAGAACTGGACATGGAACAACAGACTTGTTCCAAATAAGAAAAAGAGTGTGTCAAGACTGTATATTGTCACCCTGCTTATTTAACTGTTATGCAGAGTACATCATGAGAAATGCTGGACTGGAAGAAACACAAGCTGGAATCAAGATTGCTGGGAGAAATATCAATCACCTCAGATATGCAGATGATACCACCCTTATGGAAGAAATTGAAAAGGTACTAAAAAGTCTCTTGATAAAAGTGAAAGAGGAGAGTAAAAAAGTTGACTTAAAGCTCAGCATTCAAAAAACTAAGATCATGGCATCTGGTCCCATCACTTCATGGGAAATAGATGGGGAAACAGTGTCAGACTTTAGTTTTTTGGGCTCCAAAATCACTGCAGATAGTGATTGCAGTCATGAAATTAAAGACGCTTACTCCTTGGAAGGAAAGTTATGACCAATTTAGATATTATATTGAAAAACAGATATTAATTTGCTAACAAAGATCTGTCTAGTCAAGGCTATGGTTTTTCCAGCAGTCATGTATGGATGTGAGAGTTGGACTGTGAAGGAAGCTGAGCACTAAAGAACTGATCTTTTGAACTGTGGTGTTGGAGAAGACTCTTGAGAGTCCCTTGGACTGCAAGGAGATCCAACCAGTCCATCCTAAAGGAGATCAGTCCTGCGTGTTTATTGGAAGGACTCATGCTGAAGCTGAAAATACAATACTTTGGCCACCTCATGCATAGAGTTGACTTATTGGAAAAGACCCTGATGCTTGGAGGGATTGGAGCCAGAAGGAGAGGGGAAGACAGAGGATGAGATGGTTGGATGGCATCACCGACTCAATGGACCTGAGTTTTAGTGAACTCTGGGAGTTGGTGATGGACAAGGAGGTCTAGTGTGCTGTGATTCATGGGGTTGCAAAAAGTTGGACACGACTGAGTGGCTGAAGTGAACCAATTTGATTGAAGTGGAACTAGTGGTAAAGAATCTGCCTGCAGCAAATGCAGGAGATGCAAGAGACACAGGTTCCATCCCTGGGACAGGAAGATACCCTGGAAGAGGGTATGGTGACCCACTCCAGTATTCATGTCTGAAGAAACCCATGGATAGAGGAGCTGCCATCCCAAGTGTCAAAAAGAGTCAGACATGACTGAAGTGAATTAGAATAGCACACATGGTTGTTTTACTCCAATTTTAAAAAATTCTCCATACTGTCTTCCATAGTGGCTGTATCAATTTACATTCCCACCAACAGTGTAAGAAGGTTCTGTTTTCTCCCCACCACTCTAGCATTTACTTTCTGTAGACATTTGGATGATGGCCAGTCTAAGGTGTGAGGTAATATCGCGTTGTAGTTTTTATTCCCATTTCTCTAGTATTGAATGATGTTGAGAATATTTGCATGTGTTTATTAGCCTTCTGTATGTCTTATTTGGAGATTCAGTCAGTTCAGTCTGTCAGTCCTGTCCAACTCTTTGCGACCCCATGGACTGCAGCATGCCAGGCTTCCCTGTCCATCATGGACTCCCAGAGTTTACTCAAACTTATGTTCATCAAATCAGTGATGCCATTCAACCATCTCATCCTCTGCCATCCCCTTCTCCTCCTGCCTTCAATCTTTCCCAATATCATGGTCATTTCCAAATGGTCAGTTATTCACATCAGGTGGCCAAAGTATTGGAGTTTCAGTTTCAGCATCAGTCTGACCAATATATATTCAGGACTGATTTCCTTTATGATTGACTGGTTTGATGTCCTTGCAGTCCTACGGACTCTCAAGAGTCTTCTCCAACACCACAGTTCAAAAGCATCTATTTGTCAGTGCTTGACTTTCTTTATAGTCCAAGTTTCACATCCATACGTGACTACTGGAAAAACCATAGCTTTGATCAGATGGGCTATTTTTGGCAAAGTAATATCTCTGCTTTTTAATATACTGTCTAGATTGGTCATAGCTTTACTTCCAAGGAGTAAGCATCTTTTAATTTCATGCTGCAGTCACCATTTGCAGTGATTTTGAAGCACCCCAAAATTAAGTCTCTCACTATTTCCATTGTTTCCCCATCTCTTTGCCATGAAGTGATGGGACCAGATGTCATGATCTCAGTTTTTGGAATGTTGAGTTTTAAGCCAATGTTTTCATGCTCCTTTTTCACTTTCATCAAGAGGCTGTTTAGTTCTTTGATTTCTGCCATAATGGTGGTGTCATCTGCATAGCTAAGGTTACTGATATTTCTTCTGGCAATGTGATTCCAGCTTGTGCTTCATCTAGCCCAGCATATCATATGATGTATTCTGCATATAAGTTAAATAAGCAGGATGACAATATACAGCCTTGACATACTCCTTTCTCAGTTTGGAACCAGTTTGTTTTTCCATGTTCAGTTCTAACTGCTGCTTTAAGGTGGTGTGGTATTTCAGTCTCTAAGAATTTTCCACAGTTTGTTGTGATCTACACATTCAAAAGCTTTGGTGTAGTCAATAAAGCAGAAGTAGATGTTTTTCTGGAACTATCTTGCTTTTTCTGTGATACAGTGAATGGTGGCTATTTAATCTCTGGTTCCTCTGCCTTTTCTAAATCCAACTTGAACATCTGGGAGTTCACAGTTCATGTACTGTTGAAGCCTGGCTTGGAGAATTTTGAGCATTACTTTGCTAGGGTGTGAGATGAGTGCAATTGTGTGGTAGCTTGAAAATTCTTTGGCATTGCTTTTCTTTGCGACTGGAATGAAAACTGACCTTTTCCAGTCCTGTGGCCACTGCTGCGTTTTCCAAATTTTCTGGCATATTGTGTAAAGAACTTTCACAGCATCATTTTTTAGAATTTGAAGTAGCTCAACTGGAATTCCATCACCTCCATTAGTTTTGCTCACAGTTGTGCTTCCTAAGGCCCATTTGATTTCACATTCCAGAATGTTTGATTCTAGGTGTGTGATCACACCATCATAGCTATCTGGGTCATGAAGATCTTTTTTCATATATTTCTTCTGTGTATTCTTGACACCTCTTCTTAATATCTTTTGCTTCTGTTAGGTCCGTACCATTTCTTTTCTTTATTGTACCCATGTTTTCATGAATTGTCCCCTTGGTATCTCTAATTTTATTGAAGAAATTCCTTGAGGAGTTTTCTTGAAGATAATTTTTCTAATTTTTTCTTCTTTGGAAAACTGTTTATGTCTTTTGCCCATTTTTACATGGGTTGTTTGTTTTTCTAGTATTGACTTGTTTGAGCTTCTTGAATATTTTGGAAATTAATCTGCTGCAGTTGTTTCATTTGCTATTATTTTAATCAGTGATATTGGCTTACAGTTTTCTTTTCTTCAATTGTCTTTGTGTGCTTTTGGTATCATGGTGATGGGGGTCTCATATAATGATTTTGGAAGTGTTCCTTCCTCAGGAATTTTTTGAAGGAGTTCGAAAAGTATAGACATTATCTCTTCTATAAATATTTGACAGAATTCACCTGTCAAGCCATTTGGTCCTGGATTTTTGTTTCTTGGATTTTTTTTTTAATCACAGTTTCATTTTCAGTGCTTGTACTTGGCTTGTTCATAGTTTTTATTTCTTCCTAGTTCAGTCTTGGGAGATTGAAATTTTCCAAGTATCTGTCCATTTCTTCCTGGTTGTCCATTTTATTGGAATATAGTTCCTCCTAATAGCCTTTGATGATCCTTTGCACCTCTGCATTGTCTTTTGCAGTATGTCCTTTTTCATTTCTAATTTTGTTGATTTGATTCTTCTGTCTTTTTTCTTGATAAGTCTGGTAAACGCCTTGTCAAATTTGCTTGTCTTCTCTAAAAATCAGCTTTTAGTTTTATTAATCTTTTTCATTTATTTCTGCTCTGATCTTTGTTAGTTCTTTCCTTCTACTAACTTTGTTTGTTTGTTTTTGCTTGTTTGGGGGGGGGGTTGTTCTTCGTTTTCTAGTTGTTTTAGGTGTGAAGCTAGGTTTTCTATTCAAAGCCTTTATTGTTTCTTGAGGTAGGATTTTATTGCTATAAGCATCCCTCTTATAGCTGCTTTTGCTTCATTCCATAGGTTTTGAGTCATTGTGCTTTCATTGTCATTTGTTTCTAAGAATTTTATTTTTTCTCTTTATTTCTTCAGTAACTTGTTCATTCTTTAGAAACATATTTTTTAGCCTCCATGTTTTTATGTTCTTTGCAGTTTTCTCTTTTCTTCTATAATTTATATCTAGTCTTATAGCATTGCAGTCAGAAAGATGTTTGATAAGATTTCAATTTTCCTAAATTTACTGATATTTGATTTGTGATCTAAGATGTGGTCTATCCTGGAGAATGTTTCATTTGCTCTTGAAAGGAAATTGTGTTCATCTGCATTTGGATGGAATGTCCTGTAGATATCAATCATATCCATCTGCTCTAATCTATCATTTAAGGCTTGTGTTTCCTTTTTAATTTTCTGTTTTTATCATGTATTCATTGATGTAAGTGGAGTGTTAAAGATCCCTGCTATTATTTTTGTTACTGTGAATTTCTTCTTTTATGCCTGTTATTGTTTGTCTTATATATTGAGGTGCTACTATGTTGGGTGCATAAATATTTATGAAGGTTTTGTCTCCATCCTGGATTGATCCCTTGATCATTATGTAGTGTCCTTCTTTATATCTTGGAATTTTTTTTGAGGTCTATTCTGTCTGATATGAGGATTGCTACTCTTTATTTTGATTTTCATTTGCATGGAATATCTTTTTCCATCCTCTCACTTTCAGTCTCCATGAGTCTCTAGTTCTAAAGTGGGTCTCTTTTCAGTTCAGTTCAGTTCAGTCGCTCAGTCATGTCTGACTCTTTGCAACCTCATCAATTGCAGCATGCCAGGCCTCCCTGTCCATCACCAACTCCCAGGGTTCACCCAAACTCATGTCTAACGAGTCGGTGATGCCATCCAGCCATCTCATCCTCTATCGTCCCCTTTTCCTCCTGCCCCCAATCCCTCCCAGCATCAGGGTCTTTTCCAATGAGTCAACTGTTTGCATGAGGTGGCCAAAGTATTGGAGTTTCAGCTTTAGCATCAGTCCTTCCAAAGAACACCCAAGACTGATCTCCTTTAGAATGGACTGGTTGGATCTCCTTGCAGTCCAAGGGACTCTCAAGAGTCTTGTCCAACACCACAGTTCAAAAATATCAGTGCTTCAGCGTGCAGCTTACTTCACAGTCCCACTCTCACATCCATACATGACTACTGGAAAAACCATAGCCTTGACTAGACAGACATTTGTTGGCAAAGTAATGTCTCTGCTTTTGAATATGCTATCTAGGTTCGTCATTACTTTCCTTCCGAGGAGTAAGCGTCTTTTAATTTCATGGCTGAAATCACCATCTGCAGTGATTTTGGAGCCCCCAAAAATAAAGTCTGACACTGTTTCCTCATCTAATTCTCATGAAGTGATGGGACCAGATGCTATGATCTTGATTTTCTGAATGTTGCACTTTAAGCCAACTATTTGTATGAAAAATGTCTCTTTTAGACACCATTTATATTGGTCTTTTTTCTGTATCCAATTAGGCAGTCTGTGTCTTTTGGTTCAAGCATTTAATACATTTACATTTACACTAGTTATTAATACATATATTCCTATTGCCATTTTCTTAATTGTTTAGGGGTTGTTTCTGTAGGTCTTTCCCTTCTCATGTTTTTCCTGTCTAAATGATTCCCTTTGACATGTGTTGTAAAGCTGGTTTGGTGGTACTAACTTCTCTCATGTTTTACTTGTCTGTAAATATTTTGATTATCAGGTAGAATACTCTTGGTTTCAGATTTTTCCCTTATAATACTTTAAATATACCCTGCCATTCCCTCTGGCCTGCAGTTTCTGCTGAAAGGTCTGCTGTTAATCATATGAGATTTACCTTGTATGTTATTTATGGCTTTTTCTCTCTGTTTTAAATATTCTTTCTTTGTATTTAATATTTGTTAGTCTGACTAGCATGTGTCTCTGCATGTTTCTCCTTGAGTTTAATCCTGTATGGGACTCTCTATGATTCTTGGACTTGATTGACTATTCCTTTCCCATGTTGGGGAAATTTTGGCTATAATCTCTTCAAAAATTTTCTCAGACTGCTTTTGTTTTCTTCTATAATTTTAATGTTGGTGTGTTCTATATTGTCCCTGAAGTCTCTGAGACTATTCTCAGTTTTTTTCCCCCACTTTTTCCTTTATTCTGTTCTTTGGCAGTTATTTCCATTGTCCTTTCATGTGTTGCATAGACACTGAGTCTACCTAGTTGATCATGTGGATTTAATCTGCAGCTTGTATAGCTGGTGGGAAGGTTTTGTGTCCTCTTCCTTAGCCACACTGTCCCTGGATTTCAATTGCAGCTTTATCTCCACCTTTGCATGTGAGTCTTCCACAAGGGTTTGATCCTGAGGATGCCTTGGAAGACCTGGGTCTCCCCCAGTAAGAACTGGTGTATCTGTAGAGATAGATGTACTCCATGTCCACCTATTCCTCTGTCATCTTGTTCTCCCCCTTTTTTTTTTTTTTTTGCTTTTTTAAGATTCCACGTATAACTGATCTTTTGTAAGTAGTTTCAAAATTATGGGCCATGATAAAAGAATTATCTTCAGACTATGAAGAGAGGTAAATAAGTGGTTCTGGAAACAGAAGGAAACAAAGTATTTGTAAAAACTAACATTTTATGAAGTTTGGATAATAAAACTGTTCAGTTCAGTTCAGTTCAGTTCAGTCTCTCAGTCGTGTCTGACTATTTGAGACCTCATGAATTGCAGCACTCCAGGCCTCTCTGCCCATCACCAACTTCCAGAGTTCACCCAAACCCATGTCCATCGAGTTGGTGATGCCATCCAGCCATCTCATCCCCTGTCATCCCCTTTTTCTCCTGCCCCCAATCCGTCCCAGCATCAGGGTCTTTTCCAATGAGTCAACTCTTCACATGAGGTGGCCAAAGTACTGGAGTTTCAGCTTTAGCATCATTCCTTCCAAAGAACACCCAGGACTGATCTCCTTTAGAATAGACTGGTTGGGTCTCCTTGCAGTCCATGGGACTCTCAAGAGTCTTCTCCAACACCACAGTTCAAAAGCATCAATTCTTTGGCACTCAGCTTTCTTCACAGTCCAACTCTCACATTCATACATGACTGCTGGTAAAACCATAGCCTTGACTAGACAGACCTTTGTTGGCAATAAAACTGTTACACAAAGACAAATAAAATCTGTGTTAAAAATTGAATTGTTTGATTAAATAATTTGAAATGATTATCCTGATAATGGCAATGAAAGCCTGAGAAGCTACACAGTTATTTATTAAGTCTTAGTTGATACAGTGTGAGAGGGTGTTGTTTTTTTTTTTTTTTTCTTTTTTCCCCTATTAAGAAGAACTGTTTTGTTTACTGTGCCAAAGCTTCTCTGAAAAGTCTGTTTACTTATGTCTCTTGAATCAACTATCTGGAAATCTTAGTGATATCTAGAGGAAATGATTCAATGAACCAATTATTAATTTCTAGGTTTAGCAGCAGACTTTAATGGTTCTATGAATTCTCTCAATAGTATCCTAAATTTTGTGCATATGTCTGCATTTATGTTTTCCTGTATAACATTTCAGGCATTTCATGAGAATCTTGAAGAGATAGGTGTTATTTCTTCCATCCCCTTCCCCTCAAAAAAGTTAAAAAACAAACAAACAAACAATTATTCTAGCATAGACATTGTGACTGGGGAATTTTATTTTATTTTTCTAAAAAACATAATACTGGAAGGCATAAAAATAGACTTTCTTTGAATTTCACTTCCTAAAAGATAAACTTAAGAAACGGAATATTTGGAGAATTGGAGCTAAGTTATCAGCCTTAGATTATTGTTGTTGTTGTTGTTCAGTCACCCAGTCATGTCTGACCTTTTGTGACCCCATGGACTGCATCATGCCAAGCCTCCCTGTCCCTCACCATCCCCCAGAGTTTGCTCAAGTTCATGTTCATTGCATTTGTGATGCCTTCCAGGCATCTCATTCTCTGATGCCCTCTTTGCCTTCTCCTCTTGATCTTTCCCAACATCAGGGACTTGTCCAATAAGTTGTCTGTTCGGATCAGATGACCAAAATACTGGAACTTCAGCTCCAGCATCAGTCCTTCAAGTGAATATTCAGGGTTAATCTCCCTAAAGATAGACTATTTTGATCTTCTTGCTACCAAATGGACTTTCAGTTTTCTCTAGCACCACAGTTGGAAGGCATCAATTCTTTGGTGTTTTGCCTCCCATCCTGTCAAAGCTATAGTTTTTCCAGTAGACATGTATGGATGTGAGAACTGGACCATAAAGAAAGGTGAACAATTAAGAAATAAACAAATTGGACCTAATTAAACTTAAAATCTTCTACACAACAAAGGAAACTATAAGCAAGGTGAAAAGATAGCCTTCGGAATGGGAGAAAATAATAGCAAATGAAGCAACTGACAAACAACTAATCTCAAAAATATACAAGCAACTCTTGCAGCTCAATTCCAGAAAAATAAATGATTCCATTAAAAAAAAATGGGCCAAAGAACTAAATGGACATTTCTCCAAAGAAGACAAACAGATGGCTAACAAACACATGAAAAGATGCTCAACATCACTCATTATCAGAAAAATGCAAATCAAACACAATGATGTCATTTCACACCAGTCAGAATGGCTGCTATCCAAAAGTCTACAAACAATAAATGCTGGAGAGGGTGTGGAGAAAAGGGAACCCTCTTACACTGTTGGTGGGAATGCAAACTAGTACAGCCACTATGGAGAACAGTGTGGAGATTCCTTAAAAAATTGGAAGTACAACTGCCTTATGACCCAGCAACCCACTGCTGGACATACACACCGAGGAAACCAGAATTGAAAGAGACACGTGTACCCCAATGTTCATCACAGCACTGTTTATAATAGCCAGGACATGGCAGCAGCTTAGATGTCTATCAGCAGATGAATGGATAAGAAAGTTGTGGTGCATATACACAATGGAGCATTACTCAGCCATTAAAAAGAATACATTTGAATTAGTTCTAATGAGATGGATGAAACTGAAGCCTATTATACAGAGTGAAGTAAGCCAGAAAGAAAAACACCAATACAGTATACTAACACATATATATGGAACTTAGAAAGATGGCAATGATAACCCTGTATGCGAGACAGCAAAAGAGACACAGATGTATAGAATGGACTTTTGGACTCTGTGGGAGAGGGAGAGGTTGGGATGATTTTGGAGAATGACATTGAAACATGTATAATATCATATAAGAAATGAATCACCAGTCTAGGTTCAATGCAGGATACAGGATGCTTGGGGCTGGTGCCCTGGGATGACCCAGTGGGATGGTATGGGGAGGGAGGTGGGAGGGGTGGGTTCAGGATTGTGAACACGTGTATACCTGTGGCAGATTCATGTTGATGTATGGCAAAACCAATACAATATTGTAAAGTAAAAAAAAAAAAATAAACAAAATCTGAAAAAAAAAATGATACTTTTGAACTGTGCTGTTGGAGAAGACTCTTGAAAGTCCCTTGGACAGCAAAGAGACCCAACTGTTAAGGGAAACACACTGATTGAAAGCACCCACCTTAGCCAGGCACCATAGTAACCATTTGCATGAGTTATTTTATGACAGCAGACCCTGATAAGGAATACAGAACTAACAAGCCACCACCAACTGGAAGAGTTCAGGAAAGGTTGAAAGGAGACACTGCGTGTCCGTCCACTTCCCAGAATCCCTCTTGCTAGCATCAATCTTGGCTGAACGATGCATGTGCCACCAGGAAATACTCTGAATTAGAATGATTGGCCACAGACCACCCAGAAACTAATCCTATCACCATAAAACCCAAGACTGAGAGCCACGTGGCAGAGCAGTTCTCCTGGGTTCCCTTACCCTACTGCTCTCACCTGGGTACCCTTTCCCAATAAAATCTCTTGCTTTGTCAGCACATGTGTCTCCTCGGACAATTCATTTCCAAGTGTTAGACAAGAGCCCAGTTTCGGACCCTGGAAGGGGGTCTCCCTTTCTGCAACAAATGGCGACTCTGGTGGGACTCTTCTTCACTGAGACTGACATCCTGACCACTTGGGGTACTCAGTGACCAGCTTGCCTGCCAATCGAACAGACCTAGTGGCTGCAACTGGGGCCCTTTTTTCCCTGGTCTCCTCCTGATGTGGACAACTGGCCAGAGTGCCCCGACTGGGTAAGGAACAAGAGACTTTATTGACCTCTCTCTCTTTCCCTCTCTCTTTCCTCTCCTTAATCCTTCCTATCCTTCCCCATTTTTCTAGTTCCCCAGTTCTGGATGCAGAAATCTGGTCAAAGGGTCTCAGCCTGAGCTGAGGATTGGAGACTGAATACCTCCTGTTGGCAGAAAACTCGAATTTTCGTTCTGGTCTGGTCTGATTTCTGATAGGGCCAAGTTCCAGTCCTCCTTTCTCTGGAGGCCCAAGGTAAAGTCCCATAATGCCTGAGTATCTGCAGGTGGCAGGAGACGTCTGTAAAGCCACCCCTTTTGCCCCCCTCACCCACCTCCTCCTCCTTCTTTTTTCAACCTGGCTTCCTTTCCCCCCTTTGAAATCTTTGAAGCTGTTAGTACTTGGATTTGAAATTCTGTGTCTCTATAGGAGGTTTTCTGAGAGACTGTATTCTTGTATTTAAGGGAGTATCTGATGAGGGCTGCCAGGTTTATATGTGTATGCTTTAACTGTGTTCTATGTTGTGGTTTTTGATGGCCATTTTCCTTTGTCTGGCCACCATTTGATTTAGACCTGCCACCATTTTGTTAGAACTTGATTTTCTTTCCCTGTGCCTTGAGACCAGGGCTCTTAGGAACACTTATCTAGATCACATCTAACTCCTGAGACTGAGGGAAAAGGGGAAAAATACTTTAAAATTTTTATTTATTTCAGCTTTTTTTTTTAATAAACTAGTAAATTTTATATTATAATGTCTAATTCATGACTAAAGTTAGAAAATGAAGCTAGAACTTGCACTGTGTCTGTCTAAATATGTCTTGGTAAGTCTTTGTCTCTGGGTTATATTTTTAAGCTTAATTTGTAAACGAGCTCTATTTATTTGGCTTAAAAAAAGGTAAGCACTTACAAATCAAATAATTCTAAATTAAACAATAAATTCCAGGTTCACATGAACTGGGAAATATTCAGTATTAAATACCTGATGTTAATGTTCAATTGTTGACCTATCTAATATAGACATGCCTTAGAGTAATTAACGTTAAGTAGAATATTTTCATTGTACCTAGGTTTTATATAAGTTAAATATTATATCTGTTGCAAGTTTGTCAACAAGGAAATTACCTCAAGCGAAGAAACGTCTTAAAAATGTAAATGAGATATGTTCATACTAAAAGAAATCAGTTCTGACTATTCACTGGAAAGACTGATGCTGAAGCTGAAACTCAAATACTTTGGCCACCTGATGCAAAGCACTGACTCATTGGATAAGACCTTGATTCTGGGAAAGATTGAAGGCAGGAGGAAAAGGGGACAACAGAGAATGAGATGGTTGGATGGCATCACTGACTGGATGGGCATGAGTTTATGCAAGCTCTGGGAGCTCATGATGGACAGGGAAGCCTGGAGTGCTGCAGTCCATGGGGTTGCAAAGAGTCAGACGTGACTGAGTGACTGAACTTATCTGAACTGCCTTTTTCTTATGGTTCAGCTCTCACAACAGTTCATTACCACAGCTTCAGATTAGAAGTTCTTAAATAATGCATCAAATCAGTTAACTTCAGATGAGAAGAAAGAAACAGAAAGATGAAAAGGGGAAGTTTGAAGAACATCTCACTATATTTTTGTTATTTTTAATTAAAAACAAAAACAGAATAAATATACTGTAGCTTACCAATTAGTGGGTTGTTGGTTTTTAGCACTGAAACTCTCTAGACCACAAACCTCATCATATGGCAGAAAAGGTTAATGGTTTAGAAAAACAACATATTTGATGCATATAACTCAGTGTACCCTGAGTACTTTTACTAAGAATTCTTTCTATTTTCAAATTTAGGTGTATATTTTTAAGAAAATTTTTGATGATTTGGATAACATTATTGGTGAGCTTTTTTCCCCTTATTACATGGTTTTATTGTGTTAAGCGTAAAGTGTAGTACTCTCAAGAGTATAAGAAAAGCCATTATACAGTGCTTTGGGATCCAATTGTAATCTTAAATTATAAAGGTTAAATCTGAATCTTTTCCCCTTGTCAACAATTCCTGCCTTTGATCTATGTGGACATAATTTGTCTGTTGTACTTACCTATTTTGGAACTACCTTGGATGAACATAAGACAATTTTAACTATTGTTAAAGTTCATGGAAGTGCAAAGAATCAGACATGACTGAGCAAGCGCACATACTGCACCAAAAGGAATAGCAGGGCTTCCCCAGTAGCTCAGCAGTAATGAATCTATCTGCAATGCAGGTGGTAATGCAAGAGATGTGGATTCAATCTCTAGGTGGGAAAATTCCCTGGAGGAAGGTGAGAGAGTAAATTCCTGGGCAGGCTGGTAAGAAGTCTGAGGTCCCTCAGGAGGAGAGAGGGGTCTGGGGCTCTTGAGGAAGAGATAGAGGTCTAGAATTCTCAAAGAAGAGGAAAGGACAAGCATTTTTTTTTCTCTGCATTCCTTAGTCTTAGTCACATAAAACACTTTTTTCTTTAAGCCAGGAACTGATTATTACACAACAAACAACTCGGTTTAAACTCAGAGATTAAAGCATCTGCCTGCAGTGCAGGAGACCTGGGTTCGAACCCTGGGTTGGGAAGATCCCCTGGAGAAGGAAATGGCAACCCACTCCAGTATTCTTGCCTGAAGAATCCCATGGACGGAGGAGCCTGGTGGGCTAGAGTTCACGGGGTCACAAAGAGTCGGACACGACTGAGCGAATTCACTTTCACTTTTGGGATTATATAACAACAATATATCCTGCTTGAGGACAGTTTCTCCTTCCTTGAAACCTTCTGACTAATTCTGATATTTTACCATGTATATTATGGGAGTGAGTCTGGTAGGATCTTTCTATAGTTAAATTATAATCCTGTTATCCTAAAATGTAAATTGTGGGAGTGGGTCTGGTAAAAGTTTTTACAATCTTGAGACATTCCTTTAATTTATTGTAATAACTAATTCTTCAAGAGATGGGAATACCAGACCACCTGACCTGCCTCTTGAGAAACCTATATGCAAGTCAGGAAGCAACAGTTAGAACTGGACATGGAACAACAGGCTAGCTCCAAATAGGAAAGGAGTATGTCAAGGCTGTATATTGTCACCCTGCTTATTTAACTGATATGCAGAGTACATCATGAGAAACACTGGGCTGCAAGAAGCACAAGCTGGAATCAAGATTGCCGGGAAAAATATCAATAACCTCAGATATGCAGATGATACCACCCTTATGGCAGAAAGTGAAGAGGAACTAAAAAGCCTCTTGATGAAAGTAAAAGAAGAGAGTTAAAAAAATTGGCTTAAAGCTCAACATTCAGAAAACTAAGACCATGGCATCTGGTCCCATCACTTCATGGGAAATAGATGGGGAAACAGTGGAAACAGTATCAGACTTTATTTTTGGGAACTCCAAAATCACTGCAGATGTTGATTGCAGCCAGAAAAGTAAAAGACACTTACTCCCTGGAAGGAAAGCTATGACCAACCTAGATAGCATATTCAAAACCAGAAACATTACTTTGCCAAAAAATGTATGTCTAGTCAAGGCTATGGTTTTTTCAATGGTCCTGTATGGATGTGAAATTTGGACTGTGAAGAAAGCTGAGAGCCAAAGAACTGATGCTTTTGAACTGTCGTGTTGGGGAAGACTCTTGAGAGCCTCTTGGACTGCAAGGAGACCCAACCAGTCCATTCTAAAGATCAATCTTGGGAGTTCTTTAGAAGGACTGATGCTAAAGCTGAAACTCCAGTACTTTGGCCACCTCATGCAAAGAGAACTGATGCTAAAACTGAAACTTCAATACTTTGGCCACCTCATGCAAAGTGTTGACTCATTGGAAAAGACCCTGATGCTGGGAGGGATTGGGGGCAGGAGGAGATGGGGATGATAGAGGATGAGATGGCTGGATGGCAACACCAACTCAATGGACATGAGTTTGTGTGAACTCCAGGAGTTGGTGATGAATAGGGGCTCCTGGCATGCTGCGATTAATGGGGTCACAAAGAGTCAGACACGATTGAGCAACTGAAGTGAACTGAATACTCTGCTATAGAAAAGCTCTTGAGTGATGAAGCCTGGTCCCTGGTCCTAAAGTTAAATCTTCTTCTTCAGAGAACACGAATCCAACACCATTCACTTTAATCTATCAAGGGCAACCTACTTCAGTATTCTTGCCTGGAGAGCCCCATGTACAGAGGAGCCTGGTGGGTTATAATCCATATAGTCATAAAGAGTTGGACATGACTGAAGCAAATGAGCTCACACACACAAAGAAATGACTATGGTTTCTGCAAGCTTTTTCATTCAGGGAGAAGAGAAGGAAGTGTGCAGGAGGTCTGGAAATTGTCATGTATTTTACTTTACAAGGAAGTAATGTCAAGTCACCAAGATATATTTTGATATAAACAAGAGGAAGGGGACACACACCTCTTGAAACACGGCTAGAGTGGTTCAATAAATTCTGGCATTCAGTGGGGTAACAGATATCACAAGTATCACTCATTGCTATGGATCGAATGCTTTTGCCACACCCCTCAAATTCATATAGTGAAACTCTAATGTTATGCTATATGGAGCTAGAACATTTGGGAGGTAATTAGGTCATGAGGGTGAAGCCCTCATGATAGGATTAGTGTTCATGAAAAGAGGAAGAGAACTATTGTTTTCTCTTCCTGCCATTTGAGAACATATTGTGAAAATAAGGCAGGAAGACAGTTCTCACCAAAAACTGAATCTGCTGGCACCTTGATTTTGGACTGCCCAACACCCAGAACTGTGAGAAATAAATGTTTGCTTTTTAAACCACCCAGTCTATGGTATTTTTAAAAAACAGATTGAACTAAGATTGTAATTGTAAAACAATACCAAAAAAAATCACAATAAAATGTAACAACTGATGTACTATAGTAATAATTTCCAAATGATCAGTGAGATATTATTTTCACTTACAAATCTGTTTTGAACAGTAAAATATAACCTGGCCTAAATCTGCCTCTTCAATGCTTTGGCAATCGTTCATATATTCATATGTATTTGTATAACTAAATAAGCCTGTTTTCTCATTGGTTCTTCACAAGTAGCTCATGAAGGAAGCAGAGCAAGGATTAAGTTTCCCTAAGGTCAGTTCTTGGCATAGTGTCTGGGAAATAAAAAAGTACTCAATGAACATTGAATAAATTAATAGATAGTAAACAGTACTGTTACCAGAGCTTATAACACAGATTCTTGAAAAAGTATATATTACAAGATATCATTTTCTATTTATTTATAACAGTTTTTTATGTTTGTCTTCCTAACTAAATTGTAAAGTCAACTCTATGAGAATGAGGATGTCTGGTTCTTTTGTATCCCTTACAGATTTCACTACTATGACTTGAACAGGGTGAATACACAATAAACCTCCATTGATCTCATTAAATAAAGTTATGGAGACAACTTTGAAGTAGTCTTAAATATGAGTAGTTAAATCTGTAAGGAATAAAAAAAAAGAATTAAAAAAAAAACTTTTATGAATTGAGACTATTGGGATTCTTGAATCTAAAGAGTCAGAATTATCCCT
>SJYT01001691.1:0-26642 GCA_006410635.1 Cephalophus harveyi
GATAATCCTGTCACACAAGCTAGTTTGCCAGCAGAGAGGTTTGACCTGAGACACCCTTGTCCCACCCAGGGCAGGGAATTAGCAGCAATTATTGGCACAACAAATGAAAAACCCTTCACCAATATAATTCCTAACCAACCCACTATACTAATAATTTCTAACTTCCCAAAAGAATTTGCCTAGTAAGTCCAAAACATCTCGTGCCTCTCAAGGTTGGGAGGCTGGAAACAATCACATGTGGCTGGATGAACCTATACAGGCAGGCTAGATAAACTTTAGAGGAGTTGTAAGTTGAAACACTCTTGTCACGCCCAGGAATTTTTATTAACTGGAGCTGCAAGTTAACTCCTTCTCCGAGAGAAATGATTATGGAGGAGAGCCCTCCGTAAAGTCAGAGATGTAGGTGAGAGTATAAAACCGACTCTGGTTTTGGGGTAGATGCTCGGGAACAGGGAGTTTCCTGAGGCTTGATCATGCCTTTGGGTATGCCGAAGCCTCCTTCCTCATGACCTTTGCCATGGGTGGAGTTCCTCACGCTGACCCCCGGCATCTCTAGAAATTGTGCACTTTGTTTTAAAGTCATGGTGTATCAGGGTCAGGCACTGAGAGAAGAAAATAACATCTTGGATCAATGTACACGTTTTTGTACATTTATAAATTTTGTTGTTCTTTAATCAGTACAATTTCATTCTTGTCCTAAAATGGTGTGTGTCATCATTGTCTGATGCTTTGCTTAGTCCCAGAATTCACCTTTTTGAATTTAGTGCACACAAGCATTTCATCCCAATTCTGCAAAGACACTATATTTTGTCTCACACTATGATCTATTCCATAATAGCTTAGAGAAAAATCTGAACAAACTTTTTGGTCAACCCAATGCAAAGTTGTCCATTTCTGAATATGAAGGAAAATGAAAGCATCTTTAAATACAAGCACTAAGATCATATAAAAAGGAAAAAAAGAAAAAAAGATCTTGAATTGGTGGAGGCCATAAAATTTTACAAACACTTAAGTAAGTCAAACCACAGATAACTGTGTCTTAGAAAATCATTATGATGGGAAACTGCTAAGCCCTGAGGGAGACTGAGAGGTAGTCATACAGGTTTATGACCTCATAGGGAAGCCTCTTTAAATTCCAGTTGGAAGTTAGGCAGGCAAGTTTGCTTCTTTCTTTATTTTAGGGACCATGTTGAAGACAGCCCTTGAGAAGCAGCAGGAAAAAGGCTCGACTTCATCTGCCAGAGCCGCCCTTCCCCTCTCTCTTAGGTATCAAAGTAAGACTTGGAAACATCCTTCACATTCTGGCCAGCTATTGAATAGACTTCTCTCCATAGAGAACAGGAAACTGCCATTATGAGAATTTTCAAGAAGCTGACACATGATGAGATTTAGAATTCATATTTTTGCGTATTCAGAGAGGATTTTAAATGGGGATATAGTACTTAAAAGTAAGGACAGAGTGAAGAAGGCAACCAAGTCTAAGGCAAGGTAGGGTCTATCACTTAACTGTCTACTCTGGGACTAGCTATATAACTCTGCTTGGCATTAGAGTCTTATCTTATTGTTTTTTAATAATTTAATTTATTTATGAATTTGGCTGCACCGGGACTCTGTTGCTGCGTGGGCTTTTCCCTAGCTGTGGGGAGAGGGGGCTGCTCTTTCGTTCTGGGCTTCTCATTGCAGTCACTTCTCTTGCTGCAGAGCACGGGCTCCAGGATGCATGGGCTTCAGTCAGTATCTGTGCTCCTGGGCCCCAGAGCACAGGAGCCATAGTTGTGGGCACAGTCTTAGCTGCTCAATGGCACGTGGAATCTCCACTGGTCAGAGGTCAAATCTGGGTCTCGTGCATCACCAGGTGGATTCTTAACCTCTGAGCCACCCAGCAAGCCCTAGAAGTTTTATCTTCAATGGGGATTATATTTTAATTACCTCAAAGACTTGGAAACAAATAAAATAATAACTAAGATTTGATTTCACAGTGCTTGACACATATTACGTGTTCAATAAGTAGCAACTGTTTGAATGCTGACATGTTCGGAGGGCTAGGAAAACCTATTACTTGAACTCTAATGAAATTAGACCTCTCTTCAGGTTTTCTTCAAGTTAAATCCAGATAACCGTTAAATTCAGCAAGTGAATATTTTGTCATAACTAATCAATGGTATTTTGTTTTTTCTTTTTTAGTATGTTCTCACTTATCATGCATTCTTTAATACTGTCCCTCATCCGATTGATTTAGATTTAAAACTGGAATTTTTCTGAGGCTCTATAAATAATACCAATATAGGAGAATGGCAATTCAAGTACTGTTTACCACTCACAGTGTTATTGATAATAATATAGTACTTAATATTCTTACCAAAAATGCTAATGAATGGCTCAAGGAAGGACAAGAAGTGTAAGAAAGTGTGTCTTAAACCACAGGGCAGAGTCTTCTGATTTTAAATTTGTTCACTTAATTTTTCTAAGCACACTTGATGTCAAATAGCACTGTATTTCTCCTGGAATTGCACAAGCACTTAAATGGATGAAGTTCTGAGCTGCCCTAGTGCTAGTTATTGTGGCTTTGTCTCTTTCTTCAGTTCAGTTCAGTTCAGTCGCTCAGTCATATCCGACTCCTTGCGACCCCATGAATTGCAGCACGCCAGGCCTCCCTGTCCATCACCAACTCCCCGAGTTCATTCAAACTCAGGTCCATCGAGTTGGTGATGTCATCCAGCCATCTCATCCTCTGTCGTCCCCTTCTCCTCCTGCCCCCAATCCCTCCCAACATTAGAGTCTTTTCCAATGAGTCAACTCTTCGCAAAATGAACATTAAGACAACAGAGGAAAGAAGGCTCAGGTATCCATTAGGAAGGACACACATAACATTGAACGGTTATTTGAAATTCCAGAAATAGTTGATACATTTAGGAAAATCAGCAGAGCAATATTGAGAGGCAAGAAAACGATCTGATATCTACAAAGAACACATTTCTCAGATTGTCAAGGAAAGGAATATGCTTAACTAGATATGGAAAGAATAAATCTTTCCTAGTTGAAATGAATAATAATCCTGGACCAAAAAGACAGTGATTTTGATGAACATAACAGGGAAGTTAATTAGAATGGGGTAGTATCTTAATTTAAGCTTGAAATATAATTGATGTCATTCAATTGCTAAGTTGTGTCTGACCCTTTGTGACCCCATAGATACTCCAGGCTCTCCTATCCTTCACTGTCTCCCAGAGTTTGCTCAAATTCATGTTCATTGAGTCAGTGATGCCATCTAACCATCTTATCCTCTGCCGCCCCCTCCTCCTTTTGCCTTCTATCTTTCCCAGGATCAGGGTCTTTTCCAGTGAGTCTGTTCTTCACATCAGGCAGCCAAAGTGTTGGAGCTTCATTTTTAGCATCAGTCCTTCCAATGAATATGCAGGGTTGATTTGCTTTAAAACACTATTTATAATGACCAGCTTATTACTAGTATCACATATAGTTTTGAATATTGTATATATTTCAAAGTTGAAACAGGAATTCATATTATTTTCAGAATGATATTGGAATAGTATTATTGCCAAAATGAATGGAAAGTAACAGAAGGAAGTAGAAATAGTGGGGAGGCACCATTCCTGGATGGATCACAGGTAAAGGATCCACCTGCAATGCAGGAACCAGAGAAGATGCTTGTTTGATCTCTGGGTCAGGAAGATTCTCTGGGAGAGGAAATGGGAACCCACCACAGTATTCTTGTCTGGAGAATCCCATGGACAGGGGAGCCTGACAGATTACAGCCCATGGGGCCACAAAGAGTTGGACACAACTGAGCAACTAAGCATGAGCACACGCCCCAAGCATGGCCCAGAGTCACTAGTTCATGGTTTGAGGGGCCCTGTGCAGTCTCTGGTGCAGTCGCAAAATCTAAAGGATATGGCTATCAAGAAAGGTCATGAATTCTTCTAGGAGAAATGTAAAAAGAACAAACTGTTTCTTAAAGAATTATATGAAATTAAAGTTGATATTACAGAGAGGATGGGGAAGGCTGGACCCATGACTCAACTCTTTGCGGATGGTTTAGAGTAGCTAAAAGTGTTTAGCATGTTCATTCCACCTATGAAAACTAGTTATACTGAACAGATAGTAAAATTATCCTCAAACCCAATCTTTTTCTGAACTGTTTCAGTGATGGAGAAGATGGTATTACAAGTTTTAACCTTGAATTTTAATGTCATAACTTCTTTTATCAAGAAGTGTTATATACTTATTATATCAAGAAGTATATACTCAATATATGGGTATTGAGAATAAATTCTCATAGTGCATAACACATAGTAAATATTCTGTAAATTTATTGGAAGGATGAATGAATGGATAAATGAATGAATCTTCTTTCTTTATAAAAAGTTTAAGCATTTAAACATATCTGCACTATAACCAATAAAATATTTTATATTTGTGATTAAGTCAAAGGATGGGTAAAAATACTTCTCATCCTTGATCATGATAAGGCAGGAATTAGAAGTAAAACCTGTCATTTCTACTTTTGCCAATGGTTCTGAGGACTTGTTCTTACCATTCATTTACTATGATTTTCTTCTGTGTTTTTAACTGTGTAAATGTTTTTATTAGTATTGCCTTATTGGATCCTCACAAGAACCTTATCAATAGCCGTTTTAACTATATTCAGTTGCAGAGGTAGCATCCAAGCCTTAGATTTTTAAGTTGCTTTTCCCCATCACTTAATACAACTAAGTAAGTGAGTGAAGTCGCTCAGTCGTGTCCGACTCTTTGCGACTCCATGGACTGCAGCCTACCAGGCTCCTCCATCCATGACATTTCCCAGGTAAGAGTACTGGAGTGGGTTGCCATTTCCTTTTCCAGGCGAGCTTCCCAACCCAGGGATCGAACCTGGGTCTCCCGCACTGCAGGCAGATGCTTTACCGCCTGAGCCACCAGGGAAGCCCTATCATCAATACCTAAGGGCTAATGTCAGCAATAATTAATCATACTCCTTTGCCAAAACTCACATGTTAGTGTGTTAATGTTATAGATGGGTTTAAATTTGAATATCTCTTTTATTTAACAGAGCTTTTACATACGCTTTCCTAGATGCTGATAGCACATCAATGAACAAAAGAAAAAAAAAAATCCCTGCATCACAGCTTATAGTCTATGATAAAAAGCAGACAAAATAACAATAATATTGATTGCATAAAAAGCAGCAATAAATAATTTATATGATATATCAGAAATTTATGAGTTCTCTAAAAGTAAAAGAGTAGATAGGGAAGGGATCCTTGAAATCCAGGATGGGATTTGCTATTTATAAACCCATGATACAGGAATCCCTACAGGGAAAGTTTTGTGATTGTTCTGGTCTCTTCTATTCCTGTGTCCTGATTTTCATCAGTCACTAAAATCAGCATCGTAAATATAAACTTCTTTTCATCTGGGATAGCTTGAGTAAGCTCCTGTTTCTAATCTGTAAGATATTTTATTTCTTTCCTCCACAAGAATTTTATAAACCATCAAATGAGTAGCAAGTGAACTGATCAGTAATGGCTCTCTTTTCAAAAAAAAAAAAAAAAGAAAATATATTCTAATATGCATAAAATTCAATCATTTTTAAATTTACATATAAGGAAACGGAGCTGCCATATTAGAGTTCATAAGTGATCTGAGAGAAAGCATTATTTCCCAGGCCCCATGTTAGTGGTCTTTTATTGGATGACCGGTCTCCCACATTCCTGGCATATTGTTTACCAGCTGAGCCACCAGGGAAGCCCAAGAATACTTGAGTGGGTAGCCTATCCCTTCTCCAGTGGATCATCCTGACTCAGGAATCCAACCTGGTTCTCTAGGCTTACAGGTGGATTCTTTACCAGCTGAGCTACCAGGGAAGCATTGGATGACTTACTACCTGCCAAAAAAGTTTGACACAAAGTTTTTGTCTTAGAAAGTTTGACAACCTTTACACTTACCTGAAAATTTTCTAAAAGTTTAACATTTTATTTTTCATTAGAAAAGCCTGAAGATGTGAGTGTCAGTGCAAGCAAACTCCAGCAGTGGGTACAAGTCACACATGAAGTGATCAGTGACGCTGGGGCCACAGAAAGGCAGCTGGAAAGTGAAGAGAATCTGTATCATGGAATGTATGAAGCCCCCTGTCCAGGCTGCCTCCATCAGAAGGACACAGAATCTGTGGTTCATGATAGAAGAATAATGCAAGGGCTTGCTGATGGCCACATAGCAGTCATAAGCCATGGTACTGAGGACAATCACCTCCACTCCAGCAAAGAAGTGTTCAGCAAAGAGCTCGGTCATACAGCCTTCGAAGGAAATGGTTTTCCTTTCATGGAGCGAGTCCACAATCATCTTTGGGCAATGACAGAGGAGAAGCATGCATCCGGGAAGGACAGAAAAGCCAGGAAGAAGTACATGGGGGAGCCCTAGAGTGCTGGGCTGCTACTGATGGTCACCACAATTAGCAAGTTGCCCCTGGCAGTTGCAATGTTAATGAGCAAGAATACAACAAATACTGTTTCTGCACATTTGGCCTCTGTGAGAGCCCCAAGAGTACAAACTCAGTTACAAAGTTGTGGTTTTGCATGATTTCCAAGGAAAAGATGAAAGCCACCACCGTGAATATGTAGCATCTACAATGATGAGAAAGAAAAATTTGTCTCAGACAAGTTTGTACTACTATTATGATCGTTGACAAGTTGGTGCATGTATATGAAAAATTATCTTATGTGCTAATGATCTTCATGTCAGTGAGAACACAAAATTAGAAATTTGTTGAATGTGGTATGGGATGTCAGGAAGAATTGTGATACATATAAATTATTAAATACTTTAAGATGTAACAGCTTCGATACAGGGGAAGGGAAAGGATCCAGTTGTGGTGGAGATAAGAAACCTTTTTTTATCTCAACTGCTAACTCTGACCCCATAGTAGTATTTTCCTGGCATCAATTGTTAGAAAGATTCTAAAGCCACATCAAAGTTCTGAGGAAAGGAGGAGGGCAGTTTATTAGTCATGCCTGCCACATCCCTGATCAGGTGACTTCCTTATCTACAGATAGAAGAAGAAATGTGACAAAGGTTAAAGAGGTGCTCAAAAATCAGGACTAATCCCCAAATTATGTCTTTAAAAATCTGAACTCAATGGAGCCTTTAAGATTAATTCAATAATTCTTCATAAAAAAAAATTCTCATTGGGAAAGCACCTTGCTGCAAACTAAACATTCATAACAAGTATGCATGTGTTGAGTTGCTATTTTTCCTAATTCATCATTTAAAAACAAGAACAGAAGTTTATAAATAGAATAATATCTACCAATGAGTATGTTATAATGACTAAGTTAAATCATGCAAGGAAGCAACTCTTCAAGGTCTAGTGGGTAGAAAACAGTTCCTGTTAGATCTTCCTGCCCTATCTTACTGGTAGGAAATTCATGCTTAAGAAGATAAAAATATAACAAATAACAGAGGCTAGGTCTGGAATTTTAACCTCAAATCTCTGACTTTAACACTCAAGTCCATCCCACTGGCTGTATAGGGAAAGAAGCAAAAATTTTCTAGCAAGAACTTGAAAGTACGGGTCTTTCTAAAGTCTCCATTCATTGTAGAGGTTAAAACTTTTTGATTCCTCTGTTCATATTTGAATGATGACTCTTGATTAAAGATGCAGGGCAAATGAGGTATTAATAGAATCAGAAGATAACGGCCCAGTTACTTACAGATACAGAAAAGCAACAACTGCATAGGTGAGGGATAGAAACAGGATGCTGAGTATAGCCAGAGCCTGAATTCTTTATTTTTTACTAATGATTTATGTAATGTGGCCCAATCTGATCAAGATCCAAGGATATCTGTTTCAAATTTATATGACTTCATTGTATCCCCTGGAATAGGAAATGGCAACACGTTACAGTATTCTTGTCGGGAAAATTCAATGGACAGAGGAGACTAGTAGGCTCCAGTCCCTGGGGTCACAAAGGGTTGGACACCACTGAGTGACGACTACACACTCACACACGTTGTAATATAGGAGTGATCATGGCTAACCTCCCTATTCATTTCACAGGATTGTAATGAGGGTCAAATTGGAAAATGTGAAAATGTTGCTTATGGTAAAATACCCTTACCAATTTTAGTTTCTATTCTCTCATTTAAAAAGCCAGACAAATTACCCACAGAAAGATTTCATGAGCCATTCAGATTATTACTCCACATTTTGACTCCATAGCAACATACAGCTGTGAAGGATTGTGTCCTCACCTGTACATATAACAGAAATTTATCAGTCAAATGGCATGTGTGTGTGTGTGTGTGTGTTTGTTTGTTAGATAGGAGAATAAAGCAAAAAATTAAACTTACCATGAGAAATAAAAATAAGCTGATTTTTGTGACTATCACAGCTAACAAAAGCAATTTATAATATTAGAAAGACTAGCATATACACAGTTTTATGTTAACTAACATTTGTCTTTTGACTTACTTTGAAATGTGTTTCCATTGTGTTTCCAGCATAACAGACACTCTGAAAGTGTCTGCACTGTGAACTTCATACCCAGTTACAAGTTGTCACTGCGAATAGAAAAGTATAAAGCAAACCATGTAAGACCATCAGATCAGTCAACGACAATTTATTAGAACTTGTATCCTGCTTTTGTGTGAAAACTGTACAAATTTAATTATGTTGGGGCTTGTCTTGAATTGGTTCATAGTTCTTTTCAAGTCTACTGCTAACTTCTAAGTCGCTTCAGTCGTGTCCAACTCTGTGTGACCCCATAGACGGCAGCCCACCAGGCTCCCCCTTCCTTGGGATTCTCTAGGCAAGAACACTGGAGTGGGTTGCCATTTCCTTCTCCAAAGCATGAAAGTGAAAAGGGAAAATGAAGTAGCTCAGTTGTGTCAGACTCTTCGGGACCCCATGGACTGCAGCCCACCAGGCTCCTCTGTCCATGGGATTCTCCAGGCAAGAGTACTGGAGTGGGCTGCCATTGCCTTCTCCATTTTGGGTCTACTATATCCTTCTATTTTTCTTTCTATTCACTCTATCAATTTTTGAGAGTTTAATATTGAAACTCCAATTTATCTACTTAAAAAATAGTTGTAATATATAGTGGAACTATATGTAAACTTTATACTGCATTTTCCAAGTTGCCTGTAAGTGTGTTATCATACTTTCATGATTTAAAAAAGAAAAAGAAAAACATTTACAAAATAATTAACGTTAAAAAAACTAGGATTATGGCCTTAAAAAAAAAGAGAGAGAAAAAGTATAGTCATCATATGATTTAGCAGTTATCAGCTTATCCTTGGATGAAGGCAAGAAAACTTATGACATTACTGTACATATTGTGCTAATATTAAAGCAATTTAGATTCATCCTTGAGAGATTTGTATTCTAGTCTCAGTTCTGTTACTAACTGTGTGAACTTGGTGATTTATTTCATTTCTCTGACCCAGAATTCTTTTGTTTAGGGTAGATTAATGAAATTAATATATATTTACATATAAATATAATATATATTAATATATATATAAAATATATATATTTCTTTTGCATATTCTTTGAGTCAGAGATTCTTCCTTTTCATGCTATATATTTTGGTATTTAGAGAAACTTTTTATTTTTATTTATTTATTTATTTTTACTGTATATAACTTTTATTTTATTTTATTTTTTTTTAATTTTATTTTTACTTTATTTTACTTTACAATACCGTATTGGTTTTGCCATACATTGACATGAATCCACCATGGGTGTATATTAGCTCCCAATCCTGAATCCCCCTCCCACCTCCCACCCCATATCATCTCTCTGGATCATCCCCGTGCACCAGCCCCAAGCATCCTGTATCCTGTATCGAACATAGGCTGGTGCTTCGTTCTTACATGATAGTATACATGTTTCAATGCCATTCTCCCAAATCATCCCACCCTCTCCCTCTCCCACAGAGTCCAAAAGTCCGTTCTATACATCTGTGTCTCTTTTGCTGTCTCGCATACAGGGTCATCATTGCCATCTTTCTAAATTCCATATATATGTGTCAGTATACTGTATTGGTGTTTTTCTTTCTGGCTTACTTCACTCTGTATAATAGGTTCCAGTTTCATCCATCTCATTAGAACTGATTCAAATGAATTCTTTTTAATGGCTGAGTAATACTCCATTGTGTATATGTACCACAGCTTTCTTATCCATTCATCTGCTGATGGACATCTAGGTTGTTTCCATGTCCTGGCTATTATAAACAGTGCTGCAATGAACATTGGGGTACATGTGTCTCTTTCAATTCTGGTTTCCTCGGTGTGTATGCCCAGCAGTGGGATTGCTGGGTCATAAGGCAGTTCTATTTGCAGTTTTTTAAGGAATCTCCACACTGTTCTCCATAGTGGCTGTACTAGTTTGCATTCCCACCAACAGTGTAAGAGGGTTCCCTTTTCTCCACACCCTCTCCAGCATTTATTGCTTGTAGACTTTTGGATCGCAGCCATTCTGACTGGTGTGAAATGGTACCTCATTGTGGTCTTGATTTGCATTTCTCTGATAATGAGTGATGTTGAGCATCTTTTCATGTGTTTGTTAGCCATCCGTATGTCTTCTTTGGAGAAATGTCTGTTTAGTTCTTTGGCCCATTTTTTGATTGGGTCATTTATTTTTCTGGAGTTGAGCTGCATAAGTTGCTTGTATATTTTTGAGATTAGTTGTTTGTCAGTTGCTTCATTTGCTATTGTTTTCTCCCATTCAGAAGGCTGTCTTTTTACCTTGGTTATAGTTTCCTTTGTTGTGAAGAAGCTTTTAATTTTAATTAGATCCCATTTGTTTATTTTTGCTTTTATTTCCTGTATTCTGGGAGGTGGATCATAGAGGATTCTGCTTTGATTTATGTCAGAAAGTGTTTTGCCTATGTTCTCCTCTAGTAGTTTTATAGTTTCTGGTCTTACGTTTAGATCTTTAATCCATTTTGAGTTTATTTTTGTGTGTGGTGTTAGAGAGTGATCTAGTTTCATTCTTCTACAAGTGGTTGACCAGTTTTCCCACCACCACTTGTTAAAGAGATTGTCTTTACTCCACTGTATGTTCTTGCCTCCTTTGTCGAAGATAAGGTGTCCATAGGTGTGTGGATTTATCTCTGGGCTTTCTATTTTGTTCCATTGATCTATATTTCTGTCTTTTTAGAAGTAGGTCTTCTAACTTTTTAGAAGTAGGTCTTCATATTCCCATTTAATTAATGGGTGGACTAAGGGTCAAAGACTTTAAAGTGAAAGTGAAAGTGTTAGTCAGTCAGTTGTGTCCGACTTTTTGTGACCATATGGACTGTAGACCATCAGACTCCTCTGTCCATGGGATTTTCCAGGCAAGAATAATGGAGTACATAGCCATTCCCTTCTCCAGGGGATCTTCCTGACCCAGGGATGGAACCCAGGTGTCCAGTGTTGCAGGCAGGTTCTTTGCCATCTGAGTCACCAGGGAAGCCCCAAGATTTTAAGGAACACATCAAAAATCTTCCTCAGGATTCTTCCAGTCCATTTGTTAAAAAAAAAAAAAAGAAAAGGCCATGTGTTGGAATGTGATTTTTCCCTACAAAGTTTCTCTGAGCTGCTTGGACTTGCTGATTGCCACTAGACCCTTTAGCAAAAGTGCAAAGCATGGTGCAATCTATTCATGACATTCTCTCACCCCAGTTGCTGTCTGCTTTCACCTGTACATCCCCTGGGCCTCTCACCTCATACTTACTGAAGATAGCTAACAGGCAATGTCAGACCTTATAGGTAATTCTCAGACCACAGTGCTGGTTGTAATATGATCTCCCAGGTAGGAAAGTAACTTTTTGATGTAATCTAGCCTGTCTCTAATACCTTGTGCTGTGCTGTGCTTAGTCCCTCAGTCATGTCTGGCTCTTTGCAACCTCATGAACTTTAGCCCTCCAAGCTCCTCTGTTCATAGGATTCCTTAGGCAAGAATGCTGGAGTGAGTTGCCATGCCCCTCCTCCAAGGGACATTCCCAACCCAAGAATCGAACCCAGATCTCCTGCATCATAGGCAGATTCTTTATCATATGAACCACTAGGGAAGTCCAAGAATAGAGGAGTGGTTGGCCTAGCCCTTCTCCAGGGGGTCTTCCCAACTCAGGAATTGCATTAGGGTCTCCTGCATCACAGGTGGTTTCTTTACCAGCTGACCTACCAGTGAAGACCCTTTCATACCTCATAATCCTTCAAAAGCAAAGATCTTACTGTTTCTTTTAAGAGGAAGAGCATCTATCTTGATAAAGAAAATACATGAGACAAGTATTCAAGTTTCTTTCCCTTTTACTTCTTTCCTGTCTCCCTCTATAAATTGATTAAAAAAAAACAACAACCATGAATAGGATTAGAAATGGAAAGTTTGAACATCAGTAATGTTAAATTAAATAAATATTGATTATTGTTGTTGTTCAGTTCCTAAGTCTGACTCTTTTTTGACCTTTCTTACTCCACCAGGCTCCTCTGTCCATAGGATTCCCAGGCAAGAATATTGGAGTGAGTTGCCATTTCCTTTCCAGGAGATCTCCAGAGGCAGAGATTGAACTCACATCTCCAGCACTGGCAGACAGATTCTTTACCACTGAGCCATTTTCACCACCCCAAGTATTGATTATTAGTAATTGCCTGTTATAAAGGGAACATAGGAAATTCAAGAGATTGAGAAATTTGCTTAAATTCACATAAAAGCTAAATGGAAAGGCCAGGACTCAAGTTTACAGCACATATTTCATCTCTGAGTCTTTCACGGGTTTCAAATGTCCTCATGCCTCTGGAAGAGATGGGCTTAAAGAAACCTTATGGAGAAGGAAAGAGAATTTCCTCACATTGAATCACATACACTGAAATGTAATTAATTGGCCCCCAGGTTTGCTTTTGCTCTTGGACTGTCTGAGCTAGGTAGCTCATTGCATATACTTTGGGACTGGTTTGGGAGAAATACTTTCCTAGAAGCTCCTGAGGCTGAAGGCTTGTGTTAGGCGTTCACAGATTTTTGTGGGAGTTACTATAAATATACAATGCAGCAAAAAGAAAGCACTTCCAAAATATATATTGTGGGAAGAGAGTTGACTTCAGAGGCATTTGTCATTCAAAATGCAGAAATAGTTTTCTTCACAAAGTCTCCAAGAACCAAATTAAGAAATTGGCCCCATTTTTCACAAGACTCCTCTCTGCTTCAGTAAGAGACCTTGTTCTGTCTAAACAAGTGTTTCTGAGGAGGAGCTTGTGAACTATCACCACACTCAGAGTTCCCTTTTTCCATAAACTCCTTACATCCCATGACCTCTTGTGATAAATTCCAAGATAAATATTAATGAAGTATAGTTTGTGTGTTTTATTCAAGTTTCATATAATTTAACTCCTAAATAAAGTTGAAGATGTGCAAAATATATTTTATTGGAAGTCACCTGTTTGCTCATAAGAGGTAAGTTTTTACATTCTCTCTGAAATATTTTCTTCTAATTGCCTCCTAAAGACCAAGCTCTTAGAATCTTTAGTCAGTGTGTCTTCTAACGAATGATGGCGGTCTTGGGGAGTGTTCACACCAATGAAGGGTTATGTGGATCCAGGGTTCCTAGGCTTTCCTTAGAGTTGGCACATAGCTGCACTACCTCTTAAATGCATCTCTGCTCACAGAGGGTACAATGAACTGGATTGAGGCCAACTTGGTAGAAATTTCTGTCTTGGGGATCTTATTGCTGATGTTTCTAGGACAGAATATAAAATAGAACTGTGCTTTCTACACAGCTGAATTTTCAAGCCCCCTGACAACCCTTTGCCATAATCAGACCCCCTTTTTGGTTTAGACAAAAGTGACTGTGTGGTCAGCCAGGAAGAAAGAAGCTGAACTGTGATGAAATTTTGGCTCAAACTACCCTCTCTAATATTTTTGCTCACCTTCCCACTCTGTCTTTCTGTATCCTATCCCTGACTCTTCTTTCCCTGGTTTCTGCTCACTCGCTCTCCTCTCTCCTGCTCTAACTTCATTAGTCTGCTTCTTTCCTCTTCTTCTCTATAATCCATTTAGGTTCATTTAGTTTTCTGCTTTGATATTAGCCTCAATATGCAGTTTAATTAACTTGATTTTGGAGTCAGGACAGAAACTTAAGGTATCAATTTGACATCCTTCTCGATGGCTCAGAATTTCTTTTCTAAGATGCAATCTACGTGATGATTGGGATTTGATATTTTACATGAAACGTGGGTGAATGCTAGGGTATCTAGGTACATCTTTATCTAGTTATACCCTAACTGCCTTAGTTAAAATACTCTGTATTACAGGTCAAACTTTGTAACTAGAAAAGGACAAACAAATGGCCACAGTTTCCTTGCAAAAAATTATGGAAGTCAGATGAAATAATACAAGGGAAAGCTTGTTTGAATGATAAGATTAGATAAAAATAATATTTAATCCAGTATTGCTTTATTCAATCATATGTGTATGGAAACCCACATAGTAATATAGGAGCAGAGAAGATATAGACACTTGTCTATTTACCTGGAGAAAAAAAAATACAGATTTTGGCCGCAAATATAATTGAATTGGTTAAAATTTCAACAGGTGAAAGTAAAAATCTAAGGATGAAGGAAGCAAAAATAGTTTCCTCTACCACTAGTACTACTAGTATCATTCTATTACTTCAATTTGGGAGATACCATCTTTATTCTTTCTTAGTATTTCTGTGCTTTTTCATATTAGTGTCGAATGACCTATTGATTTACTTTAATATGAGTTTTCAAATACTTTTCCTCTTTCTGATTAATCACCAATCCTTCATGGCATCAGAGATACCAACAAGTCAGTCATCAGATATGTACTGAGAGCCTCTTTATTATTCAGAGTCAACAGATCGAGCGTGGAAAATTGTCCTTAGCCTCTTTACAACCAAGTTGGTGAAGTGGTGGGATGATCCAGGGATGTTTGGAAATAAAGACTGAATTCTGTCATAAAGCGGACCTAACACTAAAGCTGAAACTCCAGTACATTGACCACCTCATGCAAAGAGTTGACTCATTGGAAAAGACTCTGATGCTGGGAGGGATTGGGGGCAGGAGGAGAAGGGGATGACAGAGGATGAGATGGCTAGATGGCATCACTGACTCGATGGATGTGAGTTTGAGTGAATTCCGGGAGTTGGTGATGGACAGGGAGGCCTGGCGTGCTGTGATTCATGGGGTCGCAAAGAGTCGGACACAACTGAGTGACTGAACTGAACTGAACTGAATGCATACATTAAGTCTTTATGTCCCCAAATATTTTCTTTGGTTACTTAAAGCAAAACAAAATAAAATTACATGAACTGGCTTTCACAGTGGTCTATTATCTGCCCACAGATTTTCTTTTACAGCTTTCTGATTTAATGAGAGTGCAGTCTTTATGGAGAGAAGATATATTTTTCCTAAAGCAATGCATGTTGTTCTTCTTCTAATGATATTTAATCATTCTCTCCAAACTGCTTCTCTCTTCACAGCAAAGGGCTCCTTGCCTTTTGTCTTCATCTCTTATTGGAAACCTAATGCACTGAAATTGAATAATCATTAACTTATTCTCCTTTTAAATACTCTTCAGAGATTACTGGAACTGTCATTTGGAGTGAGTGAAAGTTGTTGAGTCGTATTCAGCTCTTTGAGACCCCGTGTACTATACCACCCATGGAACTCTCCAGGCCAGAATACTGGAGTAGGTAGGTAGCCTTTCCATCTCCAGGGGTTCTTCCCAACCCAGGGATTGAACCCAGGTCTCCTGCATTGCAGGCAGATTCTTTACCAGCTGAGCCACAGGGAAGCCCAGGAATAATGGAGTAGGTAGCCTATCCTACTCCAGTGGATCTTCTGATCCAGGAATCAAACCAGGGTCTGCTGCATTGCAGGTGGATTATTACCAACTAAGCAGTCAGGAAAGCCATTTTGAGATTATAGCTATTATAACATTTCTAAATCTTTCTAATATTATTTTAGCTAGACTACAAGGAAGCCTAAAGTTTTATTTAGATGTGTAAATTTATTGAGGTAAGTGGGACAATTTGACTTATTGATATGAAAATATTTATTCTGTTCAAGGAAACCCAATATAAGCTTACTGAATACTTGGGTTTCAGAGACTCTTGTTGGAAACCTCAGCTTAACATATTGAAAGCCTAGCTCCATTTCTTTCTCATATTTGAACAGTCCAATCAATTTATTCTCCAGGGATCTTTCTACTTTTGGCATTAAAATTCATTTGTATTATCACATAGAATTGTGTGTAATTTTATGTAATTAATGATCTTACATAGAGGAATGTTACTTCTCCGACTTGGTTGTGAAGAAGTAGAGGACATCTTTCCATTCCCTATCAGCTGACTCTAGATATGAGTAGCTTCTTAGTACATGTTTGATGACTGAGTTGATACTGTTATTGATGCATTGAAGGATGATAATTAGAAAGAGAAAAAGTGTCTCAAAACTCAATACAGTATTGTAAAGTAAAAAAAAAAAAAAAAAAAAACCCCAAAAACAAAAACAAAAAACTCATATTAAAGCAAATTAAAAAGACAGTTCAGTTCAGTTCAGTCGCTCAGTCATGTCTGATTCTTTGCGATGCCATGAATCACAGCATGCCAGGCCTTCCTGTCCATCACCATCCCGGAGTTCACTCCGATTCACGTCCATCGAGTCAGTGATGCGATCCAGCCATCTCATCCTTTGTTGTCCCCTTCTCCTGTCCCCAGTCCCTCCCAGCATCAGTTGACTCTTTTCCAATGAGTCAAATCTTCGCATGAGGTGGCCAAAGTATTGGAGTTTCAGCTTCAGCATCAGTCCTTCCAATGAACACCCAGGGCTGATTTCCTTTAGAATGGACTGGTTGGATCTCCTTGCAGTCCAAGGGACTCTCAAGAGTCTTCTCCAACAGCGCAGTTCAAAAGCATCAATTCTTCAGAAATCAGCTTTCTTCACAGTCCAACTCTCACATCCATACATGACCACTGGAAAAACCATAGCCTTGACTAGATGGACCTTTGTTGGCAAAGTAATGTCTTTGCTTTTCAATATGCTATCTAGGTTGGTCATAACTTTTCTTCCAAGGAATAAACTCTTTAATTTCATGGTTGTAGTCACCATCTGCAGTGATTTTGGAGCCCCCGAAAATAAAGTCTGACACTGTTTCCACTGTTTTCCCATTTATTTCCCATGAAGTTATGGGACCAGATGCCATGATGTTCATTTTCTGAATGTTGAGCTTTAAGCCAACTTTTCCACTCTCCTCTTTCACTTTCATCAAGAGGCTTTTTAGCTTCTCTTCACTTTCTGCCATAATGGTTGTGTCATCTGCATAGATGAGGTTATTGATATTTCTCCTGGCAATCTTGATTCCAGCTTGTGCTTCTTCCAGCCCAGCGTTTCTCATGATGTACTCTGCATATAAGTTAAATAAGCATGGTGACAATATACAGCCTTGACGTACTCCTTTCCCTATTTGCAACCAGTCTGTTGTTCCATGTCCAGTTCTAACTGTTGCTTCCTGACTTGCATATAGGTTTCTCAAGAGGCAGGTCAGGTGGTCTGGTATTCCCATCTCTTTCAGAATTTTCCACAGTTTATTGTGATCCACACAGTCAAAGGCTTTGGCATAGTCAGTTTGACGTTAAAGTGAAAAAGCACAGAAATATTATAAGAAAGAATAAAGGTGAAATCTCTCAAATTCAAGTAACAGAATAAAATGGAAAGGAAAGTAAATTTGATAGATTTTAGTGTATAAAATTGAAAAAAGCTCATAACTTGGGGTATTAAACTTTTATTGACAAAAGATTTACATAATTCAAAATGGATAATATAAGTAAATATATACACCATATTATGCACTGTTGCTAATCAAAATAGATATAATTTTAAATCAGATAATCAAGTAGATATGAGTGTCCCACATTAGATTTTTATTAGAAATTCATGCCTTATTGTTATAAATATAGAAATAATGGAAAAATACAATTGGTGCATAAGAAGAAATATTTAACTAAAGATGTGTATAAGAGACAGATGTTAGATTTTTATTAGAAATTCATGCCCTATTGTTATAAATATAGAAATAATGGAAAAATGCAATTGGTGGATAAGAAGAAATATTTAACTATATAAATGCACACATAAAATCCTGAAAACACTCACAGAATATGTAAGGAACTAACATTTTCATCCAGTGAGTGAAATTGGTTAATTATGAATTTTTAAGGATACTTTTCACAGTCTGTAGTCTACCATAAACTTTGGAGATTTTATTATGCAAATATATTTATTCTATTTTTTCTAAAGTATATTGAAGTAACCAAATTGGAAGATTATTTAATAGTTGTTAATAATTATGGGATTTCTTTGGAAGGAATGATGCTGAAGCTGAAACTCCAGTACTTTGGCCACCTCATGTGAAGAGTTGACTCATTGGAAAAGACTCTGATGCTGGAAGGGATTGGGGCAAGGAGGAGAAGGGGACGACAGAGATGAGATGGCTGGATGGCATCACTGATTCGATGGATGTGAGTCTGAGTGAAACTCTGGGAGTTGGTGATGGACAGGGAGGCCTGGCATGCTGTGATTCATAGGGTGGCAGAGTTGGACATGACTGAGTGACTGAACTGAACTGCACTGAACTGAATAATTATGAAATATGCATATTTATGTCAGTAATCCCTGGGACATATTTTTATGAAATTATTAAAATAACCAAAAGTTGCATAAGAAGAGTTTATTCAAAAGCTTTTCATTAGGATCAAAATTTGTAAACAACTTAAGCCAAGATAAATGATAAAATTTATATTATGAGATTTTGATACATTAATTTATAGTTGCTGATGCTTTTGAACTGTGGTGTTGGAGAAGACTCTTGAGAGTCCCTTGGACTGCAAGGAGATCCAACCAGTCCATTCTGAAGGAGATCAACCCTGGGATTTCTTTGGAAGGAATGATGCTAAAGCTGAAACTCCAGTACTTTGGCCACCTCATGTGAAGAGTTGACTCATTGGAAAAGACTCTGATGCTGGGAGGGATTGGGGGCAGGAGGAGAAGGGGACGACCGAGGATGAGATGGCTGGATGGCATCACTGACTCGATGGACGTTAGTCTGAGTGAGCTCCGAGAGATGGTGATGGACAGGGAGGCCTGGCGTGTTGCGATTCATGGGGTCGCAAAGAGTCGGACACGACTGAGCGACTGAACTGAACTGAACTGAATTAATAATTACAGTATGGATACTCATTAAAAAAATGTGAAAGGCTTTTAGTAATCAAAAATGAAAATCAGAAAATATAAAAATATTATAAGATGATTGAAACTTTATAAATGTGTATGCTTATAAAAAGAATAAAATAGAACAATGAGAGATATTTATATGTTTACATCCTGAAATACATTTAAAAGTTATGTCTTAGATAAAAATTGGAAGAGTACAAACCTCTGGAAGACAGTAGTAGGAGAATCAGATATGGGACAGGGCATTATATGAGTTTTAGAAATATAAGAAATGGCACTTCAGATTGGATCCATAGGGTGTGAAAATTAATTTGATACATTTCTTAATAGCATGGGTAACAGATTGTTTCAAACATAGTAATTTTTTCTCAAAATGTCAGTTTCAATGATTTACTCAAATATCTGAAATATCTCATGTGCCCTAATTGGGAATGAAAGTAATAGTATAATTGCAACTAGCCTAAAAGTTGGAAAAGCAATTTTTTCCTTAAAGCTTAATCCAAACATGATTTTGAAGAGATCAGAAATAATGGGTGTAACCTGGCTTCCAAATCAAGAAATGTGTTTTTTCAAGAAAGAACTCCCAAAAGTATTATTATAAAATTATATAGAATATAAAATTTTATATATAAATGAATTTTATATATAAAATTCAGTAGTTGATATGTATATACATTATATGAGCAGATACATCATATACACACATATCTATTGGAACCTCTAGTCGTCATTTGAAGAAAAGGCATCAAGACATTAAAATGACCTGATCAATATCATACAACAAAGTCATTAACTCTCAGACTTTGGCAAAGAGCACGGTCATTGAGGATTCCCTCGCACAAATCTTATTCCCTATAGAAAGAACTTGTTATAGCATGAAAACCAGCATAAAAACATTATTTCATAATTTATTGCAATGCATGAAAACTTTGAGAAATAATGAGTTATATGTTTTGATGGAATTATAACTCTAAAAGTTATAATTTCAAGTCCAAATACATTTCTATTGCCAAGTCACCATTTCCCCCACTTCCTTTGCAGATGAACCACTTCTCAGCTATGACTGTTTTACATTCACCATAACCAAGGAGGTGAACAGCAGTGTGAATGAGTTCATTCTGCTTGGGTTAGCACAGAATCTACTAAAGGGCAAAGTAGCATTTGTGATCTTCTTGCTTCTATACCTTACAACTCTGTTGGCAAAGTTCCTAATTGTGATGGCCATATGAAATAGCCAGACACTTGGGAGTTGGATGTACTTCTTCCTTTTCTGCTTATCCTTTGCTGATGCTTGTTTTTCAACAACCATTGCCCCTAGGTTGATTGTAGATTCTGTATCTGAGAAGAAAGCCATCTCCTACAATGAGTGCATGACCCAGTTCTTTGCATTTCACTTCTTTGGGCACATGGGGATCTTGGTGCTCATCTTCATGTCCTTTGATTGCTTTGTGGCCATTTGCGAGACCCTGCGGTACACAATCATCATGAGCCAGCTTGTCTGTGGTGCACTGGTGAAACTGGCCTGGTTGGGGAACTGTATCCATTCTTCAGCACAGATTCTCTTGGTTTTGAGATTACCCTTCTGTGGCCCCAATGTTATTGATCACTATTTCTGTGGTATGCAACCGTTGTTGAAACTTGTCTGCATTGATAGTTATGCATGTCGTCAATCTACTCATAGTGTTTAACAGTGGGGCCATATGCATGGTGAGTTTCATACTACTGCTAATCTCCTATGTATTCATTTTATGTTCTCTGAGTAATCATAGTGCAGAAGGAAGAAAGAAAGAAAGCCCTATCTACTTGCACCTCTCACATTATTGTTATTGTATTATTCTTTGTACCATGTATATACACATACACTTGCCCTGTAACTGCATTTCCAGTGGACGAGATGGTGGCTGTGTTTTACACTATTGGGACATCTTTGCTCAACCTCTCTGATTTACACTCTGAGGAATGCAGAAGTCAAACAGGCCATAAAAAGGCTATGGTGCAACAAACTCTGACTTGAGATAACAAAGTGCAGAAGATGCCAATTGCTAATTCTGCCACAGTATAAATAAAACTGGATTGATAGGAAAGGCAAAATGTTCTCATCCCAGTGTGGACAACATAGTTCTCTCCCAGTGAGACCTGTGCAAGAATAAGCAGAATCTATAGAGCACAGATCTGTATTATTTTAAACAATGTCTCATGGAGAGACAGAACGTGAAGTGCAATCACAATTGTGGGAACACAAGCCCATTCCTCACTTCTGCCATCTGCTTTGATACTCTTTTGAGGCTCAAGAACCAGACCCTGTTGTTTCTGTAGTGTTATTTTCTTATTTTGAACACTATTTTGGTTTGTTTTTCTTTCCCATGTTTCTTATTCCAATTTTATACTCTGTCCTTGATTTCTGTCATCTATTTTGTTGTTAAACCAGTGCTGGCACTGCTGTGTATCATATCTTTTCTGGCTCAAGAGTCAGTCCATCAAGTCATTCCCCGAAACTTATTCTCTCCAAGGAGCATAAATAGCAAATAGGTAGGCTCCTATTTTATGCTTGTCTTCCTCTTGAAATTCCCTTAAAAATTGGCCTTTCCTTTGCCTGCAGTGTACAGGGAAGCAACTAACCTTCTATTCAAACTAGACAATTCTATTTATAACAAAAATATTCTCTGTATTGATCCATAATTTTTATATATTTTTATAATTTATATAAATTTATATATTTTTATAATTTATATAAATATATAAATTTATATATTTTATAATTTATATAAATTTAATATTTTTGTTCATCATGTTAACCATTATATTATTTAATTTTATGTACTTATTAATGTTTTTGTAATTTAAATCTTTGGACACTTCCCAAATATCAGTGATAATTTTATAAAATTGTAAGAATTATATTATAAAACCCAGCATGTCATTGATAAGACCATACATACAAAAAAGGCAACAACTGGCATATAAAACAGAGCTAAAAAGAGATGTCCACAGAAGTGAGACTCCCAACTTGGAAACACAGAAGAAAATATGTCAAGAATAAAAACTTTTCCCAATGTATTTTGCTATGAAGGGGAAGAAATTAATGGAATAAGTTTCTGGCAACAGATTGGTGTTGAAAACGTGGTATTTTAGGATGAAGGAAACAACAGCATGCTTCATGATGACAGAAATGATCCTGAAGAGAGAAAAAGGGGGTAAGGGGGTTATTATCAGATCATTGCTTTTACGTAGAAGGAAGAAATGGGATCTGTCTGGTACACAAGTGGGCATGTTGGCTTGGAATAGTGGTTACTGTTGTTTAGAGGCTAAGTCATGTCTGACTCTTTTGTGACCCTATGGACTTTAGCCTGTCAGCCTCCTTCTGTCCATGGGATTTCCCAGGCGAGAATACTGGAGTGGGTTGCTACCGGGGTCCAGCCCTGGTTGGATTCAGGTTATCTGAAGTGGGGATGGTGTGGTGAGAGAGATGTATAGATTTAGAGAGAGATAAACAAAGAGTTTGCAGTTAAGAGGATAGAGGAGAGAAAGAGGCTGTATTCCTTGGTTTACATAGAAAGCCAATAAAGCCTCAGACAAGAGATTTTCACCATCTATGTAAGGCCACAGGTACCCGCTTGAATAGCGGAGGGTGCCCCACCTTGGGCTCCTTCTCGCGTGGGTCTTAGAAGCCCAGGCAAATAAGTAGACATGATGAGCCTCTGTGCTCCAGATGGGAATCAGCCAGAAAATAGAGTAAGAAAAGAAGACACGGGGGAAGCCAGTCTTTCCAGGAACTGGTCCATCCTTTATTTTCCAGGAAAAGCTTTATACTTTTAGTTGTACATAGATATCAATGGATAATACAAAGTCATGCAGGGTCAGCAGCCCTGACCCTTATCGAGACCAGGCTTTCTCTCTGCATACTTAGCTGTATACACAGGTCTTAGGTGATTTACATCATCTTGTGGCCAGGAGGCCTATTAGCATTTTATGGCCTTTTTCTGATAAGGGTCCATCAACCAGAAAACTTATTTGCTTTAAAAGTGTTGTTCTTACTAAAGTCTGGTGCCACTCTCAGAAAGCACTAATTAAGGTTACATTCTTACATAGCAAGGACACAACAATTTATAACAAGGAAAGAGGAGTACAGTGATTTATAACAAAGAGAAAATTCATTAACTCAGAAGTCTAGTATTGCTAACATCAAAACTACTATATTCCTATTTCTGCATCCTGATTACATTGATTAATATCCTCCCAGGTGCCTCAAAGATAAAGGATATGGAGGTCTGGTGGCAAACATTAACTCAACTATGAAACCCTTCACCAAACTAATTCTTAGCTCTAAAAGGCTAAACATCTTTAAGATGTTTTAAGCTTCATGCCTCTCGTGGCTGGGGGGCTGTAAACAATCACATACGTAGTTGTAAGTCCAGGGGAACCTGTCAGGCAAGTGAGAGAGCCATCAGAGGGATTTGAGCTGAGACACTCCTTTCATATGCAGGAGACCAATTGGAGCTCTAAGTTAACTTTTTCCAGAGAAAGGTGGTTGGGGATAGCCCCCTGTAATGTCAGAAGAGTATAGTATAGCAGACAGTAAACAGACAGATTTTGGTTTCAGGGTAGATGCTCAGGCAGAGGACCCCTTGAGACCTGACTCGCCTTGGTCCATCAAGTCTCTCTGCATGACCTTGTCATGGGTGGGATCTCTCGTGCTGGCTCCCAGCAGGTTGCTATTTTCTTTTCCAGGGGGTCTTCCCAACCCAAGGATGGAATCCCTGTCCCCTGCATAGGCAGACAGATTCTTTACCATTAAGCCATGAGGGAAGCCCTGGGATGGTAGAGCTGATAATTTACAGGGGATAGAATTCTATAACAGACAGGGAGGGTGATTAAGTGGGCATGGATGTTGGGGGTGGGAAGAAGGGGTGATGTGAGTTTGTAGAAATACTTTTCTAATTGTTTCAGGTATTCTCTTAAGTAGAAAGTAAGTCATTGGTTGGGACTGAAGAAAGAAGAGAAGGTATTGGGATTTTAAAGATAAAGGGAAAGGTGAAAATGTAACTCTAGCCCTTCATCACTACTTGCCCTAAGAGACTTTTATCCACTTTAGAACATTGAGAGGATAGATGGATACTGGAATTGCAGCATAGAAGGCTCACTTGAGATCCAGTTCAGGTATTTAAAGTGAGACTAGCTAGGGACTTCCCTGGCAGTCCAGGGGTTAAGACTCCATGCTTCCACTGCAAGGAGCACGTTTCAATGCTTCACATTATGGGGGAAAAACAAGTGAGACCACTTAGTACAGTCCTAAAGCACACTCATGGGATAAAGCACAGTTCAGTTCAGTTCAGTTGCTCAGTCGTGTCCAACTCTTTGCAACCCCATGAATCACAGCACACCAGGCTTCCCTGTCCATCATCAACTCCTGGAGTTCACTCAGACTTACGTCCATCGAGTCAGTGATGCCACCCAGCCATCTCATCCTCTGTCGTCCCCTTCTCCTCCTGCCCCCAATCCCTCCCAGCATCAGAGTCTTTTCCAATGAGTCACCTCTTTGCCTGAGGTGGCCAAAGTACTGGAGTTTCAGCTTCAGCATCATTCCCTCCAAAGAAATCCCAGGGTTGATCTCCTTCAGAATGGACTGGTTGGATCTCCTTGCAGTCCAAGGGACTCTCAAGAGTCTTCTCCACCACCACAGTTCAAAAGCATCAATTCTTCTGAGCTCAGCTTTCTTCACAGTCCAACTCTCAAGCACAACTTAGTTAAAAATCCACACAACAATTAACATTTCCTGAAGACAGGTCAGTCTACAAATTCCTTTATATTTATTTTTTTCTCAGAAGAGTAAACTTTTTTTTTCTCTTGAACGTGATGGATGTCTTTATTACCTTGATTCACATAATATGTACAAATTAATCAAATTGTAAGAATTAATTAAGTGTAGTTTTTATGTACCAATTATACTTAAATAAAGCTGATTTGCAAATTCCTTTTTGCCTTTTCATACTGTCCGTGGTACAAGCCGTGGGGTCGCAAAGAGTCAGACACGACTTATGGACTGCACAACAACATACTCCTTTAGAACTAGGTGAACTTTGAAAGTTGGATTTAAAATAATAGCCAGGACATGGAAACAACCTAGATGTCCATCATCAGATGAATGGAAAAGAAAGCTGTGGTACATATACACAATGGAGTATTACTCAGCCATTAAAAAGAATTCATTTGAATCAGTTCTAATGAGATGGATGAAACTGGAACCTATTATACAGAGTGAAGTAAGCCAGAAAGAAAAACACCAATACAGTATACTGACACATATATATGGAATTTAGAAAGATGGCAATGATGACCCCCTGTATGCGAGACAGCAAAAGAGACACAGATGTTTAGAACGGACTTTTGGACTCTGTGGGAGAGGGAGAGGGTGGGATGATTTGGGAGAATGGCATTGAAACATGTATACTATCATGTAAGAACGAAGCACCAGCCTATGTTGGATACAGGATACAGGATGCTTGGGGCTGGTGCATGGGGATGATCCAGAGAGAGGATATGGGGTGGGATGTGGGAGGGGGATTCAGGATTGGGAGCTCGTATACACCCGTGGTGGATTCATGTCAATGTATTGCAAAACCAATACGGTATTGTAAAGTAAAATAAAGTTTAAAAAAAAAAAAAAAAAAAAAAACACAACAAAAACCAACCACTATTCAACTTGAGCGCCACCTTGTGGGAAGACAGCATAAGGGCCGAATTAACCAAAAGGTCAGAGAAGGCAATGGCACCCCACTCCAGTACTCTTGCCTGGAGAATCCCAGGGACGGGGGAGCCTGGTGGGCTGCGACTTAGCAGTAACAGTAGCAGCAACCAAAAGGTCGAGCTAAAGAAATAATTACTTACTAGGTTGCCCTAATCTGTGCAGGGAAATGCTTGTGTGGCTTGTTCCCTTATCTGCTTAAAAAATTGTCCTTGGAATTGGTCTTTACGCTTCTATCATAGCATTGGCTTAGCTTATTTGTTTGCATATGTGACAAATTCCCAGGTTAAAAGAATGTATTGTCAACTCTTAACAACAAGCCAATTAAAGATTCTTTACCATCTGAGCCTGAATTTGGCAATAAGGAGTTCATGATCTGAGCCACAGTCAGCTCCCGGCCTTGTTTTTGTTGACTGTATAGAGCTTCTCCATCTTTGGCTGCATAGAATATAATCAATCTGATTTCGGTGTTGACCATCTGGTGATGTCCACGTGTAGAGTCTTCTCTTGTGTTGTTGGAAGAGGGTGTTTGCTATGACCAGTGCATTTTCTTGGCAAAACTCTATTAGTCTTTGCCCTGCTTCATTCCGCATTCCAAGGCCAAATTTGCCTGTTACTCCAGGTGTTTCTTGACTTCCTACTTTAGCATTCCAGTCCC
>SJYT01001697.1:0-44825 GCA_006410635.1 Cephalophus harveyi
TGAAATGTTCTTTTGATGAGTTTGTGAGGGAGAAAGTGGTCTCCCCGTCCTATTCCTCCGCCATCTTGGGACCGCCTCCGACTTATGATTTTTTGACATTACCATTTTGTGGGAGCAATACGGGTTTACAAGAAACTGTACTTTGAGTTTTGAGTTTTGCTCTTTTGCTGGGTGATAGGTGTGCGGGACGACCATCTCCTGTGGGGCTGGGCAGCTTCCGGTTGCTCAGGTGATCCAGAGGGTAAACTGCCCAGTCACTGCATCCAGACAGCCATTCTGGTTTTCAGTTTCAGAACAGTTTTCAGTCAAATATATGACATGTTCAACACTTGACTATAAACTAAGCTGTGTGTTAGTTGACTTTGCCCAACTGTTGGCTAACGTAAGCATTCCAAGCACATTTATGATAGGCTAAACTGCAGTCCATTCTGAAGGAGATCAGCCCTGGGATTTCTTTGGAGGGAATGATGCTAAAGCTGAAACTCCAGTACTTTGGCCACCTCATGTGAAGAGTTGACTCCTTGGAAAAGANTTTGCCCAACTGTTGGCTAACGTAAGCATTCCAAGCACATTTATGATAGGCTAAACTGCAGTCCATTCTGAAGGAGATCAGCCCTGGGATTTCTTTGGAGGGAATGATGCTAAAGCTGAAACTCCAGTACTTTGGCCACCTCATGTGAAGAGTTGACTCCTTGGAAAAGACTCAGATGCTGGGAGGGATTGGGGGCAGGAGGAGAAGGGGATGACAGAGGATAAGATGGCTGGATGGCATCACGGACTCGATGGACGTGAGTCGGAGTGAACTCTGGGAGTTGGTGATGGACAGGGAGGCCTGGTGTGCTGCGATTCATGGGGTCGCAGAGAGTCGGACTGCACTGAACTGCACTGAAATGAAACTGCATAATCACTGGAAGGACTGATGCTGGGGCTGAAGCTCCAGTACTTTGGCCACCTGATGCAAAGAGCCGACTCATTGGAAAAGACCCTGATGCTGGGAAAGGTTGAAGGCAGGAAGAGAAGGGGATGACAGAGGACGAGATGGTTGGATGGCATCACCACCTCAATGGACACGAGTTTGAGCAAGCTCCGGGAGATGGGGAAGGACAGAGAAGCCTGGCGTGCTGCAGGCCATGGGGTTGCAATGTGCTGGACACGACTGAGAGACTGAGCAGCCGCAAAGCTAGGGGCTCCCCAGGTGGCTCAGTGGTAAGGAAACCGCCTGCTAATGCAGGAGATGCGGGTTCAGTCCCCGGGTCAGGAAGATCCTCTGGAGGAGGAAACGGCAACCCGCTCTAGTACTCTTGCCCCGGAAATCTTATCGACAGAGGAGCCTGGCAGGCTAGTCCGTGGGCTCGCAAAGAGTTGGACGCGACTGAGTGACTAAACAACAGCAAGCTAAGCTGTGCTGTCTGGTAGGTCGCATGTGTTAAATGTGTTTCCAACTTAATGTTTTCAGTTTAGGATGGGTGTATCGAGATTTAGCCCTATCCTAAGTCAGGAAAGGTCTATATGGGCAAATTTAATGACCCAACCATTCAATCAGAGACACAGACATAGGAAACGGATGTGTGGACATGGGCAGGGAAGGAGAGGAGGGGACAGATTGAGACTTTAGGATCGACACATACCCCCTGCCATGTGACAGACAGAGAGCTAGTGGGAGCCTGCTCTAAAGCAGAGGAAGCTCGGCTCAGTGCTCTGTGATGACCGGGGGCTGCTGGATGGAAGGCCAGGTGGGAGGGAGGCCCCGGAGGGAGGGAGTGTGTGAATACAGAAAGCTGATTCACCCCCTGTAGAGCAGAAATTAGCACAGCATTGTAAAGCAGTCATACTCCAATTAAAAAAGAGTTTACGTGGCATTCTGTTTTCATCTATCGTTGGAGATTTTTTCCTAAAAAACATTTTGTTTTGTATCAGAGTACAACTGCTTAACAGTGTTGTGATAGTTTCAGGTGAAGCAAAGGGGCTTGGTCCTGCAGGTCCATGTATCCATTCTCCGTCAAACTCCCCTCCCATCCAGGCGCCACTCAGTAATGAGCAGAGTTCTGGACCACTGGAGAGCCTGCGTGATCTGTAGGCTTTCACCTGAAGTGCAGGCTGACTGTAGTGAGATGACCAGGGCTCTCTTCTTGCACCAGCGCCACAATGTAAAGTTGTTATGGCTTCATGATGTATTTTATTGTCTCGTAGTTCTTTTAATTCAGATTGCTTCTACTTGTGTTCCAGAGATTTATAAATGATTATTGGCCATTATTCGCCAAAATAAGCTTAGAGTCATTCTTTCAGGTTTCAGAATATACCTTTGCTGTTTTGATTACGTTCAGTTCAGTTCAGTCGCTCAGTCGTGTCCGACTCTTTGCAACCCCATGAATCGCAGCATGCCAGACCTCCCTGTCCATCACCAACTCCCGGAGTTCACTCAGACTCATGTCCATCGAGTCTGTGATGCCATCCAGCCATCTCATGCTCAGTCGTCCCCTTCTCCTGCCCCCAATCCCTCCCAGCATCAGCGTCTTTTCCAATAAGTCAACTCTTGCCATCAGGTGGCCAAAGTACTGGAGTTTCAGCTTTAGCATCATTCCTTCCCAAGAAAGCCCAGGGCTGATCTCCTTCAGAATGGACTGGTTGGATCTCCTTGCAGTCCAAGGGACTCTCAAGAGTCTTCTCCAACACCACAGTTCAAAAGCATCAATTCTTCCGCTCTCAGCCTTCTTCACAGTCCAGACAAATATTAATTATTGATATTAATTGTAGATTAATTTGTTTTGACTATATCAGTATTACTCATCTGTGTTATAGTGAAGGACAGGGAAGCTGGCATGCTGCAGTCCATGGGGTGGAAAAGGGTCAGACACAACTTAGTGAATGAACAATAGCAATTATAGATTAATATATAAAATATTAGTCATGGGGTTGCAAAGAGTCAGACACGACTGAGCCACTGAACTGAACAATTAATACTTGTGTAATTGATTAGACAAGTATTAGTCATCTATATTAATTACAGTTTAATTCATTAGTTACAAATTGATTTATTATAGATTAAATTATAAATTACAGATTTATTTATTGAAATTAATTTTAGGTTAGTTTGCAATCTTGCCTTCCATCTTCAAAGCATTTATGTTGCTTAGCTGTTCATGGCTTGGTCCTGAATCCTGTCACCTTATCCAGAGCAAGGAGCGCCTTAAGAGGCAGAGGACTGTGGTTAAGCACCTGTGGAGTGACTGACACGTCATTGTTAACTAACTCATAAATGAAGGAGGCATCCGAGTAATTAGAGTAATTTTAAAAAAGAGTTGATCTCAGTGGTGTCACAGTGGAGCTGTGGCCTGTCCGTCAGATTCAGGTGGACGACGGTCCTTCTGTTCCTGGCAGGCATCGTGCTGTCTGCCTCCTCTGGGTCTGGCCACTTGAGTTCCCCTTTGGTGACATCGTTTTCTTCTACCCTTTCCCCTCTGCAGCAAACTTTATTTCCTATTCAACTCTCAGGCCTCAGATTAGGGCTAGTCCCTCCAGGAGGCATTTACAGATTCCTCTTCTAAAACAAAAATTGAGGCTTCCTGAAAGCTCAACTGATAAAGAATCCACCTGCGATGCAGGAGACCCTGGTTTGATTCCTGGGTCGGGAAGATGTGCTGGAGAAGGGATAAGCTTCCCACTCCAGTTTTCTTGGGTTTCCTCTGAAATTAAATTTGACATCCACTCCATAGCATCAGTATTTCCCTTTTGATTAACCAAGCAACCCCTGGCCTCATCCCCAACACATATGTGTTTTTCTAACAGACAACCAAGCATGGTGGCTTTGAAGCCCTGCTGCCTGGGTGCACTGCTCCACCGAGTGCTGCCAAGCGACTTTGGAGGAAGTTCGTAGACCCCTCATGTGCAGGAATTTAACTGGGGTAATAAAAGTGCCTTCTACATAGGGTCGTAATGAGGATGAAACATACTGACATACATAAAACATTTAGAACAAAAGTCTGGCACATCACAGTCCAGGAGTGCTTGCTGTCATCATAGCTTGTTGTTCTTATATAAGCTCTTCTTTATAAACTGTTCTTGGAGTAGGTCGTCTGAGTGTACGCTACTTTTTATCCATTGCTTTACCCTAGTGCCTAGCGGTGCTAGGCCTGTGACACCGTGTACGACACCGTGCCGTAGCGTGTGTGCTCAGTTGGGTCCAACTTTGCGATCCCGTGGACTGTAGCCCGCCAGGCTCCTCTGTCCGTGGGATTTCTGAGGCAGGAATGCTGGAGTGGGTTGCCCTTTCCTACTCCAGGGAATCTTCTATCCAGGGATTGAACCCGAATCTCTTCCATCTCCTGGGTTGGCAGGTGGATTCTTTACCACTAGCACCACCTGGGAAGCCCAAGTACTTGATAAATATTTGCCAAGCTAATACTTTGGCTCAGCTCCTCTTTAAGGCTAAGTCTTCTTTCCTAATCAGATGATTTTTTTTTTTTTTTTTTATTTGACTGTCCTGGTAAAATGCGGTTCTGTTCTCTTGGTAGCTTGCTAATTCTTTACATTGAGGGTGGGTTGCAGGCTCCTCCTTTCTCTCTCTCTCTTTCTTTGTGTCTTTCTTTTTCTTCTTTCCTTCTTTCTTTTTCCAGTCTTTGTTCTTTCTTTCTTTCCTCCCTTCCTTCTCTCTCTTTCTTTGTACTCTTCTGGATTGAAACAAATTAAATCTGCCTAATGGACTGTTTCTGAGGTACTGAGATCCCTATCAATGGAGGAACATTTAAGAACCTGATAAGGGGTTAGGTTGGATGATATTTCCAAGTCTGAAATTTGTGATTCTATATCCTTTGTTCTGAGAGCACTCAATAGGGGCAGTTAAGTGAAACAGTAGTCTGAACTGGTTTTCTGCCTGTAGCTCACATTAGGCTAAATGCATTTTGCATATGTTTAAGAGGACTCTTATAATGGCAAATATAAACTTACAATTTTCCTTACTCTAATGGGAGATTCTATGACGTCAGGTCCTGGAAATGCATTTAAACCCACCCAGCAATTGTTTGGTGCCATTCCACATAGTCTACCAGTCACTTAATGTGGCCAGTTTTAAATAATCCAAATATATTGTATAAAGTGACACTGCAATTTAAGCAAGGCACATAATATTTTAAAAACCTTGGATTTGGAAAGGAGAGAGTACATTTGTTTTTCCTCTGCTACCCACAGATAAAAAAATAAAGACTGGGAAGAATTCTGGGCGAGAAATCAGGAAGGCTGAGTTCTCATGTAGGTTCTTCTATTGATAAGATGGAGAGAGATTTCCTGGGTTTTTTTTTTCCCCTTTTTCTGTGTATGAACATTCAAACTGCAAAGTAGCTTTTGCCAGTTATGGAGCTTTCAGAGACTCCTGGAGCTGGGCTCCTCTTTCGTAATGTCATTTGCAGCTGAATTATGATGCATAGAGGGCTGCTGAGATAGTCCCTGGCCTCGTACAGAGAACCAGGGCTGCGAGGAGCACTCTCACTTGGTCTGGCCGTGCAGATGAGTCCCGAGTCTGGATGAAAACAGGATGTGGCTCCCGAGAATGGTCCTAAAGACTGAAAGCATTTGCCTGGGCCGAGGCCTCCCGGGGGAGGTTCTGCCTCTGCCACCCAGCGTCCCAGCGTCCCTTCCCCGTGACATGGACAGAGAGAGCTCTTACCTGCAATGGCAGACATTCACTGGCTTATCTCAGACTTCCGGTTCAGGTAGCCTCTTTCTGCTCTCTGGCTGTGGATTCTGCTTCCTCCAAAGGATCCTGCATCCCATCTACCTAGAGAAAGAAAAAAAAAAAAGTCTTGCAAAACAAGAAAAAAATTAAAATAATGAAACTAGCGACCTCAACTCCCCTGCTCACTCACATTGTGCAATGTGGAGTCTAATGGAAAATGAGATTTTTTTTTTTTTCTTTAAATGTGTTCATTTTTGGCCATGCTGGGTCTTTGTTGCTGTGCACAGACTTTCCCTCCAGTTGCAGTGAGCGGAGCCTACTCTCTAGCTGTGGTGCTCGGGCTTCTCATTGTGGTGGCTCCTCTTGATGAAGAACGTGGACTCTAGGTCTTGGGGCTTCAGTAGAGCAGGGCCTGGGGCTCAGTTGTTGCAGCTCCCATGCCCCGGAGCACAGGCTCCATAGCTGTGGCACATGAGCCTAGTCGTTCCAAGGCTTGTGGGATCTTCCTGGACCAGGGATCAAACCAGTATCCCCTGTGTTGCAAGGCCGACTCTTAACCACTGGACCACCAGTTTCAGACCTTCCCTGGAACTTTCACCCTCTGGTTGTATATAAATAGAGCCCTCGACCTGTATCTTGGGGTATCTAGTACTTTCCTTTTATAGTACTGATACTTGACACAACTTGAGTGGTTATTTGCTCACTGGCTCTCTTCTCAATGTAAAATCCATAGGAAAACGAGTGCATCAGATTTCTTCACCAGCTTTTCCCCCCATCATCCGCACAATGTTTGAAACAGTAGGTATCCAGAAAATAACTGGCCCAGGCTTTTATTCTGCTTTTTTGTTTGGTTGGTTGGTTGGTGGTTTTGGGCCATGCTGCTTGGCTTGCAGTGTCTTAGTTCCCCAACCAAGGATTGAACCCAGGGCCTTGGCAGTGAGAGTGGTGAGTCCTTGTGATTTTGCTTTTGGTCAGCATGTAGCAGTACTGGGTTAGCGGAAGATGGTGCGGGCCTCTGGCCCTAAGAAGGCTTTGACCCAGACAAGGCTTCACACTTCTCACTGACGTGTGTAGTCAGGCATGTGCCAGTTCTCTGGGAATTTCTGTTTTGCAGTTTTTCTGCGAAGGTGGATATAGGTGCACAAAAGCTTTTAACTAATTGTATGGGCAGACATAGAATTTAACTAATTGTATACTTTTAAACTGTGGGGTCAGAGAAGACGCCTAAGAATCCCTTGGATAGCAAGGAGATCAAACCAGTCCATCCTAAAGGAGATCAGTCCTGGGTGTTCATTGGAAGGACTGAACTGAAGCTGAATCTCCAATACTTGGGCCACCTGATGTGAAGAGCCGACACATTGGAAAATACACTGATGCTGGGAAAGACTGAAGGCAGGAGGAGAAGGGGATGACAGAGGACAAGATGGTTGGATGACATCACCAACTCAATGGACATGAGTTTGAGCAAGCTCTGACGGACAGGGAGGCCTGGCGTAATGCAGTCCATGGGGTCTCAGAGTTGGACACACTGAGCGACTGAACTGACTGAACTGATGTGCTGAGGAGAAAAATAAAGCAGACAGGGGATATGGCTAAGCCATGTATCTTTTCCCAGTTACCTAAAGCTTCAGTGAGTTTTCCTTTCCAAGTCTCCTAATTCTCCTTTCAACCTCTATAGTCCCCAGTTCAGAAATGAATACTATATAGTATCTGTCCCTACTTGTAAGGATAGAGAAAAAGTGGAGGGGCCTTTGCTTCTCTGTCTCTTTCTAGTTTATCATTGTACGCAAAGTAAAAAAGCAATGCACACAGTATTCATCAAATCAGTTTTCTATGGCTCTGTAATAAATGACTGCAAACTTGGTGGCTTAATACAATGCACATTTATTCTCTCACAGTTCTGGAGGCCAGAAGTCATGAATCAGTTTCTCTGGGCCAAACTCAAGGGCTATGCTCCTTCTGGAGGCTCCAGGAGAGAATCTCTTCCTTGCCTTTCCCAGTTTCTGGTGTCTGCTGATGTTCTTTGGCTTCTGGCTACATCACTTCATCATCTTCAGATCTCTTGGTGCTCCTTCTTGACACTGAGTTTTGCTCTGTGCCTGTCTGTGAAATCTCCTTCTGCCTCTTATAAAGACATTTGTGGCTTTATAAGAAGACTCATTTGAATAATCCAGGATAAGCTCTTCATTGAAAGCCTTAATTTAGGCACACCTTCAAAGATCTCTTTTCAAAAAAATTTTGCAGTCTCCAGGGATTAACCTGCTATCTTTGGTGTCATTATTCCACCTACCACAACATCCTAAGGACCCACTCACTCCCCGCCTCCTGCAGCGTTCCCTCTTGGGTTACTTGGAGCTTCGTGAGGAGAATGATGATGTATGTGCCCTGCAAATAGATGAAACGAACCTGCCTATTTCCCTTTAAGATATCCATCAGGTGAAAGTAAAATACACACCCTGGACTTCTGAAACCTCTACCACATCCATTGGGGAAGATCCGAGAAGCTACTTCATGAAACTCAGAATGAAATACTGACAAACGAGTTTGGCCCTCCATCCTTTATTTCTGGAGGTAGAGAAAAGGAAGTGATACAAATATTCCCCAAGAGTGGTTTTCTTTAGAGCAGTGTGAACACCGGATCACCACCCACCTGTAGTCTTTTTTTCTTTGCTGTTGCCCAAACTGTCCCACAGGCCATGAACATCTGTGTTCCTGCCTTGTGCAGAGGGTCCGCAGCTCTGCCTACAGCCCAGCGTTTGTTCTCAGTGCCCAGCCACCACACTACCAATCACAGCCAACATTTACTTGGGTTAACTATGTGCCAGGCATGCGCTCAATGCAAAAGTAGAGGTCCATCAATGACTTGGAATGAATGTAAGCAGCATCACTCATTCCCAGGCAGAGGGCTAGCCACTGTTAGGTGTCAAGAGTAAACATTTTAGGATTTACAAGGCAAATGTCTCTGTCCTGTTGGGACTACTCAACTCTGCCATTGGAGGACAATAGCTTTAGTCAACACTGAAATAAAAGTCTATTCCTCAACAAATGGGAATGACTGTGTTCCTATAAAGCTTTATTTACAAAATAAAGTTTATTTATTCCTGTTCCAGGGACAAAGGACAGATTCTAAGTTATTCCCCACCATAAGAAATTTAACTATTTCTGATTATTTAAGTACAACTTCAAATTTACTTTCTGTTATCTCCTCTCCAAATTGAGCTTCCTGACACATCAACTATTTTTCTGACACTCATTGGGTTTATGTAATCCTAGTAAAGCTTAATTTTTTTAGAGACTTCCATTTTTCCTATGATTCTCCAGTTGTCTGCTTCTCTCTGTGTGTGAAAAAATGGGAAATCATTTCATTTATCCCCTCTGAGTTTATTCTGCTCAGCTTGAGTGGACAGAAAAAACTTAACTTTGCAAAGTTATCAAGTCTCTCTTATAGTATGAAGCTCTGATGGCTGAGTTTCAGTGGTAACTTCCTAGACCTAAACTGGTGATTTGCAAATCACAAATGTACTGTAAGTAAATGGTGCCACCCTGCTCTTTATCAATCCTCACATTTCTGATTTATAGCTCACCAGTCTAGGCCCTGTGATGGAAGCTAGGACTGGCTCCTGTCCTCAAGGAGTTTACAGTCAAGTTAATGATAATACAAGTTAACAAGAAATTTTAATATAATTATGTATATAATTCTATATTCACAAAATATATTTATATACTATACTATATAAATATAAATTATATATTACTTATATAATAAAATATAACTGTATGCTGCATAGTTATAATGAATATGTATTATATATAATTTTATAATTAATTGCTAAGATGGGGAGGTAATGTGCTCTAGGAGCACAGAGCCTTCTCTGAAGGATGAGAAGGAGACAGCCACGTAGTAGAATGAGTCCAGGAGAGTATTCCAGGCAAAGGGAATGGAATTTTCAGAGTTGAAAGTGAGTTAGAGGGTGATCCATCATAGAAGTGTGGCTAGAAATAAGAAGGTAAAGAAGTGAGGCAGGCAGGCTTAGCTCATGTAGAATTTTACAGCACATATTAGGGAGACTGGACCATATCTAAAAGCCTGGGGTAGACTGTCTGGGAAGTGACATAGTAGGACGCATAAATGCTAAGGTAGAAACTAATGAAAAATGAGGATAAAGCTGCTATGTGCCTCTTCAAGGAGAGTTTAGACGTTCTCTAAGTTCTCTAAACCATCTCTGACCTGCAACACCAACAACGTACTTCTAAGAAGTCACTTCTTGGAGCTAAATACCAAAGGACCCAATTTGAGCATGATTATCACAAAGTCCTGGGAATATCAGAAGCTGTTAATGTTCTAAGAGGGGAAAAAAAATCTAGAAAGTTTAAAAAATAAGGAAAAAGGTGTCAAAAATCTATCCTTAAAGTTTTCCTTATTGTATGCCTATAAGGAAAAGGAGCAGACACAGGAAACCCAGAACTCAGATGTTAACATTGTGTGTCAAGTGGCCACAGCCCTGAAACATAAAGCTACTTATTCAGAATAAAGGTCATTAGCCTCTAGATCAGGTTAATGGGGAAAGTTTCTGAAGTTTCCTGCTGGCAATGATTCTCAAAAAAGCTTGCCAACAAGAACTGTCTGCCAGGTTTTAAAAAATATGGATCTTGGGTCCCATCCCAGGCTAAGTGAACCAGAACCTCTAAGGACACTGCTTTGTATTTTTACAAAGTTCCCCATCATTCTCATTTGAAGCCATAGTTGAATTATTGTTTGTTTGCTTTTTAAAATTGATCAGCTTTTTTGTAATATAACTGACATATAACAGATTGCACAAATTCAAAGCATACAACTTGAAATATTTTCACTCATCACTGACATCACATATCAAACATAATTGCACAGCTGGAGAACTACCACCACATTTAAGAAAATGAATGCATTTGTATCCATCACCCCAGAAAGTTTCTTCATGTTGCTTGACAGACCCTCCCTCTTGTCACTGATTTTGATCCATTCGATTATGCTATATCTTGGCATAGATTTTGGTGCTTGTTTGGTGTTTGTTGAGATTCTTGGATCCTTGAGTTTACAGTTTTCATCAAATTTGGAAAATTTCTGGCNGGGAGGGATTGGGGGCAGGAGGAGAAGGGGACGACAGAGGATGAGATGGCTGGATGGCATCATGGACTTGATGGACATGAGTCTGAGTGAACTCTGGGAGTTGGTGATGGACAGGGAGGCCTGGTGTGCTGCGATTCATGGGGTCGCAGAGAGTCGGACACGACTGAGCAACTGAACTGAACTGAACTGATCACTCTGTGGGGGCTTCGCAGGTGGTGCTAGGTAAAGAACCTGCCTGCCAATGCAGGAGACATAAGAGACAAGGGTTCGATCCCTGGGTCGGGAAGATCCTCTGGAGGAGGACATGGCCACCCCCTCTAGTATTCTTGCCTGGAGAATCCCTGGCATAGAGGTGCCTGGGGGTCCATGGTGCCCAGTCCACGGGGTCACCCAGAGCTGAATAGGACTGAAGGGCAGGTACTTCATGCTGTGGTGAGGGGATCAGGCTAGGGATTTCTTTCTCTTTTTCAGAGTTCTCATGTTTAAACATCATTTTATCTGTTTATAAACAGATATGTTTATGTGCTGGGCTGTGCTGGGTCCCCGTGGCTGCGCTCAGGCTGCCCTCCAGCTGCGGCACCGGGCCTGCCCCTGCGGCGCTTCTCTTGCTGGGGCTCCAGGGCGCTCAGTGTCAGCAGTGGGAGTGCCCAGGCTTCATTTCCCCATGGCAGGTAGAATCTTCCTTGACCAAGGATCAAACCCATGTACCCTGCGTTGGCAGGCAGATTCTTAATCGCTGGGCCATCAGGGAAGTTCCAGGCTGGGAACTTGTTGACAGTGATCTTTGGAAATACATCACCTCTTTCTTGTGTCCTGATGTAACTTTTCTTTTTTTCTTCCCCTCCCCATTCCCCCCACTTGAAAATACACAATTTTTCACTGCTTCTTTGTCGCTCCTTTTTCCTCCTTCTCCCTCTGCATTTTCATGTGCGGGTTGTTGTTGTTTTTTCCTTTCTGTGTAGAACAAATAGTAGAGGATATCCAACATTTTTTCTGCAGTGCTCTACAATTCAGACACTTGGCCAAATCAATTTTGTTTGCTTTTGATCAGGACAAAGGAAGTTCAATTTTCCTAAGCAGAAAGCATTAATAGGGCAAATCTATACAGTCTCTCAATTCCTTGTGAAATAGCCAGAAACAGGCAATAGGCAGTGAGCGATTTTTTCCTTTTTTTTTTTTTTAAGTGACTGCAACTACCATGCTAAACTAATTATATCATTTCCTAAATTATTTGGAATGTGTATTTGTAGAACTATACATATATACATATCTAGCTATACTTTCAGGGAAAATGAAGTCAATGATTAATGTTTTTTTTTTTTTAAGTCACATAATTCCAAATACAGCAGATCATTTTCAAATGAATAAGAACCTGAGAAGGGTGGATTTGCGTGCTCCAAGGATCTGATTTTATAGCTCACTTACTTCACTCTTTACCTCCATCTCAGGGCTGGGATCATACCTGATAAGATACTTGGGCAATTGGTTCTGGTTTCAACTTAAGTCTTACAGTCTTACTTATTTATTTAGATTTTTTAAAGTTAAATATTATATTACAGTCTTTACTCATACTGACTTCTAAGACAAGATTTACATTGTCCAAATTTGCTGTCTTTCTTTCCCTTTGGTTTTCAAAGTGACAAGGGAGGCTCTTCCTGAAATAGGGACTGTTCTGTCCCACTGGCAAGTGCAAAATGCCTTGAATTATTTAATCACAGGAACTTAAGTCATGTCAGAGGCTTGACCATTGTTTCCAACTGGGCTAGCCTGTCAGCATTCTCTTCGAGGTTCCAGACACTGAGCTGTCTGATGGATACAACTGCTCTAGAGTGAGCATCCTTAAGCATTTCATAAATGAGGACTTATTTTGGGGTGGGGCTTCCCTGGTCACGCAGTTGGTAAAGAATCTGCCTGCAATGCAGGAGACCCTGGTTCGATTCCTGGGTCAGGAAGATCCCCTGGAGAAGGAATAGGCTACCCACTCCAGTATTCTTGTGGCTCAGCTGGTAAAGAATTCACCTGCAATGTGGGAGACTTGTGTTTGATCCCTGTGTTGGGAAGATCCCCTGGAGAAGGGAAAGGCTGCCCACTCCAGTATTCTGGCCTGGAGAATTCCACGGACTGTATAGTCCATGGGGTCGCAAACAGTCGGACACGACTGAGTAACTTTCACTTCTGGGGTGGGAACCAAAGTATTCCTGCTTGTATTGAATTCTGCTGCTTCTAAGTCGCTTCAGTCGTGTCCGACTCTGTGTGATTCCATAGACGGCAGCCCACCAGGCTCCCCCATCCCTGGGATTCTCCAGGCAAGAACACTGGAGTGGGTTGCCATTTCCTTCTCCCATGCATGAAAGTGAAAAGTGAAAGTGGAGTCGCTCAGTCGTGTCCGACTGTTCACAACCCCATGGACTGCAGCCCACCAGCCTCCTCTATCCATGGGATTGTCCAGGCAAGAGTACTGGAGTGGGTGCCATTGCCTTCTCCATGTATTCAACCTCATACAAAATTTTTTTACTTAAAAAAAAAAAAATAAACTACTTGATATTGGGTTCTTATCTCCTGTTTGAAACCACGAGTGAATCAAGAAACAGTTGAGCCGAGGGCTTCCCGGTGGCTTGGTGGTTAGGAACCCACCTGCCAAAGCGGGCGACTTGGTTTCTATCCCTGGTCCGGAAAGGTCCCACATGTCTTGGAGCAACTAAGACGGCACCACAGCTACTGGGCCTGTGCTCTAGAGCCCGGGAGCTGCAGCTTCTGAACGCTCGTGCCGCGAGCGCCTGCTCACTGCCGCGGCAGGAGAAGCCACTGCCGTGGGAGAGCCAGGCACCGCGCTGGAGAGCAGCCCCGCAGCAGGGCAGGCCCGGCCCAGCCGGAAAGGGGCACAGCGGCGGCGCTTTCAGAGCAGAGGTGCTCACTCCCAACCCAGTCCTTCGTGCACAGGAAACGTCCTGCTTTCAAAGGGGGCTGGGCAGAAATCAGCAGACCCTAAGAGCCCGTGTTCGCGTATTTCTCTCTCTCTCATTTTCTATCTCCATCTCTCTCTCCTGCTCCTCTCTTTTCCTTCCTCTCTTACAAAATGTGGAAGAAGGATAAAAAATTATTTGACTGAAACAGATTGGAACTGAGTCGAGTTGAACAAACAGGAATCTTCCACAATGAAATGTAAATTTGTCTAAGCCGTGATGCCAAATATGTTTTTTCCCTTTCCTTCTCAATGGTAGCAATAACAGAGCAGCATGTTGGCCCTGCAATCAGGAGGGCACCTTGCCCAACTCCTGGTCTTAATGAAATGGAGCCTTAAGAACAACAACAGCAAGCTTCTCAGGGACTGGCAGAGGTTCAGGGTCTCCATCAGAGCAACTTTGGCTAACTCTTCCTGCCCTCTGTCTTCCGTAGTCTTATTCCTGCTTATGTTCTTTTTTTTTTTTTTTTCAGTTGTTGTTTAGTCACTAAGTTGTGCCCCACTCTTTTGGGACCCCATGGACTGTAGCCCACCAGGCTCCTCTGTCCATGGGATTTCCATGGCAAGAATACTGGAGTGGGTTACTATTTCCTCCTCGGGATCTTCCCGACCCAAGGATTGAACTTGTGTCTCCTGCGTCTCCTGCATTCCAGGCAGATTCTTTACTGCTGAGCCACCAGGGGTTAGGCCACTTGTATTTCTAGTTCAGCCATGAATTTATGTCAAAATCTTGATCAAACTATGTATCTTCATCAAAACTGAAATATGCCTTTTTGAAAATTATGTACATTCATATAATTATTACTTTAACACTTTTTCCCTAGAATGTCTTTCATGACATATGTAGATGATCCAAAGGTTAAAGATACAATTCTGCCTTCAAGGAATTCATAACTGCGGGGAGAAAAGAACCAGTAAACATAGAATTACAATATAGTGTAGTGGGCACTGTAGGAGAACGTGACTACATCTGTAAGATGTCTAGCTCATTTCTTGGCATCATGGCAGGCTTCTAAGATAAAGTGAGGTCTATACTGAAATGTTGTCACCCTGCTTATTTAACTTATATGCAGAGTACATCATGAGAAACGCTGGTCTGGAAGAAACACAAGCTGGAATCAGATGGCATCACCGACTTGATGCACATGAGTTTGGGTAAACTCCGGGAGTTGGTGATGGACAGGGAGGCCTGGCGTGCTGCGGTTCATGAGGTCGCAAAGAGGCGGATATGACTGAGAGACTGAACTGAACTGAACTGAAGGCTGAAATGTTAAGGACAAACAGTAGTGACCTGGAAGAGAATACCTGAGGGGGGAAAGGCTATTTCCAGGAGATGCACGAAAAGAGACGTGAGAGAAATCACAGGATAGGGAAATGAACATAGCTCTACAGTGGCTGAAATGTTAGTGGGAAATAGAAGAATGGTAAACTCAAGCAGCTTTCCGTGCTCAGATGGGAAATGCTAAAAGCGTGGAGGGCAGAGTCAAAAGAGGGGGGAATAAAGAGGCCTCTGGCAGCTGGAGACTGCAGCCTACTTCTCTTCCTGTTCCTACTCCTCTTCCTTCTGTTCCCTATTTTATCCTCTGTCTCTCTCCCCACTTGGCTCCATCAGTGTTTTCTGGGTGACATTTTCTTGATATGTCTCAATGAGGTGATGATTTTCAACTTGAGAGGACATCAGATCCAACACATAACAACTAGTGCCCCCAGGTCGAATCTGCCTTGCTGAGGGGGTTACCAGAGGGTTTCTGTACTCGCAGGGGTGGGTGCGGCGCACGGATTCCGTGGTCTGACCAACTCAGCTCGATCTCTGCGTCCCCCTGTGTCTCCCTGCAGTCTCCACCGGGAGAGAACTCAAGAGGTTTTTTTAAAAAAGCATTTTTTATATGGACCATTTAAAAAGTCTTTATTGAATTTGTTACAAGATTGCTTCTTCTTCTTTTTTTTTTTTAAATATTTTGGTGTTTTGGTTGTGAGGCATGTGCAGTCTTAACTCCCCCACAAGGGGTTGAACCTTCACCCCCTGTGAGTGATGAGTGAGTGAGTGATATTGCTCAGTCGTGTCCGACTCTTTGCGACCCCATGGACTGTAGCCTACCACTCTCCTCCGTCCATGGGATTTTCCAGGCAAGAGTACTGAAGTGGGTTGCCACTTCCTTCTCCAGAGGATCTTCCTGACCCAGGGATTGAACCTGGGTCTTCCGCATTGTAGGCAGATGCTTTACTGTCTGAGCCATCCGGGAAGTCGAAGTCTTAACCACTGGACTGCCATGAAGTCCCGAACCAACAGTCTTGTTTTCAACAAAATGAGGTTTTGCGTTCTCACGAGATGCAGTGGCTTAATACACCTGGTTCCTACACAGAGTCTACCTGCCTGGCCCACACAGTCCATTGCCGCTGTGTGGTGGATTTGCTTGTGTCCACTGGGCCTGGATGTGAGAAGACTCTGTAGTCTGGCTGATGGTGGTGAAACAGAGCAGATACTTCTCTTGTTCCTGACAGTAGTTAGAATGTCAAGAGTCACACGGGTTTGATGCTTCTGGTAGTTTAATTTGGGAACAAATGTCCTAGGTAGTTAAAGGCAGTACCAATGGTTTTCTTTTTTAAAAAAAATTAAATTTATTTATTTTTAATTGGAGGATAATTGCTTTACAATAATGAGTGATTTCTGCTACATATCAGCATGAATCGGCCACAGGTAGCCAGTGGTTTTCAGTGTTTCTAAAGTGCTAGATCCCTCAGTTGGTTCCTAAACCCCAAGCACCGAAATCTAGTATGGTTCCATGTGGGCAGATGATGGAACAAAAATCAATACATTCATTGTAGAGTGAACTGAAAGCCTTTGATTTGAAATTCAAAGGCACTTATTAAAAGCATCATTCTGGTTATCCTTATTTGCCTAGTGAGAATTTTACTTCCTGCTTTGCACATGGACAGTTATTTAGTTTTCTTTAAAATCAATTGTGAATAAGAATATCCTGGGATATAGTTTGAGCAACCTTCTTTGGAAATGTATCTTGTATTGGCCTTTTGTAGTATCTTTTTTTCTTTCTAACTGGGGGATCTCATGGTTTAGCATCTTATTTTCCCCCTTGAAACTAGCTTATTATTGCTGATGAATTGGCCTTCCAAACTGTTGTCAATCTTACCCTCTCTTCCTTCCAGCCATCAGTCAAAATGGATTAAATTTTCCCAGTGAAAATTTCCAGTTATAGTTCTGTATATCCAGTCTTTTCAACTTGTCATCACCTAAAATATTACTTTAAAACTGGCTAATAAAGATACATTACATCTCTATTAAATGAAGATAAGATAGCATGAGGCCTAATATTTTTATAGTCCTTTACATGAAATGACTTTAGGGAACTTTCCAAAATATTCTTTTAATCCCAAATATAGCTGCTGTGAGTCTAGAAATGACCTGAGCCATCGTTAATAATAGGAATTATGCCCAGCTTTTTTGGGCTTCCCTCGTAGCTCGGATGGTAAAGAATCCACCTGCAATGCAGGAGACCTGGGTTTGGTCCCTGGATCAGAAAGATCCCCTGGAGAAGGCAATGGGTATCCAATCCAATATTTTCACCTGGAGAATTCCATGGAGAGAGGAGCCTGGCAGGCTATAGTCCACGGGGTTGCAAAGAGTCAGACACGACTGAGTGACTAACACTTTCATTTTTCTGGGTTTATCTATTGGATATGAATCCCTGGGTTTATCTATTGGATATGAATCCCTATTTCTGGGTTTATCTATTGGATATGAATCCCTAGTCTGAGAAATCTGTACCGCAACCCCTCCCCTCCCCTCCACAAGTTTTACAAAAGAAGCCTTCAGTTCAGTTCAGTCTCTCAGTCGTGTCCGACTCTTTGCGACCCCATGAATCGCAGCACGCCAGGCCTCCCTGTCCATTACCATCTCTCGGAGTTCACTCAAACTCACATCCATACTGTGTTAATTGCTCCTACTTTTTGACCTTGTCCTGTATTTTGGAGCAGAGAGTGGGTGAGGAGGAGTGGGAGGATTAACTTGATAAGATCTTAAATTGGGGGCATAATTCCAGTGGGAGAGTCTTCTCGTAGATTGTTGCTATTTTGGAAAGCCATTTGCAGTGTTGACTAAGAGTTACATGGGAGTGGGGAGTTGTAGAAGGAAAAACACACAAGGCCTGTTCGAGAATATTATTGGTAGTAGAGAAGGAGAACTGGGGCATGGGCAGTAAGAACTCATTTATTTCCAGAAGCAAAAGCTATGGAGTCAGCTTGTGGTGGTGGTGGTGGTGGTTTAGTTGCTAAGCCGGGTCCAACTATTGTGACCCCATGGACTATAGCCCTCCAGGCCCTTCTGTCCATGGGATTTTCCAGGCAAGAATACTGGAGTGGGTTGCCATTTCCTTCTCCAGGGGAATCTTCCTGACTCAGGGGTCAAACCCAGGGATTGAACTGAGTCTCCTGGATTGAGGTGGATTCTTTACTGCTGAGCCACCAGCACAGTTGAATACATTGTTGTTTAGTCACTAAATCATGCCGACTTCTCTGTGATTAGCCTTGCCAGGCTCCTCTGTCCATCAAATTTCATAGGGAGGAATGCTGGAGTGGTTGCCATTTCCTTCTCCAAGGGATCCTCCAGACATAGGGATCAAACCTGAACCTCCTTCTTGGCAGACGGATTCTTTATCACTGAGCACCTGGGAAGTCCTGTTGAATACATAGAATTTGTTTTATTTGAGCTACTGTGTAGCTGAATAGTTAGGATACCAATATTGGAGCCAGTCTTCCTGAGTTCAAATTCCAGTTGTCCTTGAAGACGGCTGTGTGATCTTCTGCAAACTGCTTAACGTCTTTGAGCTTCCCTTTCCCCCTCTGTGAAAGAGGGTTAAACTTCTCTTCCTAGTAGGGCTTTGTGAGAGTTAAAGGTTCGTATAAATATTTGTTGGATGATACTGAGCATTCAGTAAATGGTAGTTACCCATGGTTGAATGGAACTTTAGTTTCACCTCCAGGGAGAAATTAGTCTCAATTCAAGTACCAACCTACCAGCTGTAGAAACTGTCGTATTAAATAGCCTGATCTGAAGTCATGCATCTGAAAGTTCTTATGGACATTTATTTCCTCAATTAACTTTAATTTGACCATTTTATGTTAGATAGTGCGGTTTGTAAGAATTAATGATTTGGGTTATATTTGTTACATGTCTATCCATGGATCCAAAAAATATTAGTAGATTCTCCTGTTCCCAGCTGTGGACTATGCCCCATGAGGAAACAAAGATTAGAACAGCCAGACTGGCCATGAAGAAATCAAGACGTAAGAATGAATACGTATGAGCACCAACGAGAGGGTTTCAGACAAAATTTAGGAAACTTGGTTAAATTTCAGATAAACTGAGTAATTTTTTGTATGAGTGGGTTCCCAGTGTCACAGCTGACTGTGCGGGATCTGCTGTGTCCTCCTGCCTTCTTTTCCCACTTTTCTCTCTAAAGCCATGTGGGCACCTGTAGGTCCAGGAACGTCAGATGGACTTACCAACTGGAGCCTCCTGGGAGATGATGAGTCAGTCAAATTCACCTTAAGGAGTTCTCCAAATTGTAACCAAAACTCTGCATGTGACAGAAAAATCTGCCTGAGATTGCCCCCCTTACACTCACATGATGGTTAACTAGTGGCACTTTCAATTGAAATGAAACATATTCCTTAAAAAAAAAGGAGTAAATTTAAAGTCTCTGCAAGTTCTCTGTAGAAATCCATGTAGAAACACATGGAGAGGAATGGGGGGTTGTAAAAGGCCTTTAGATCTACCCCTCATATGCTTACATACATATACATATATGTTTATGTATATACACACCTATGTGAAAATATGTCTGTATATGTATGTGATATACTTATACACACGTATTTAAGTAAATGTACACATGCATGTGCATGCATACACATACATGTGTATACACACATGCATACAAATATGTGTGTGTGTCATATACTATGCACACATGCATATATGTGTATATGCATACACAATATATGCTATGTATGGTGTATGTCATATGTTTAGATACATACACATTCATTTATGTATTTACATATATACACTACAAACACACAAATATACATTTATATACGTATCATGTGTTTACATATATACTACAAATATGTATGCATGTATGGCACATGCATGCATATACATACATGTATTGTTATATATGCATGTGTGTATGTGTGAAGGGTGTATGTGTGCATGTGTGTAAAACAGTGTTAATCCCTTGGAGAACCAACGCCTGTTTGTCCCCTCTTCAGTGGTGCATGGAGATTAACCGCAACATCCCTTGCTGCCTTGAAAGTTTTGTACCTGAGTGTGTGCTCTTTTGGGACCTAACTGAATCCTCCCAGACTGGGTGGTTTCCTGTCTGGGCTGCTCGCAAAACAAGGGAGCTGCTGGAGCTGAAAATAACCGTTGGCCTGATGGCTTGGGCATTGACCGAACCTGGAAAAGTTCTGAATTTGAGGGGAGGAGAACACACGGCCATCAGCATCGCGCTGATGGACTGACTCATGACGTCACCACTCCTAGGGGATGGGAGTGAGGATCTCTGATCAGCATCTCCCCTTGTTTTACAAGATTCTGTGATTTAATTTCTTGTTTATCTTGTGGTTCTTCTACCTCCCACGCCCAACTCTGTCATCACCCACTGCTGGCAACTTTAATGCTGTGACACTACTATAAAGCATATTGGAATGGGCAGTTTCAGGAAATACAAAAACTGACGTTCAGTTGATGATCAGTGTGAGTGTGTTGGATGAACTGCTGGCTACCAAGTTTGCCATACTGCTACTCTGTGTTGGTCAAAGTTGGGTGTCATGAGTGAGGGAAAAAAAAATAGCATGTCTTCAAATGAAGTGGGAAGAGTTTCACTTAATCCATGCCCCAAAGAGAGTGATTTTTTGATAGCATATGGGAAGTTCATCGGATTTGTCCTGCTACTTCTCTAAGTAATTTGCAAAATGAAAGGTCTGAATATGTGCCCTTTATACACTGCAAAAATTCTCATGACATTCCTATGCCCCAGTACTGTCTTCAAAATGTTTCATCCTAAGAAATAACAAGGTTCAGCAAAGCTTTGCTGTGATAGGGGTTAGAACTGCCTTATGATTGTGTTGTGGGTCTCAATTAATTGTCACTTGTAAAGCAGTTTGCAGTCTGGACAACAGATTCCATTAGTATATACTTTTTTCCCTTCAACAAAATTTTCCACTGACTAATGACTAACCTTTTCATTTCAGTAGAAATACTGGGAACTGGTGAAATGAGAAGCCGAAACTCGGCGGCCTGAAGTTTCGCTGCTATGGTCTTGAGCTGTTTCCATTTCTTTTTTAGAAACATCAAGCTGCATAATTTTTTTTGTGTGTCTGCTGAAAAACTCTGCTTTGTCATTTCTTCTTTCACCACTTCTGGGTTATTTTTTCTTAGCTGTGATTGAAATTTTTTCATGCTCGTCTACACTGGAGGTGACCAAATAGTTATAGGACAGAGAGGGGAGAACAAAATCTTATTTTCTTTTTTACTGTGTTTATTTTTATTTCTTTGGCTGTGCCAGGTCCTGGCTGTGGTATGCGGGATCTTGAGTTGCTGCCTGTAGGATCTAGTTCCCTGACTAGGGATTGAACCCGGGTCTCCTGCACTGGGAACGTGGAGTCCTAGCCACTGGACTACCAGAGAAGTCCTAACAGAAGCTTATTTTCAAATAGTGTAATAAGGACAGATTGCAATCGGGGACTTTTGATATAAGAGAGGGAATGATCATTGAATATTAACAACCCTTTGTCTTCACACACTTATGACAATATATCAATAACATCCAGATGTCAGTGGACCCAAAGATAAGCTAAGTTTCAAGTTTCTTACAACTCCACAAAAAGAGGGCATGTGTGTATGGGTAGAGCTGATTCACTCTGCCGTACAGTAGAAACTAACGCTGCATTGTAAAGCAACTATACCTCAATAAAGTTTTTTTTTTTAAAGATGATAAAAGGTGTTGGTGAGGATGTGAAGGAAATGGAAGACTCCTATATTGCTGGTGGGAACATAAAATGATGCAGCCACTTTGGAATATAATTCAGTGGTTTCTGAAAGATAAAGTTATCATAAGTTAATTTCAGTTGCTCAGTCATGTCTGGCTTTTTGTTTCCCCATGGACTGCAGCATTCCAGGCTTTCCTGTTCTTTACCAACTCCCAGAGCTTGCTCAAACTCATGGTAATTGAGTCAGTGATGCCATCCAACCATCTCATCCTCTGTTGTCCCCTTCTCTTCCTGCCTTCAGTCTTTCCCAGCATCAGGGTCTTTTCCAATACTTTGGCTGCCTGATGCATACTGACTCATTGGAAAAGTTACCATAGGACACAGCTTTTACTTTCCAGTATTTATTTAAGGGAAGTGAAAGCGGGTCTTCAAAACAGCATTACTGTTTTATTATTTATTTATGCCTAAAGATGTCCATCAATTGATGAATAAGGTGTTGAATATCTCACATAGTGAAGTACTATTTGTCATTAAAAAGGAGCAAAATACTGATATGGTTGTAATGTGGGTGAACCTGAAAAATATTACGCTAAGGGAGAGAAGCCATCTGTAAAAGATAAAGGTAGTATTATACATATCATCTTTTTCTTCTCATACGAAATGTCAAGGCCAATGTACAAAAACAGGGCTTCCCTGATGGCTCGGTGGTAAAGAATCTGCCTGGAATGCAGGAGACCCAGGTTCATTCCCTGGGCTGGGAAGATCCCCTGGAGAAGGAAATGGCAACTGCTCCAGTATCCTTGCCTGGGAAGTCCCACGGACAGAGGAGCCTGGCGGGCTAGTCCATGGGGTCCCCAAAGAATCAGACACGACTTAGTGACTCCACAACAATACAGACAGACGACAGGTTATCGGTTGCCAGGTCCTTTGCATAATTATTACTGTTACAACCCCCTGTACTCCCCTGCTGGAGCTCACCAGCCTGCAGGATTCGATTGCGTGTGTGCTCATCACTTCCGGCGTGTATGACTCTCTGTGACCCCCTGGACTGTAACCCGCCAAGCTCCTCTGTCCATGGGATTCTCCAGGCAAGAGTAACGGAAGCGTTGCCATGCCCTCCTCCAGGGGATCTTCCTGACTCAGGTTGAACCCGCATCTCTTAAAGTCTCCTGCATTGCAGGGTGGGTTCTCTATCACTAGAGCCACCTGGATTTGATTATTTGGTCTGTAACATGCTGAGAATTTCTGGGTTTCCATGTTTTTGACAACTTTGGTGGGGCGACCGTTAATTACCCAATTTACTTTACATACCTAGAGTATAATGAGACTTGCAAAGTCAAAAGAAGAAAATACCACTTCAGTGTACAGTTCTGTAAATAACCAGGTCTTACTGTGACCTGAATCGTTTTTGGTCTTTCCCTGACAGACAGATTCTTTGGGTGATGTGGCGTTCCGTCCACCGCTCAACCTACTGGGAGCGGGAACTGGCAGGTTTCTCTGGGGCTGTCAGGCAGTGCCCACATGAGCAGCTCCTGGCATTTGGCAAGGGGAGATTCAGAACTTTTTTCCATTGGAATACATTTGTAAAAAATTGAGCTTATTAGAACAAATTTGCTTAAACAATGCAAGACACGTGATCTAGGAAAAAGGAGTCACTTCCCGCTTGGTTTCTCCTGTGTGAGCCTGGCCTGTGCTGTCAGAAGCAGCTTCCTGGTCAGTGTGGGTCTTCATGTCACGCCTGACGAGATTGCTGAGGAGTGGCACGGTGCGACCCCGCGAGCTGTGCTTGCTTGATGGACGTGCTTTCGTCGTCGTGGTGTCTTGCGGGTGTTACTCTTGTCAGCGTGGGGCCTCTTGATGGATGGTCTGAGTGTCTCGGCTTCAGGAGGTGGGGGACCCTGGGAGCACCAGAGAACCCCGTCCCCAGCCCTGGCTCCTCGCAGAAATGCTACAACCTGATCGTTGTACCGTGCCGAGTGCTCCTGGTTCTCTGTGCAACACAAGCACCCCCCGAAAGAGTCAGCGGGGGCTTCCAGGAACTGAGGGAAGGCTTTGAAATATAAGGCAATTTTATGGAGACGTTTGAGTTCGCCAAAGTTCACAGTTCAGCCTTGTCACTTCATCTGCCCTTTCTTCTCACAGATGAAGCTCCTGAAACCAAGAATGATCTGTGAGTTATGCCAATTCACACAGCAAATGTCAGCTAGAAACAGTGAGATAACTTCAACTTCCTTGCTTATTTCAGTCCTTTTATCCCCCCTGAAAACACTGCCTCCTGTTCTTAAAAGTTATTACAAGGATTATTTTGTTTAATTTTGGAGATTTTGAGTATCCTTATCTCTTAGAGATAGCTTTTTGATGACATTATTCTTTAAGCATAAATTTCCAACTGGTCTTGTTTTTAACCAATATCTAATTTTGTGTCCCTCTGTCTCACTGACAGAATGTGTTCTTTTCAGTAACAGGAAATCAGGGGATCAGAGTTTTATCCATGAATGCTAATGGAAGAATTCAATTAAGGACTGCTTTTCTATATATAAGGTCTTTAACCTGTGCTGTGGGGACCAGCCATCTTCTGGAAGACTGAGAGGCCATGGTGTTTCCAGGCTCGCAGCAGTTTTCACTGTCAGTCTCCTAAGACGTGTGTCTGGAGTTCTCTCAGCTAGTGTTTCTCAAGCTGGATCCTGTGTTAGCTAAGAGCATTTTCATATTTTGACTGATATACACCATTCTTGTGGTTTGGAAAGAGTTTTTTATTTTTTTTAATTTTTTTTTAAGAGTTTTTTAAATTCTTAGTTGAAGCAGAGGTTGTCAAAGATATTGTGTACTTCCAATCAACAATCCCTGAATACAAAATAGGCAGATGCTAACGCAGATAATTAGAACACTGTTCAGATGGAAAGTCTCCTTAGGTTTTGATCATACCTTACTTATTATAATGTTAGACTGTTTATGCAGGATTTCTCCTCACTGAAAGTTCCAAGGGCTTCCCTGGGGGTCCAGTGGATAGGAATCTGCCTGCCAATGCCGGGGACAAGGGTTCGGTTCCTGGTCTGGGAAGATCCCACAGGCCACAGAGCAAGTAAGCCCGTGCACTGCAACTCCTGAGAGCCTGGGCTCTGCACGAGAGGGGCCCTGCAGTGAGACACCTGCGCTGAGGTGGAGAGCCGCTCCCGCTCACCTCAGCTGGAGAGTGCCCTCTCCCAGTGACGGAGACCCAGTGCAGCTCAGTCGCCCAGTCGTATCCGACTCTTTGTGACCCCATGGACCGCAGCACCCCAGGCCTCCCTGTCCATCACCAACTCCCAGAGCTTGCTCAGGCTCATGTCCATTGAGTTGGTGATGCCATCCAACCATCTCTCATCCTCTGTCGACCCCTTCTCCTCCCGCCTTCAATCTTCCCAGCATCAGGGTTTTCTCCAATGAGTTCTTCTTATCAGGTGGCCAAAGTATTGGAGTTTCAGCTTCTTGATCTCCTTTCAATCCAGGGGATTCTCAAGAGTCTTCTCCAAAGACCCATGCAACCAAAAAAGACTGCCTTCCAATGCAGGGCATGTGGGTTTGATCCCTGCTCCAGGAACTAAGATATCCCACATGCCTCATGGCCAAAAAACAGAAACAGTATTGTAACAAATTCAATAAAGACTTTAAAAATGGTCCAGATCCGCCCCCCACCCCCCCCCCGCAAGAAAAAAATCTTTAAAAATGTTATAAAGATGCTCATTTATTGATAAGCAGAATGAAGACTTAGTTTATTCTCATTAAGTGTTGGTCGCTCAGTCATGTCTGACTCTTTGCAACCCCATGGACTGTAGCCCACCAGGCTCCTCTGTCCATGGGATTTTCCAGGCAAGAATACTGGAGTGGGTTGCCATTCCCTTCTCCAGGGGATCTTTCCTGACCCAGAGATCAAACCCAGGTGTCCTGCATTGCAGGCAGATTCTTTACTGTCTGAGCCACCAGGGAAGCCTTTATTTTCATTTCCAAAGAGCAGTTGAAGAAGCAAATCATTCCTTATCTGGGAAATGAGCTTCAAGAGAGCAAACCTGGGGAGGAAGAAAAGGGATAAGGCAGAAAGTTGAGAAAAATTCCAGGGGATTGTGTTGATTTGACAGTTGATCTAAAGAGCAGGGAAAGACTCAAAACCATCTTCATCAGAGACTCTGCTTTCTGTGAGACTGTGCTTGGACAGGTGCTATACCCAGTGGTTTTCAAGAGCCAGTTAACAGTCTGAAACTATGCTAGGTTGCTTGGGAGTTACAAAAATGGATGAGACCAAGTGCCTGTCATGAAGAAAGTCATGGTTCATAGCCTGGAGCAGGTTGGGGGATCTTGAGGGTACACACGTGCTGTGGGCTGAACTTGAGAGTCCCCTCCAAATTCATATGTGGAAGCCGGACCTCCAGTACCTCAGAAAAGGACTGTGTTTGGCAATAGGGTATTTTTTTAGTTCTCAGAAGACAGGTCTTACTCTGTTTTTGTCTGTTTTAAAATTATTTACTTACTTGGCTGGTCTGGGTCTTAGCTGTGGCACACAGGATGTTTTATGGAGTTGAGGCACGTGGCATCTTTCAGTTGTGACATGCCAGCTCTTAGTTTGCATGCAGCATGTGGGATCTTGTTCCCAAACAGGGATGAAACCCAGGTCCCCTGCATTGGGAATGGGAAGTCTTAGCCACTGGACCACCTGGGAAGTTCCTGTGATAGGATCTTTAAAGAAGTAATTAACTTAAAATGAAGTCATTACATTGAACCCTATTTCCACATGACTGCTACCCTTATTGCCTGGAGAATCCCAGGGACGGGGGAGCCTGGTGGGCTGCCGTCTATGGGGTCACATAGAGTCGGACACGACTGAAGTGACTTAGCAGCAGCAGCAGCTACCCTTATAATGGAGTTTGGACACAGACATACAGAAGAACATGTGAACACACAGTGAGAAGACGGTGGTCTGCAAGCCAAGGAGAGAGACCTCTGAGGAAACCAACCTTGCCAACACCTGATCTCAGACTTCTAACCTCCAGAATTGTGAGAAAATAAATTTCTGTTGTTTAAGTCACCTGGTCTCTTGGTGGCGGCTCTAGCGAGTGAGACAGCGCCCCAAACAAATAGAGGGCAAGGTCAATGTAAAGACCTTATTAGAGGCCTAAGTCACATGCTGAGTACAGAGAAGGGATAGGGTATGTCCTTGCTTGAAAATCAGGAAGGGCCTCACAGAGGAAAAATCATTTGAACTGGAAAGATAAGGAGGACTTGAAATGAGACCACTTGCAGAGTGGGCTTTCTAAACAAAAGAAGCAGAATAAAGACAGTTTATACAATTCTGTAGGATGTTGGGAGCAATGAAAGACAATCCATATTAGTTGACTGTGTTTATCAAAGGGGAAAACCAAAAAAAGGGAGGAGGGAGAGGATGCTGAAAAGGTAGGTTAGGTTGTGTTTGACTTTGGACTCTAGGCTAAAGAACAGAGAACACAGGCAATGGATGGCCACACATTTATTTTCAGTTAATTGCTTCATTGAACAAATATTTTTTTAAATGTTTACTTTGTGCCAAGTGCTGTCTTAAATAAGCTTGGGATATTTTAATATGCAAAACAGATATTTCACCTTGTGAAACAGAGAGAGACAATAGATCATAAACATAATAAGTGATGTATTTATGATGTCAGTTTAATGCATTACTTCAATCAAAATTATCTTAAGCATAATGGACTTTACAGTGTGTTGGAAGAAATAAAGCATAGTAAAATGCGTAGCAGAGGTCATGGAGCGTCAGGAATGCCGAGGGCGGAGGGGCGGGTTGCAATTTGAATAGAAGGGTCAGAGCATGCCTCATTGGAAGATGGCATTTGAGCACTTTTTTTTTTTTAACTTTTTACTTCGTATTGGGGTATAGCTTCCCAGGTGGCCCAGTGGTAAAGGATCCACCTGCCAAGCAGGAGACGCAGGTCCAATCCCTGGGTAGAGAAATCCTGCGAACAGAGGAGCCCGGCAGGATACAGTCCCTGAGGTCACAAGACTCAGAAGCGACTGAGCAACTAAGCCACCTCCACCACCTCCATAGCTGATCAGCAAACGATACTGTGACAGCTTCAGGTGGACAGCACAGGGACTCAGCCGCACACAGGCACGTATCCGTTCTCCCCCAGCCTCCCTTCCCAGCCAGGCTGCCACATAAGCTTGAGCAGAGATCCATGTGCTGTCGGGAGGTCCTTGTTGGTTATGCGTTTTAAATATCACAGTGTGTACCTGTCCATCCCAAGCTCACTAATTAGCCTTTCCCTGCATCCTTCCCCCCACAACCGTAAGGGCATCTGAACAAACTTTGAAGGAGGAGAGGAAGCCGACTACAAGGCTCTGGGGCCAAGGAGCTTTCCAGGCAGAGGGTACAGCTGATGCAAAGGTGGGATATTATCTGCTGTCTATGGAGCAGGCTGTGCAAGGGGGGAACTTCATAACATCCGCTGATGACAATAAGAGGACGGTGCTGTCAGAATGACGCCAACAGTCGTCGTATAAATACCTATCCTGCATTAATTGTTTACCTCTAAGTGCTTTTAGGTGGATGACCTAACATGTTGCCCTTAAAACAACCTTATGAAGGAGGCAGAGGCACGTAGGGTTATTGCTGTTTTATAGATGGTGAAATGGAGTCCCAGGACTTTATGCAGTTTGCCCAAGGTCAAGATGCAAGACCTGGAAGTCTCTACACCCAGCGTAGAACAACAGGTCACTGTCGGTCTGCCCCTCTGTAGCAGGGGGGACAATGAAGTTCTCAGGCAAAGAGTGGGAGGGCTCCCATAAACAGAGTCCTGGGGCTTCAGGACTTCAGGAAATGCCACCCCACCCCGTACCACTCTCTGCATGAGGTTCACGAAACTCATGACTCACCCCTTAAAAACCCGCTGTTCCAGAGCTGGAGTCCTAGTGAGGACTGTTGATCCTCATACAGAACAACCTGCTTTCCCAGCTTTGATCCTTGGTGTGTTTTTAGTCTTGGAACAGAAAAGTGTTTTCAGATACGAGAGCTGGTGAACCCTGTTCTTACTTGAGTAAGGGACTTGCTCTTATCTTACCATCCTCCCACTGTCCCTAAGGAACAAAGAGGGAACCTGTGAGGATGTGTAACGACAAAGGCAAACCGGCTGAAAACAGCAAGTGTCGCGCCCACAGACACACGTTCCCCTGGGGTAAAGCCTTGTTGTGGTTTAGCCGCTCAGCTGTGTCCGACTCTTGTGTGACCCCATGGACTGTAACCTGCCAGGCTCCTCTGTCCATAGGGTTCTCCAGAGAGAAATACTGAAGTGGGTTGCCCTTCCTTCTTCAGGGAATCTTTCTGATCTAGGGATCGAACCCGCATCTCCTGTCTCCTGCATTGGCGGGCAGATCTTTACCACTTGTGCCAGCTGGGAAACCCTATAATTGACATTTTACCATAATTTATTATTGCTTATAAGGGCTCTTTGGAGGGACTTCCCTGGTGTTCCAGTGGTTAGGACTCTGGGCTTCCACTGCAGAGGATTTAGGTTCAATCTCTGGTCGAGGAACTTTGACCCCACATGCTGTGCCCTGTGGGCCGCCCTTCTCCCTAGAAAATGCTCTTCACTTAAGGGAAACAACTTCACTTAGCAACTATTTTTGCTAAGTCCTTTAAGCAAAGTTGGCTAGTGATGAAGACAAGAAAAAAAATGCATTGTATACTCACTAGCTGGCTTCCCCCGTGGCTCAGTAGTAAAGAATCCTCTTGGCAGCGCAGTAGCCACAGGAGATGTGGGTTTGATCCTTGGGTTGGGAAGATCCCCTGGAGGAGGGCATGGCAACCCACTCCAGTATTCTTGCCTGGAGAATCCCATGGACAGAGGAGCCTGGTGGGCTTCAGTCCACGGGGTCGCAAAGAGTCGGACACAACTGAGCGACTAAACAGCCCATCCCTGTAACGCCAACATTTTGGTTTAAGCAGTTGGCAACCCACTCCAGCTTTCTTTCCTAAAGAATCCCATGGACAGAGGAGCCTCGTGGGCCACACGGTCCATGGGGTCGCCAAGAGTCAGACCCGACTGAGTGACTGAGCACGCGTGTATGCTGGCTAGCAACTTGGTGAGAAAAAGGTCTTCTACTGTCTCTGTTTTGTTGTTTTTTCCATGCCTAGCTTGCCACTGGAACTCAGAGCGTTGCCAAGTGTCTGCAGCGCAGTTTTGTTGTGTGGGATGTGTAAAAGGAGAAACGGGGCAAGTTCCTCCAACTTTTTTTTTTATCTTCTTCACAAAGACAGGTCCAAATCCCTTAGTTCCGCTTTAATCATCTGCTGCATGACAAGTCTGTGGATTCCCCAAATAACTGTGTCAAATCAGATTAAAAGTTTAATTCCACGTTGGAAGACTGAGCTGGAAGGCCACCGTGAGCCCAGGACCCTTCTCCCTTTTCCTGAAGACACTTCCAGTGACCCTCGCTCGAGGACCCGTGGCGGGGTTAGGGAAAAGATGGAAAACGGTCGTTGTAAAGGTGTCAACCGCTTGGAACGCTGCAGGCGGCAACACCCTGGATCTGGTAACTGGTGCTTCGGGTGCTGGTGAGGAATGCCCTGCTTGCCCTGAGCTGAAAGGCTCCCCTGGAGCCTGCCAGTCTGGGCTGTAATTGAGCTGCACCTCGGAGAATGGGCTTCTTGGCCAGCTTTCTTCTGGGGGGCCCCCTCGATAGACCCGAGCAGGGATGACCTCTGAGAAGTGCAAGGACACAGTCCTCCTCTGTGTTAAAGCAACAGGGTCATTGTTGGGTGTTGCCAGCAGGCTGCCGACTTAGTTGACAACCTCCCCACCTACTCTCTCCCACTCGGCCTCCAGATCCCCAGGGCTCCCTGTGCACCCACCCACCGTCCTCCTCAGCCTGCTCTCAGGGTGTCTGGGAGGGAGCCCCAAGGAGAGCCAGCGGGATGCAAACAGGGTGAGACATCAGGGTGCACAAGGGCCACAGACAGGACAGGAAGCGACGCGTGGGGACAGGAAGTCCCGTGTGCTCAGCGCAGCCCCTCCAGGCTCCCCGAGAGCCCTGAGGGTCTGGGTGCACGCCGTGGGGTCGGGGGCGCTTGGGGGAGCCCCCAGCTGTGCAGGCCAGGGCTGCCAGACGGAGCAAGAGAAAATGAGGGGCTCCCGGAAGCTCTGAGCTTCAGATGAGCACCATCAACAATGAATCTTTTCAGTGGAAGTGTGTCCCATGTGATCTGGGGGGCGTGTATGTATATATTTTTCCTAGGATATGTTCCATGGAGCATGTGGGACAAACTCATATTTTAAATAATTTGGAATTTAACTGGGCATCTTGTGTTTTATCTGGCACTCTTGATCCAGACCTTGTACTAAAAAAAAGAATTCCTTGTTTGTGATCTATTACCAATGGACATGATATATTATTAATTTATATAGTATAATTTATTATATATAATATATAATTTATATATGAGTACATTATATTATAGTATATTATATATTTATACATAAATATATATTTGTATTTATAAAAGTATATAATATATATGATATATATAGTGTGTGTTTATGCTTATAAAATATATGTGGACTGTATCTATTATGTATAAATAATATGCTATATAGTACATATAGCTTATATATGTAAATATAATATATAGTATAAACAGTTATAAATGATATATAATGTAGTATATAAATATATTAATGTGAACAATATATAAAATATAACTTTAAAATAGAAATAATATGCAGATGTATTAATCAAATATAAAATATATTGATGAAATATATATAAATAAGTTATACGTGATCTGTTATAGAATTGTATATATTATACAATGTAATTATATATGTTTATATTTATGAAATACACATATTATTAACTTTCATATATTAATATAACTCGTTAACTACATACAGACGGGGTTACTTGCGAAAGTCACCCCGAATCTTTCGCCGATCTTCGCAATGTCTCCCCTTGGCCTCTGCAGCAGTACTGACCTGCGGCCCCTTCGGTCGGGGCTCGTTTTCATGCCTCTACTCCATTTCAGGGACAGTTTGCTCTCCTGAGGTCCCTTCCCCATTCTGCGCGGCTAACATCCGTTGGGGTTCAGCCAGCCTGAGAGCCACTTCTCAGCTGCCTGGTGAGCTCAGCCAGTTCCCACAGAGGTCACCGTCACAGCGGTGACCACTCAGATGGACGCTGCTGATTGCGTCGGCTGGGGAGGGTGGCAGACTGCATGTTCCTGCTCTGTGTCCCTGGTTGCCTCAGTCGTGTCTGACTCTTTTTGCGACCCCATGGACTGTAGCCCACCAGGCTCCTCTGTCCATGGGGTTCTCCAGGCAGGAATCCTGGTGGGAGGCCATTTCCTCCTCCAGGGGGTCTTCTGGGCCCAGGGATCGATCCTGAGTCTCTGTGTCTTCTGCACTGGAAGGCGGGTTCCATCTGGGAAGCCCTAAGTATGTCCATTCTAATTCAGAGACCTCTATTCGTATAAAGTGTTCCAGCTGGACCTCCGGTCCTGAGTCTCAGTCTCCCCCCAGGCATCCTTGCCTGTTTCTTTGTGGCCCTACAACCCATGTTTACTCTTGGCTCAGCCCTTCACCGCATGGTCAGAATTCTGGCCTGGTCTGTGACATCTTCCTGTCCGGCGCCGAGTGCGGAAGCCCTGCCTAAGGGTTTGCATCTTAGGGGCGTGGGGTGTGCTTGTTGTCGTTTAGTTGCTCAGTCGTGTCCGACTCTTAGCGACCCCCTGGACTGTTCCCACCGGGCTCCTCTGTCCATGGGATTTCCCAGGCAAGAATAGTGGAGTGGGTTGCCATTTCCTTCTCCAGGGGATCTTCCCCACCCAGGGATCAAACTCATGTTTCCTGCATTGGCAGGTGGGTTCTTTACCACTGAGCCACCTGGGAAGCCCTGTGGGCTGTACTTGGCTGTATCTAATGGGGGCTCAGCGGGTGTTTGCTGAATGGTTGATGGCTGGATGTGTAGATCATGGAATGAACTCCACCTTGCCTTCTGCTGATATTCCATGAGCACCCCAACTCTGAGATTGGGGATGGAATCAAGGAACCAAAGGTAGTCTCCACACTTAATACCCCAACCTCCATGTATGCTTGTTTGCAGACTCACACAGAGCCTTCCTTACCCTGAATAAGGAATAAGAAATTCTCTGATTGTAATATTTCCTCCTCTTGGGATAAAAGAGTATGAGAGGATGATCACGATCGTGCAAATTTTGGCTCCCTCTCCTTCATGCATGTACCTGGAGGTGAGCATAAATCCAGGCTGTATGAGCTCTGGCTTTCAGTGAAAACGTCTCAGATACTCATCCCTCTTTGCATTAACTGCCGCTGCCTAGGCTCCTCCCTAGGGCCCCTGTCAAAAGAATGCTCTTCACTCTCTTTTGTCTAATGCTGATTTCGTTTTCTTCTTCCGAAACTCTTGTAAGTGGTTGGAATCATTATCCATAAACGTGTTGTTGTGTTTAAAATGTTCTCATTTAAATTTGTGGAAACAGGCGGCTGTGCGATCTCTCACCCAGTTTGGTTTCTCCTTCCCTCTGCACAGCGGTGGCTTTGGTTGCCTTTTGGTGCTCATTAGGGCCAAGGCATGGGTTCAGTCCTTGTTTGGGCCTTTTGGACTTCATGGGGAAATTTTTTGATCTGGAGTCACAAAGCAAAACCTGAGTCCTGCTCAGTCTTCGTGGACTTGCATCAGAGGGAGACTGGACATGAGCCCGTGTATGAGGTCTGCTGGAAATCAGGAACCAGGCCCACAGGAAAGAATGGGGGGCTTTGTGCTATGTGTTCCCCACCAAGCAGGTCAGAAAAGGTGTCATCGTCAGGGTCCCGCCCACGGCCGCGCATGGCGATGTCCTCAGGCTTCGCCCCCAGTCCCTTATGCCGTGTCTACCTTTGATTAGGAACTTACTGTTTCTTTCTTCTTCTTCTTTTTTGTTCATTGTGCCATGCAGTATATGAGATCTTAGTTCCCTGACGAGGGTTTGAACTCACGTAGCCTGCATTGGAAGTTTGAATTCTTAACTACCTGACTGCCAAGGAAATCCCTAGGAATTTACTCTTAATGACTTGCTGCTTTGACTCTTTCCTTGCCCCTTAATATAAGGTAAGGTACATCAGTCATTCATTCATTCAAACAGTAATTTGTCACAACAATTACTTAAAAAATTATTGATTGATTAAATTTTTATTTTTGCCTGTGCCGGGTCTTTGTTGCAGCTCCCAGGCCCTAGAGCAGAGGCTCAGAAGTCATGGCACACGGGCTTAGTTGCTCCATGGCATTTGGGATCTTCCTGGACCAAGGATCAAACCTGGGTCTCCTGCTTTGGCAAGCAGATTCATAACCACTAAGCCACAGGGAAGCTCAAAACAACCATTTATTATCTCCTATGCCTCAGCAGATGAAACAGACACAGTTGCAGTCAGCAATCTTGCGTTGAGGGAAGACACACACAAAAAGTACATGAGCCCGTGCAAATTTGCTCATGATTGATGCCATAAAGAAGCATGCATCGGAGTGAGGAGGGGCTCGAGGAAGGACAGGATGATGTTAGGGGCGGAGTATGATGCTGGGGTTACATGACAAAAGGGATCCTGTGTCAGCTTCCACACACATGTGACCTGAGCCGTTCCTGACCCAGCCCTGCCTTTGTTATCACCTCTGTTCCGTTCATTTCACTTCAGTCACTCAGTCGTATCCCACTCTTTGCGACCCCATAGACTGCAGCCCGTGAGGCTTCCCAGTCCATCACCAACTCCCGGAGTTTACTCAAACTCACGTCCATCGAGTCGGTGATGCCATCCAACCATCTCATCCTCTGTCGTCCCCTTCTTCTCCCGCCTTCAATCTTTCCCAGCATCAGGGTCTTTTCAGAGTCAGTTCTTTGCATAAGGTGGCCGAAGTGTTGGAGTTTCAGCTTCAGCATCAGTCCTTCCAATAAATATTTAGGACTGATTTCCTTTAGGATGGACTTGTTGGATCTCCTTGCTGTCCAAGGGGGCTAATAAGGGTGCTGCCTCGATGGCTGTTTGTGAGACTTAATGAATGTGGAGCCAGCTCTGAGTGTTTCTTGCTGTGGTTCCCTTTCTTCTGATCCCACATCTTTGTCTGGTTACAGCTGGAGAGTCCCAGCCTGTGTGTGTGTGTGTGCGCGTGCGCGTGCATGCTCAATCGTGTCTGACTCTTTGTGCCTCCGTGGACTGTAACTGACAGGCTCCTCCGTCCATGGGATTTCCCAGGCAAGAATACTGGAGTGGGTAAACCATTTCCTCCTCAGGGGATCTTTCTGACCCAGGGATCAAACCGACATCTCCTGCATTGACTGGCGGATTCTTTGCCATTGAGCAACCTGGGAAGCCCCGTCCCAGCCCTACTTCCCATGTAATCCCAACGTATCCATAAATGACTACTTCTTTCTTGAAGTGAAAATATTCCAGATTATTCCTGAGCCTGGTAGCTCAGTTGGTAAAGAATCCACCTGCAATGCAGGAGACCCCAGTTCAATTCCTGGGTTGGGAAGATCCACTGGAGAAGGGATAGGCTACCCACGCCAGTATTCTTGGGCTTCCCTAGTGGCTCAGCTGGTAAAGAATCTGCCTGCTGTGCAGGAGACCTGGGTTTGATCTCTAGATTGGGAAGATCCCCTGGAGAAGGGAAAGGCTACCTACTCCAGTATTCTGGCCTGGAGAATTCCATGGACTATATAGTCTATGGCATTGCAAAATTGTCAGACATGACTGAGGAACTTTCACTCAGTTCACAGGGAGGGAGAAAATATTTCTAAGATGTCATCCCACACCAGTGGAAGGGGAAGACAGGATATAACTTTCTTGCTTCTCTTTCACAGATAATTTGGGAGGTAAGGGGAAAGATTTAAATTGTTCCATTAAGTAGTTTTGTGTGTGTGCATATGATGCTATTAAACTAAGCCATGTAAAACTGTTAACATTTATTGTTGACCTATAAACTCAGCAATTTCATGGGGCTGAATTTATTAAACAAGCAGATATTGGGTTGGATTTCTGTTTTTTTTTTCCTTAACAGCTCCCAGCATCAATTTGATTTCTTCATTTTAATAAATAAGCACCCAGTCAACCTTTTCCATGCTCCAGACCATGGCTCACAAATGAAGTTAGGCTCAGCTGTGTTTCTGAAACCACTTTTGAAAAATTCTCAAGTTGACATGATGCATTTTTCTCAATACAGTTATTTTTCATCTTTAAATTATACTTAACTTTCATCATGCACTTATTAACTTATTTCCAGGCACAGATTGGGCTGCCAGAAATAAACTATGGCTGATGCCCTTGGCCATAGGGAGGAACGCTAGCATCGTGTTTTTCTGTCTCATAAAGAATGCACACACTCACCCACGCATACGTACACATGGAGAGAGGGGAAGGGAGAAGGTGCAGAAGGAGGGAGAAAGAGGAAGCTTGCTTTGCTACACATCTTTAAGTTCCGTTTGCAACCTTATCATCCTCATATCAAGTTAGCCAAAAAATTCATTCGGGGTTTTCTGTACCATTTTATGGTGAAACCCAAGCAAACTTTTTGGCCAACCCAATATTTAATTTTTCTCTTATTTATTAATAATGTTTAAAAATTCTTTCTAATAATGGAAAGTAGTTATGATAGTCTGGAATCAGTAATTTAAAAAAATGACCAAGCAATTGTGAAAGATGGCTTCTGCATATACTTATATACATCTTGAAGGATTCCTTCATATTCTTTGTTTAGCGACATTTCACTCTTCGTGTTTACGAGTGAGAGAAGCGCTTCAGTGACAGTCTCTGCATATGGGCCCTCTGGTTCTGGGTCTCTCAAGAGCTCTTTCTTGCTGTCTGTATTCCTCTGGCTTCCCCGCCTTCCTCCAAATTCCTGAGCAGAAAACCCAAAAGGTTAGAGGTTGTGGGTGGACGGTTGATTGTGAGCATCTCTGAGAGGCAGGCAGTGTGACCAAACAATTTATTAACCATGTGTTTCCCATCCCAGGGGTTAGCTGGGTTACCTGCCAGCCCCTAATTAGCGAGTGTGAAACATCTTTGTTACCTCGGGCTAGTGAGCTGAAGTTAAATGGATCCCGGGGAACAGCGCAGCCTGGAAGAGGAGACAACTGCAGTAGCGCGTCCCTCTGAAGGGCGTTCGTGTATTTCTGTAGCCGGAAGTTGTCAGCGCATCTCACCAAAACAGAGCCAGAGCTGAGACTAAAAATGCCCCCAAACGGTCTACTGTTTCAACAGTCTGAAATAATTAAAAAAAAATCTTTAAAGAAGGGAAAGGTGAGAATTTTGTTAGGAATGAATTTTTCTCCTGTTGGGCATTTTAGACCTCTATTAAAAAGGAGTTCCATAAATTCTTAAAAACCTCCTTCAATATTTTATTTTTGTTTAAAAAATTTTTTTATTGGAGTAAAGTTGATTTACACTGTTGTATTAATTTCAAATGTACAGCACAATGAGTCAGCTATACATATGCATATGCATGCTTGGGCACTCAGATACTTAGTTGTGTCCAGTTCTTTGTGATCCCCTGGACTGTAGCCCACCAGGCGCCTCTGTCCTGGGATTCTCCAGGCACGAATACTGGTGTGGGTTGCCATGCCTTCCCCCAGGGGCTCTTCCCGACCAAGGGATCGAACTCCTGTCTCTTGCTCCTTGTATCGGCGGTGGGTTCTTTGCCATTGGGCCACCTGGGAAGCCCCAGTGGTCTACACACTGAATAGCTGAAGATCTCCCTTGAGTAGGGTTTATCAACCTTGGCACTCCTGATACTTTGGATTAAATAGTTCTTGGCTGGGGGGACTGTACTTTGCATTCTAGAGTGTTGAACCGCATCCCAGTCCTCAGTCACATAGATGCTAGCAGCCACCTCCTGCCCCAGGTATGCCGGTCAGAAACGTCTCCCAGCACTGCAGAATGTTCCCTTCGGGGCAAAACCACCCCTTGGTGAGAACCACAACTATAGAGTAAAGTGTTTGCATTAAAAAAAAAAAAAAGAATTAGGTGGGGAAATATTCTTGTCTGGTCTCAATTACAAAAACAACTCTCAATGAACAGAATAGCTCTTCACTGAATTTAAATAAGTACGTATACATATTACCTCAATAGCCAACTTTCATGAGAATGAAAGTGATCTTTACTATGATTTGACAGCATCACCTTTCAATTTCAAAGATTTTGAGTAGCTGTTCTAACAAATTACAGCAATCAGTCTGGAATGCTTGATTGGCCAACAAAAATAAAAAGTTTCTACATATGTCATCAATTTTATCACTCATGTAGTCACAGCCCTACTCTAAGAAAGAAGTAATTTTTTTAGTTCTTCATCTTACAACGTTCTGAGCCACTTGGAAGGTGGATTTACAGTGGAATGAGAGCTGGTGGCAAGAACACTGGGCATAATTTTATTCCCTCCCACGCCTTCCAGCGTTTGACCTTTCACAACAAGGACTTCCTGGTCCCTAACTCTTAGGAAAATAAAATTCCTTCCTAGGATTTATTGGGAATTCACTTGATGAGTCAGAAAACCCAGCAAGATACACTTTTATGACTACAGAAACATGGAAGTAGAAACCTGTACAAGCTAACCGAAACCTAGGAATTGCATGTATTTTAAACAGTATTTAATTGTTGCAGAACTATCACAGAATTCTCTCCTAAACGGATACTGCATTATTATAAGACCCCTGGTAATGAAGGTTTTAATATGTTTATTAGAGTCAGTCAACGGTGAAGTTCACTCAGGAGTACCCAGTCTGATGGAGCAAATGGCAGAAGACCAGTTAATAAAACCAACACATTCCAATTGTTTGATATAAGGGCTTGTTGGGAGTGTGACTTTTTTTTTAAGGCCATTTAATTACATACCCTGATGTCTTCACTCAGCCATTCTCTGAAATATATTTTCCCAATTTCGGCATATACCCCTTCTCCACTCTCAATTAGCTCTTGCATTGGGCCTTGGCTTCCAAGCCCCATAAGTAATAGTAACTTAATTTTCCAAGCCATAAATCAGGTGGGCTTACGCTCCATAGCTCATGTTCCATTTGTTTTTAATCAAGGGCAGCCTGGTACTCAGAGGTCGGAAGCTTTAATTCAGAGGGGCTCCCACAACTTTTGGAGGGAGAAATCTTTTTGGTTTTCTAGAATTCCCTTTGTGAATGTTTTAAGTATCCTTTTGGAAAACATTGGAATATGTATAGCATCTCAAACAGAATCCTTCTTTACTGACCTACACACGACCGCAGCTCTCAGATTAAAAGGAACGTTTAACAACATTCCTTCACTTATGTACCCTAATTTTTAATGTCCTTTCAAAAGAAATGCAGTCGCAGGGAAAAGGGATGTGAGGAAGGGAGTTAGAAGGTATTAATTTCTAGAAATCATTTTAATGAAATAGTTCTAATAAGTAGTATCATTGGGATGGTTTAGGTTCAACATCGCCTTGAGAAAGAAGAATGTTAATTAACCTCTTTCAAAGTTTATAAAGATTGAGAGTTCCTAGCACAGTATTTTAGGGCTTCCCTGGTGGCTCAGTGGTAAAGAACCTACCTGCCAGTGCAGGAGATGTGGGTTCAATCCCTGGGTTGGGAAGTTCCCCTGGAGAAGGAAATGGCAACCCACTGCAGTATTTTTCCCTGCAAAATCCTATGGACAGAGGAGCCTGGTGGGCTGCAGTCCATGGGGTTGCGAAGACCTGGACACAACTGAGCCACTAAACAACAACAAGAACAGCAACAAAACAGCCAGGGAAGACGGCTGAAAAATCCGGGGTATATCTGAGCTATGGCATTTAAGGTAGAAATTAGAAAAGCAAAAAGAAAGCAAAAATGGACAAGTAAATATAGGAAAACCTGACTCAATAAAGCCTTTAGGACATAGTTTTCAGTTAAAGAAAAAAAATGCATGTTACATGTGACATGTATACTCACAGTGTTGGATTTTATTTGTGTTTATATGGATTGTGTCATGCTACATATGTATGTACATGCACAGAACTGTGTGCGGATTAGCCACTGTTTTACATTATCTGTGCAACATGCACTCTCCATTAGTGATGCTGAACAAGTCATTTGTTCATTTATTTATTCATTTCTTATCAGATGTTTATCAAATATTTGTGGAACATCTTCTATGTGTCATGTCTTATACTAAGACCTGAAAATGTCGTCTGTGCCTCTCATGGAGAGTATTCTATATCCCAGGAGCCACACTATTGACTTAAGATATCAATAGTGTACAACGGGACACATATTAAAAAAGAGCTAAGTGTGAAGAAAGGTAAAACCAGAATAGGGGAGAAGTGGCCCCATCTGAGAGGCTTTGGAAGGCTCTACAGAGAAGATGAGCAGATGGGTCGGCCTTTGAAGGATTAGCCAATACAAGAAATGGAATAACATTCCAGAAGGAGTAATGGAACGTACAGTGGATTATTGTCATGGACGTACACATTATGGGTGGGGAAATGTAAATATTTTGCGTGTTATGCTATAGAGGAGAGTACCATTGAAGACCAGAAGCATCATTAGATGTTTCTTTTCACAAAGACAGCTGGTCAACCATAAGGACCTATTGTAGAGCGCAGGGAACTCTGCTCAATACTGTGTAACAACCTAAATCCCAAAGAGTTTGAAAAAGAATAGATACATCTATATGTTTAACTGAATCACTTTACTATACACCTGAATCTAATACAGAATTGTTAATCATCTTTACTCCAATATAAAATAAAATTAAAAAAAATATCACTGGATAATTTGGAAGACAAAGATATTAGAGGAAAGTAACACACTGGCAAAAGTTCACAGGAACCCAAGTGGGAGGTGTTGAAAGGAAGGACTATGGAACTGGAAAAGAGAAAATGGACACGACAGATGCTTCAGAATTTTCCGGATGAGCTTGAAAAAGGTCGCTGTCTAATTTGGGAGCAGTTTTCAAGCTATTTGTCAATTTTTTTTTTAAATTTCTACTCAATCATGTTTTTTTTTTTTTTTTTTTGTCCCTGTTTCCCTGGAAGCCCTGGTATCCAGTCAATTAAAGAAATGATGGATAGTGGGTGGCCCAGAAGCCTCTTCGTGGTGACTAATGGTTTCAGCGACCTTCGTGTGAAAGAGGCAGTTGTGGATACTGGCAGGAGGGGAAGGTGCCCCTCCCTGGGGTGAGTGCCGGCTCCAGGACGCTGTTCCAGATGTCCCGGGGAGCCCAGTGGTCCTGGACCCCAGCTCCAGCAGCATCCAGGGAATACACTCCCACAAGCAGATGCCTTCAGCCACAGGATGGGGACTCCTGTAATTGCTTACATTTGGCATCCAAGGTCTCACCACAAGGTTGGCAGAGACCGGTCACACACAGAGAAGGACGTGTCTGTGGGCATGACCCTCTCCAAAGCCATGGTCTCATGGGTGGAGGTGACTCAGGGTGGAAGGACCGCGTGAGAGCTCTGCAGTCCCCGGGAGGGCCTGAGGTTGGGTTTGTATTAACACCCTCGGCTTTGGCTACTTTGCTAAACCTCAGAAGGGTGGCTTGGAGGCTGGAAATGTTTCAGGGAAAGACCTGCTGGGGAGCGGCCTGGTCCAGCGGACCTTGATCTTTGTGCTCGGGATCTCCTCTGAGCAGGCCCTGTGTGCGGTCCGCATGGCATCAGGGGAAGAAGCATGAGAGTGAAGCTCCTCTTTATTAGTGCATAGAGTCCACCTCACCTCTTACAAAGCCTTCATATCCTGGAAACTCATGTCTAAGAGAAAGGCCAGTTATTGGTGGGATGAGCGTTTTTTAAATACTTGTTTTTGGCACATCAAGTCTTAGTTGGGGCAGGCGGGATCGTGTTGTACCAGAGACTGAACCCGTGGCCCCTGCACTGGAAGGTGGATTTTTCACCCCTGGGCCACCAGAAAAGGCCCACGTTTTTGTTTTTTTTTTTAATCCTAATAAGTTTACTCCCCTCCAGCTGCCATCTTTTTCAGGAGGAAAGTGGAGGGGGCGGCTCCCATCCTACGGGGGCTTCCCTGGTGGGTCAGACCGTCAGGCATCTGCCTGCAATGTGGGAGACTGGGATTCAGTCCCTGGGTCAGAGAGATCTCTTGGAGAAGGGAAGGGCAACCCACTCCAGTATTCCTGCCTGGAGAACCCCATGGACAGAGGAGCCTGGCGGGCTGCAGTCCGTGGGGTCACAAAGAGTCGGACACGACTGTGCGCAACTAACACTTTCACACTTTCCCATCCAAAAGGAAGATCCACGTGTGTGAGTCTGTGTGACGTCTCTAAGCATACAGGTTCACTGTGCGTGTGAGTGTGTCAGTGCTTTATCCCCATGATCACTGAAAGGCAGGAGACACAGCTCCCAGGACAGGAATCCTCCTCCCTTTGGCCTCATGCGCCCTCCACTTCCTGGAGCCTCTGTGACCACAGGCCAGCGACGCCCTACCGACCGCACTTTTCCTTTTCCTTCTCCTGCTTACTGCTTCCGCTTTTTGTCCTCCGGTGTCTTGCTTTCTTTGACTTTGCTCTTTTTCCTCTTTCATGGTTTTTTTCCCATGTCTCAGGGAAGAGTAAAGATTAACTGACTACTTCATTTGTTTCTGTGTTTACTGCTGTGTGGATTTAAATAAGTGGAGAGTGGTGTGTGTGTGTGTGTGTGTATGGGTGTGTGTGAGAGAGGACATAAAAGTGTGAGAACTCATGAGAGTTTTGGTAGGTGGCACACAAAATATACTATTAGAAATAAAACATATATAGCACAGGAAATTCTACTCAATATTCTGTAATAACCTACATGGGAAAAGAATCTGAAGAAGAACGAATGTATGTATAGGTATAACTGAATCACTTTACTGTACACCTGAAACTAACACAGCACTGTAAATCAAATGCACACCAATAAATATTAAAAAAGAGTAAATGTAGACAAATTTAATCATCCTGAAAGTTGTATTCTAAAAGTCTTAAAATTATGCTTTGCTAACCAGATTTGGAATACTATTTTTGATATGATGAATGAATGTACTGACACAGAGTATTAAGTTGAAATGCAATTATAAGTAAAATGGAATAAATTTTAAAGAAGAAATTAGAACAAAATACCCTAGCTGGGGATAATTCTGCTTCTTGAAGATGCTCATAGAATTCATAATGGGGAGATGACATTCCCTGTCTTCTTTACTTGCAGAGACTGGTGGGCAAGCATGATATGTCTAAGAGTTAGTTCTTGTTCAGTCACTCAGTCTTGTCTGACTCTTTGCTAACCCCATGGACTGCAGCACTCCAGGCTTCCCTGTCCTTCACTGTCTCCCGAGTTAGTGACGTCATCCAACTATCTCATCCTCTGTCATCCCCTTTTCCTTCTGCCTTTAATCTTTCCCAGTCTCAGGGTCTTTTCCAATGAGTCAGCTCTTCCCATCAGGTGACCAAAGTATTGGAGTTTCAGCATCACTCATTCCAGTGAATATTTAGAGTTGATTCCCTTTAGGATGGACTGGTTTGATCTCCTTGCAGTCCAAGGGACTCTTAAGATTGAGTCTCCTCCAGCACCACAATTTGAAAACATCCATTTTTTGGTGCTCAGCATTCTTTATGGTCCAACTCTCACATCTGTAAATGAGCAAAGAAAACCAATGTTATTTCCTAGAACATCCTAGATGAGTTTTGGGCCAGGCTAAGGTGGACCAGAGCCTCTGAAGCAGGGCTGGGGGTTGGAGGGCTGCATCATTTTGCATAAGAAACATATTCACAGGAGGAGAAGGAAATTGAGGCTAGACCCAGAGGAGGAGGAAAGGGAGAAACAGAAGAACGGCTGCAGCACCAAACAGAGACAGCCAGGGAGCGGGCTCCTGAGGTGGCATCAGCCAGGGAGCGGATGAGGTGGGATCAGCCAGCGAGCGGGGTCCTGAGGTGGCATCAGCCAGCGAGCGGTGTCCGGAGGTGGCATCAGCCAGCGAGCGGTGTCCTGAGGTGGGATCAGCCAGCGAGCGGTGTCCTGAGGTGGCATCAGCCAGCGAGCGGTGTCCGGAGGTGGGATCAGCCAGCGAGCGGGGTCCTGAGGTGGGATCAGCCAGCGAGAGGTGTCCTGAGGTGGGATCAGCCTGTGAGCGGTGTCCGGAGGTGGGATCAGCCAGTGAGAGGTGTCCTGAGGTGGCATCAGCCAGTGAGCGGGGTCCTGAGGTGGCATCAGCCAGTGAGCGGTGTCCTGAGGTGGCATCAGCCAGTGGAATGTTCATGCAAGCACATGCTCCGTTGGTCATTGTGATATCTGGCATTGAAACCATCTTGTTTCATTCTTTAACTTCCAACCTGTTTAACCTCAAACTTCTTGCAATCAATCCATCTTACTGATTCTACAGAATCAACTTTGGATGACACTGTCTGGGGAAAGGCGAGGCAAGTGGGAGAAGAGAACCCTCATGTGAGATGTAAACAGTTCAGCAAGAGCAGGAACTTCCTTTAGAACATCATTCCTTTATAACACCCACCGATCTTAGGAGAGAGGTCCATGTCTCTCACAAGATACAGAATGGAGGCAATTTGTATAGATACTCACCGAAATGTCCTCATGAACTTGAATGACCTTGAAGATCTTGGAGTGTAAGGTATAAGTTACACACACACACACACACTCTCTCTCTCTCTCTCTCTCTCTGTCTCTCTCTTTCTCTCACTCACTAGCCAGCCTACCTGATCTTGCTGGAGAGTCTTGTTCAGTTCAGTTCAATTCAGGAATGTGGGTCCCGGAGGATGTCCTGAGGCACAAAGCTACCATCCACAGCCCTGATTAGCCTACTTTTGAATTTTTATGTATGAGAGAAACAAACTTCTATCTGTGTAAAGTCATGTTATTTTGTTATTGTTCAGGTCAGTTCAGTTCAGTCGCTCAGTCGTGTCCAACTCTTTGCAACCCCATGAATCGCAGCACGCCAGGCCTCCCTGTCCATCACCAACTCCCGGAGTTCACTCAGACTCATGACCATCAAGTCAGTGATGCCATCCAGCCATCTCATCCTCGGTCGTCCACTTCTCCTCCTGCCCCCAATCCCTCCCAGCATCAGAGTCTTTTCCAATGAGTCAACTCTT
>SJYT01001697.1:45088-70652 GCA_006410635.1 Cephalophus harveyi
CGCTCAGCCTTCTTCACAGTCCAACTCTCACATCCATACATGACCAATGGAAAAACCATAGCTTTGACTAGACTGACCTTAGTCGGCAAAGTAATGTCTCTGCTTTTGAATATACTATTTAGGTTGGTCATAGCTTTTCTTCCAAGGAGAGTCTTGTTAACTGTTTTCAAATAAGTTAATTCCCACTAGTACTCAACCAGAAATGCTGTTCTACCCGAGGTCGCAGATTTGAGAGGCAGCTCAGTAGAACATTAGGGGCCACTAACAGAGGCTGCCCTGAGTGGCTGCAGATTCAGGCTTGTATTTATCTGTACAGAATGTTTTCTCCATCCCTGGCATCTTTGGAGCCTGTGTCCCTTTCCATTTGATTCTTGTGACAGTTGTCACTGCTTTGGACTCCATGTCTTGACTTGCATCTGAGTGTCCCCAAAATAAATTTAATCACAGTATCCCTCAAATGCTCTCCAAAGGTGGTCAAGTTACTCTCATTACTGTCAACAAACAAGAGCCAAGAGGTTAAATTGTTTAGATTTCCTTATATAACTTTCTCCTATTATAGGGGAAAAGGTACAGATAAGCCACTCTCAGGGGCTTCCCAGGTGACGTAGTGGCAAAGAATCTACCTCCCAATGCAGGAGACACAAGAGACGTGGGTTCAGTATCTGGGTCAGGAAGATCCTCTGGAGGAGGGCATGGCAGTCCATTCCAGTATTGTTGCCTGGGAAACCCCATGGACAGAGGAGCCTGGAGGGCCGCAGTCCGCGGGGTCGCAGGGTCGGACGTGCCTGAAGCGGCACACGCTGAAGCCGCTCTCAGGGCCCTCTGCCAGCCCTCCGGTCGCTCAGTGGGCGCGTCCCTGGATCTCACAGGGAAGGGAAATGCCGCATTCACTGCATGGAGCCCACTGGAGGAGTAACTCGCGTGTCTTTGCCTCACTCTGTCCCACACGGTGCGCTCACCTCTTCTTTGAGAGTACTCATGTTTCTACCACCTTTGAAACTGAAAAGTGAAAATAGCAGAATTCTCTTGTTCGTCATGACCCAGTAGGAGATAGGGGTGAGCTGAGCTCTCTGCGAGGTGCTGAATGGATGAAAAGGACCCCAAACATATGGAAAATATGGAGAATGGGGTCTAAGTCATAAAAATAAAAATAAAATAAATAAAATAAATTGGGAATGCCAGTTTCTGGTAATGATTTGTTTTCACAGTAACCGAGAACTCCCTTAAACCTGCGATTAATCACACATTTATGGTGAGGGCAAGCTGGCAGAATTAGGGGGCTTGGGTTATTAGTGCAGCTGCTTTCCATTGATGAGATCTGAGTTCAAATCTCAACCCCGCGTTACAAATGAAAATGTCATTTTGAAAGTTAATTAGCTCCATGCAATAAATACTGGCTACTTGATTGATGTACCTGAAAAATCACTACCCGGAAAAAAAAAATTATATATATGGCCCGTTAGGAGAGTCAAGCCAGTCAAAAAGTCAGACATTATTTAAACAATTTGCTTTTCTTAATAGTCCAACCACCTGCAAGTAAATAGAATTTATTAAAAGAAGGTGGGGTTTCTAGCAGTCAGAGTATGTGAAAGAAAGTCTGCAGGTATTAAGAACTGTAGAATTTTAGAACTAGGAAAAAAATCTTTTAAAGCCATCTAATCTAATCCTTTTTTTTTTTTTTAATAGAGGAGGGAATAGAAACTTGGGAGGTTAGGGGACTTGCTTAAGCCGAGCAGTTAGCTGGTGGAGAGAGCGGGACTGGATTCCAGGTGTCTTGTTCATCACACATGTTCCCTGAATCATTCCCAGGGAGTCAGCCCCATTCTCCTTTCACTTAGCTTCTCCGCATGATTTAGGCATGGGTCTTATTTTTAGTGTATTTTCTGCTTCAGAGGATTCTTCTTCTATGAAGACAACTCAAACCTTATTAAAACTTTTTAAAAGAAGTTTTATTGGAGTACAATGGTTTTGGGTTTCCCAGGTGGCTCGGTGATAAGGAATTCACTTGCCCGTGCAGGAGATGCAAGAGACATATGTTCGATCCTTGAGTCAGGAAGAATCTGCTGGAGAAGGAAATGGCAACCTACTCCAGTATTCTTGCCTGGAAAATTCCATGGACAGAGTAGCCTGGTGGGCTACAGTCCTTGAGATCGCAATCAGGTGGACATGACTGAGTGAGCACGCACATGCGCGCAAACACACACACACAGACACACACAGTTTCTTTACCATGTCGTGTTATTTTCTGCTGCACAGAGAAGTGAGTCAGCCGTACGTATACTATATGCTTTCTTTTTTGGCTTTTCTTCCCATTTAGGTCGACACAGAGCATTGAGGGTAGAGCTCCCTGTGCTGTCCAATAGGGTCTTATACTTTTTTTAAAAATGAGAATGCTTCTATCGATGTAGTCATCCCTCTTCTTACAGGTGGAGAAAAGCCAGCTGTCCACACAACTGTGATCCCTTTACATGAGACGTCCTGGAATTGAATCCAGAGTGAATTGGACCCAAAGTAGAGAAGTGTGAGGTGTTATACTTACTAAGAGAGCAGACAGCAGTTCTGTCTCAACCAATACGACGTAAAGTTTTGTCTGAGCCGGTGACATGCAAATAAGTCGTGAAGTCTTAGTTACTTTGTGTACATGTTTATAATTTAAGCTGCTCCTAATTCTTGAAATGATGACGCTCATGGGGCATTTCATTCGGTGGGAGTATGACTTGATTAAGCCTGTTAGAGACCATCCTGGTGAGAACTCGGGGAGAGAAGAGGAGAGGCATAGAGGCAGCCTCTGCCGTCTCGGAGAATACGTGCGTCCCGACGAGCAAGGTGAAGGCAGAGGTGCGGATGCTGACGGCCACTCTGGAGCCCCCCTCGGAGGCCCCGCGGCTCGGACTCTGTGCTCCCGCCTCTGCAGACCCGACCGCGGGGCCAGGAACTGGATCCTGCAGGCTTCAACCAACAGCGAAGACCCCACGTGCCTAACTACGATCCAGCACAGCAAATAATAAGTATAGTTTACAAAAGGCCGTTCTGGTGAAATCTGAAATTCAAATGACGAACATGTCTTTGGAAACTGGAGGAGAGACATGACATGGTGCAGGGACCCAGTGCTGACCCCAGAAGCCAAGCAGTAGTCACACTCATTCGGTGGGAATATTACTCAGTAATATTCGTCATATGAATGAGTCCAAAATTAAGTAAGTGAATGACTTCTAAATTCAACAGGGCGTGTCTTTGATATATTGATTCAGAAGAATTCACCTAGAAAACTAGCTGATGAAAATACAGATGACCAGTGATGTTACCTTTCTCCCAATTGTTATTGTCAGTGTATCTAGAACAATTATTAACACTGTGGATTTATTTAAAACTCTATTTTGTTTGAACCTGTTATTTTTTTTTTCTTTTTTTGATTGTGAGTCATTTTTATGTAGATCATCATGTTAATTATGATGTTATCCAGAAAAAAAAAAACCATACTTTTCTTTCTGTTTAACCAATACATTTTCACCTGTCCCTCACCCTAATTTATTTCCCTATAGGCCAGATTCTACTGAGTTAATTTAAAAAGTTCAGGTTTTCCCGTAACATTTTATGGGGAAACTCAAATGAACTTTTTAGCAACCCAAGATTATAGAGAACTTTAGGAGATTTGGTATTCTTCAGTTCTTTCCATTGATCATTTTTAAGATTCTTCTTAAAAAGTGATTTCAGTTCCAACGAATACTGACTGAGAACCATATTCCAGGTTCTGTGCTGGACATTTTCACTCACAATGTATAATTTAAGTTATTGGGTTGTTAACTTTTTGTGTGAGGTGTTTGCTTTAACTGGGCAGAACTTTTTTCTTATAGAAAAAAAAAAAAAAAACCTCCCCCAGTTTCTGCCTGCTGGAAACTAGACAGGACAGTGAGATATATTTTTATACCTTCAGGGGTTGCGAGCAACAGCAGCAGCTTTGAAAAATGCACCAAAAAAGTCATTTCAAGCGCAGTGAGGAGATTTGGGCAATACCAGACGTTTGTCTTTTGAAAGAAAGAAGGCTCTGCTTAAAAGAGACTGGGCAGTTGGTTCCAATGGAAACTCAAAGTAAACTTGAAGTACTTGGAACTGTCTGTTTCCACACCGTCAATGCTTTCTCGTATCAGACAAATTGTCTTGATAACTTGTTTCCCTGATTCAAATTCCTTATCAAGACATATTTCCTGAGCAATTTCTTTCTGCCCAGTTTGGTCCCAGAGTGTTAAGCATCGTCAGGCCCACGAGCTTAGAAATTAGCCTGCCCAGACTTGAGTGGGTCTCAGAACTGCCCACTCCTCACCATTCTGGGGCCACTGTGTTTCTTGAGACTTTAGCTATTTTTTTCCCCCCGGGGATTATTATAATTGCCTCCACTGTTCCTTAACTGCCTGAAGTCCCACCCCTTTTTCTGTTACCCCTTTCAATTTGTTTTCTGTGTTGCCTGAGTAATCTTTCTTAAATGCATGCCTAAGCATGTCATTCCCTGCTTAAAATCCTTTAATTACACTCAATTGCGTTGATAATATAACCCAAAGTTTTGAGCAACAGCCGCTTTAAGTCCTTTCTGGAATAAGGTGGGGGATATACATACAGATACTTCCAGGTGGCTCAGTGGTAAAGAACCTGCCTGCAGTGAAGGAGACCCGAGTTCAGTGCCCGGTCAGGAAGGTCCCCTAGGGGAGGAAATGGCAACTCACTCCAGTCTTCTTGTCTGGAGAACGCCATGGACAGAGGAGCCTGTGGGGCTACAGTCCATGGGGTCGCAAGGAGTCCGACATGACTGAAGCGACCTAGCAGGCGCACACATCAGCATGGATGTCTGTTTCCGCGAATTCCTTAGTGTGGCGTGTAAGGAGGACCCTGGGGCCTGCCCGCTGCCTCTCTGGCCTTCGTCCCCGCCCGTCTCACCCTCTACACACTCCAGGCTCTGCTCAGCTACCCACGCCTTGCCCGCAGTTTACTGTTGCCCCCTCTGCAGTGAATCCCCTCTCCCCTCGACCTGCCCAACCCCTCCTCTTTGAAGCCTTCGCTCAGATGTAACCTGCCCTGGGAAGCCTTCCCTAGGGTAGGTATGGGACCCTCTTCCAGATTAATCTAGTATTCTGTCCTTGTTGTTATTCAGTTGCTGAGTTGTTTCTGACTCTTTGTGACCCCATGGACTGCAGCACACCAGGTCTCCCTGTCCACTGTCTTCCAAGGCTTGCTCTAACTCATGTCCATTGAGTTGGTGATGCCATCCAACCATCTCATCCTCTGTCATCCCCTTCTCCTCCCACCCTCAATCTTTTCCAGCATCAGGGTCTTTTCCAATGAGTCAGCTCTTCGCAGCAGGTGGCCAAACTACTAGAGTTTCAGCTTCAAGAATAGTCCTTCCAGTGAACACCCAGGACTGATCTCCTTTAGGATGAACTGGTTGGATCTCCTTGCAGTCCAAGGGACTCAAGAGTCTTCTCCAACACCGTAGTTGGAAAGCATCAGTTCGTCAGTGCTGATCCTTCTTCATGAGCATTTCTCAATCACTTCTTCCACGTTATTCTTGCCAGACTGGGAATTCGTTGAGAGTAAAACCAAGCATCTGTAGTCATCCCAGTTCAGGTGTAGAGCTGTCTCATTCATTCGTTTTGAAATGGCACATTACTTTTTCCACCCTGAGGCTCTTCTGCCATAGATCATTCATTGTTTATTAAACTCCTAGATGAAACCAGGGAGATCTGTCGAGCCCAATCCAGACTTCCCGGATGGGAACACTTTCTCTAACCACTGGGCTGGTGATCATCCAGTATCTGCCTGACACCATGGGCTAAAGCCGTCTGTTTTCCTGTTCTCCAAGGACTATGATTTTTCACTGACTTTACTCAGTCATTTCCTGAAAGTATCAATGGTTAAGGGAAGGGTCATTTTGGGCTTTTGTTCCTCTAGAACAGGGATCCTCAACCGCCCAGGATCTAGTGCTTGAGAATCTGAGCTGTAGTTGATATAATAATAATAGAAACAAAGTCTACAGTGAATGTAATGTGCTTGAATCATTCTGAAACCATCCCCACCGCTCAGTCTGTGGAAAAATTATCTTCCATGAAACTGGTCTCTGGTGCCAAGAAGTCTGGGGACCGTTGCTCTAGAAGGACCGTTGATGGGCCGACCCGTGTGTGAGGGAAATTTACATCACTGTGGGAGATGATGGGGCCCTCCCGTGTGTGAGGGTAATTTACGTCACTGTAGGATAGGTAAGCGAGGCCTTGTGGTGTGTGGGTGCTCAGTCCCTTCAGTCATGACCGACTCTCTGCGACTCTGTGGGCTGTAGCCCGCCAGGCTCCTCTGTCCATGGGATTCTGCAGGCAAGAACACTGGAGTGGGTTGCCATGCCCTCCTCCAGGTGTCTTCCCCACCCAGAGGAAGAGCCCCAGTCTCTCTCTCTCCTGCGTCCCTCCAGCGTCACCTGGGAAGCCCAAACTAGGCCTTGGACAATTGCTTGTTCCCCATTTAGTTTTCTTTATGAGCTTCTCCTCTCAAGGTCTTCAGAGCCTGACCTCCGCCTGTTTCCTTACTCCCACTTGTCTTCCTTCCACTTGGTTGGTGCATTGGTTTATATTTTCACCTTCTCACGTATAAAGCCTTAGGACCTCTGTTGCCTTGGAAACATTTAGAAGGGGAAAGTTCACTGTAAGTGGTTGATGACTAATGATGCTTTAATTACCTGTCGACATACTCTTTGCATGGCAGTATATTCTTCTGCTTTGACCCATAGAAGTAAGCCTGCACTGATTGAATTTCCGAATCAGAAATAGACTTGCGGGCATTTTTATGGGTTTGAGGCTGAAGTTGTTCTTCTCAGCATCCTTCTAAAAATGTCATCTATTTTTTTTTTTCATCTATTCTCCATAACATTGATTTTGTAACACAGTAGAAACAATTCAAATTAGCAAGCACAGGCCTGATTCGAACTGGTGGCCACAGTCAGGGGATCTAATCGGCTGGAGGAAACGGGACAGAAGCATTTGGGTCCCAGGCAGTTGGGGAAGTGCTCCAGGAGGGCCCTCCCAGGATCCAGCGTCACCTTCAGTGCTCAGGACTTACAGAGGGAAAAGGAGCTGGGACAGTCGGAAGCCAGCGAAGGTCTCCGAGGAGGGTCTGCGTTTCAGAGACCTGTTGATTCAGACGATAAAACGCATCCTCAGGACAATTCAAAATTTTTGCTTTTATCAGATGTTTTGCTGTCTGCTCCTTCCATTCTTGAGAATTCCTCGCTGCAGCTAGCTGTGGTGTGATTTTCCACACTGATACGAGCTCTGGCAGAGCCTCCCCTCTGCTGCTTTCTTGGCTGCCAAGACCCTGGAGGCTCAGCTCCATCCATTGTCTTTCTTCCCTGCAACGCTTGTGGGAGAGGCTTCGTAGAACTTTTATGATGAGGTTGGGACAGCAAGACTCATTCCTGGGCCTTTGTTTCAGCTTGAAATACACCACAAATTAATTGGGCTGATGCAGCTAATTAAGATAGTCCCTTGGGTTGTGTGCCTTCCTTCTGAAAAATTTCTTGAAGTTGCCAGATCTAGGCTTGGTGTATTGAAATGTTAATGATCCATGGCCTTAAGAAAAAAATCTTTCCTTTAAATGGAATTCATAGCTAAAGAAAATGTTTAGACTGATTAGCACTCAGGCTGCAGCTTCCCATACTATTTTCAAAAATAGCACATCATTTCCTATAACAGATGTCTCAAGTAATTTGATGCCAAACTTTCTGCAGACTCCTACTGTTATAATGACAATGATTTTTGGTCTCCATTCTTAAGTGATCTTGCAGCAGAGAGAGAGATATTCTGGGGTATTTTCTCCATCTGCAATCAGAGAAGAGTCAACTCTGAGTAGAAACAAATGGTTTCAGCAAAGAGCAGTAACTTGCAATCAGGGTCAGTTAGAAAAGATGCTGATAAATACAGTGGAGTAATCAGAGGCCTTCAGCTTTCTGCGCTGGTGGCTAGGATCCTTCAGCATGACCATGTTGGTGCTTTGTTGTTCACTAGCTAATCGTGTCCAGTTCTTTGCGACCCCATGGACCAAAGCATGCCGGCTTCCCTGTCCTTCACCATCTCCTGGAGCTTGCTCAAACTCATGTCCAGTGAGTCAGTGATGCCTTCCAACCATCTCATCCTCTGTCTCCCCCTTCTCCTCCTACTCTCAATCTTTCCTAGCATCAGGGTCTTTTCCAATGAGTTGGCTCTTCACATCAGATGGCCAAAGTATTGGAGCCTTCAGCATCAGTCCTTCCAATGAATATTCAAAGTTGATTTCCTTTAGGATTGACTGGTTTGATCTCCTTGCTCCAAGGGACTCCAAGGGACTCTCAAGAGTCTTCTCCAGAACCAGAATTCAAAAGCGACAATTCTTCAGCAGTCACCCTTCTTTATGATCCAACTCTCACATCCATACACTGCTACTGGAAAGCCATAGCTTTGATTATATGGACCTTTGTCATCAAAGTGATGTCTCTCCTTTTTAATACACTGTCTAGGTTTGTCATAGCTTTTCTTCCAAGGAGCAAGCATGTTTTAATTTTGTGGCTGCAGTCACCATCCGTAGTGATTTTGGAGCCCAAGAAAATAGTCTCCGAACCCTGATCTCTGTCTTTTCAGATCACGGAGGCCACTGTGTTCCTGCGTTTCCCCCTCCCCAAACCATAATTCGGAAACTGCATCCAGGCAGAAAGCCAGAATGAGCCCACTGCTACTGCTGCTGCTAAGTCACTTGCGTGCGACTCTGTGTGACCCCATAGACAGCAGCTCACCTTATTTGTTTCTCTTCCTGTAGGGATGACAGTTCTGTAACATGTGTTTCCGAGTGTCTGAAGACCGTCATTTCACACATTTTGCCCAGTTTTCTAGTTGTTTATTGTAGAAGGGCTAGTCTAGTACTAGTGAATCCTCCCTTGATGACCTCAGGCAGAAACTTTACCAGTTACTTGGAAATAGACAAGAACAACATCACCAAAAAAAGTTAGAAAAATAAAAGATGAAGGGATTTTTGAAAATAGAGTAAAATGCAGCATTGCCATTGTGTTGTTGTTTAGTCACTAAGTCATGTCTGATTCTTGGAGATCCTGTGGACTGCAGGACACCAGGCTCCCGGGTTCATGGTATTTTCCAGGCAAGAATACTGGAGTGGGTTGCCATTTCCTTCTCCAGGGGATTTTCCCAACCCAGGGATTGAACTTGTGGCTCTTGTTTGGCAGACAGATTCTTTACCACCTTGCCACCTGGAAAGCCCAAATGTAGCATTATGATATTCTAAAGATATTCTGAAGATATTTGGCCAAACAATGACTGAACGTTTTATACTTACTTTTCTCACATTAGAAGAAATTATTCCTACTCTACTGAAAGAATGACTGGTTCATCATTGATCTCCCAATGTATTTTAGTTTCATGGCTACTTACAAATATTCAAAACAACAACAACAACACAGAAATCAAACAAATGTCATTATTCCCTGGATGAGCTTGGTGCGTCTTCTTCCTTCAGGTGTCTTTTTGTCTTCTTCACTTTCCCTGCAGACTTAACCTGTGCTGAATGCAGAAACTGCAGAATCAATAATTACCAGGTGTTTCATCATGAGAAAACTTTTTTTTTACTTGATCATAAGATAATAACTATGATAAGTGATTTATCTTATTTAATACTCATAAAGCCACTGAGATGTAACTATAATCATGTGACTTTGAAAAACTTATTTAATCATTTTAAGTCTTAGCTTCCAGATCAGTAGAATGAGATAATAAACAGATAAACAATGGTATGAGCCTAGGCCAGCAAATTTCAGAATGCAATTAGTTTGCAGTTTAGGAAGAATTCACTTGAACTTCTGGCTAAACCCTATTTGAACATGGTTTGAATAGTGTGATACAACAACATAGATGTATTTCTTTTAAAATACCTCGTGTGGCAGGAAAATAATTTCAATGAAAGTTTGAGGTTATAAAGGTAGGAAAGAGAACACAATGGGCTGGAAATGATGAGGGATTGTTAGAGGTTAGATAATGAGACTTGCATGACTAGTTTGGTGAATGACTTGAGTTGGTAGGGATTTGAAAATCACATGCCTGTGGATGAAGATATTAATTAAAACTAAGTGAATTTAGAGACTTGGTGGTTCAGTGGCTAAGACTCCGGGCTCACAGTATAGGGGTCCTTGGTTCCATCCCTTGGTCACGGAACTAGATCCTGCAGGCTGAAACTAAAAGGTCAAAGTTCCAACACGCTGCAACTATGAACTACGACCCAACTCAACCAAGTAAATAATTAAAAAAAAAATAAGTTCATTTATACTAATGGAACAGTAAGTTTCAGGTACTCGGCCCTAAGGAAGGCACCAGGGAGCACGGGAGTGAAGGATAAGGTGTGAAAAATAAGAATTTGCTCCCGACCTTCTATCACCGTATTCCTACCTCTCCCCTAACTAGAGGCAGGGGGTTACTTTCTGGAGAAGACCAAACAGAGCTGGGTGCCAAGCGTAATGGTTATGCTCTACGTGGGAAACATGGGGTAAGGAAGTTGCTGGACCTCTGTTGTGGTGACTGATTCTCAACAGGTACATCCTGGCAGTAGATTTAGTCTCAGAAAACTGTTGATCCCGAGATATTCTGAGGAAAAGAAATTATCCAATACCATATGGTATCACTTATATCTGGAATCTAAAACGTGATACAAATGAATCCGTCTATGAAACAGAAGCAGACTCTGGGACCCCGGGAGCACACTTGTGGCTGCCAGGCTGGCTGGGGTAGGGAGGGATGGAATGAGAGCTTGGGGTTGGCAGACACAGCCTGTTGCATGGGACGGATAAACAACAAGGTCCTACTGTGCGGCACGGGGAACTGTATCCTGTGATAACCGTAATGGAAAAGAAGAGCTAAAGGAATGCATATTTACATATAACTGACTCACTTTGCTGTACAGCAGAAACTAATGTAACATTATAAGAAAAAGAAATTATCCAAGAGATAATACAAGAAAAATAGGCTCAGGTTTTCAGAGATAGTTTGATCCTTTGGGATCATGCTTAGGCAAGACCAGGGTAGCATTTAGTTCAGGGTCGACTTCACCCTTTCTCCTCAGCCTGATGACTTGTGAACTATGAGGTTTTCCTTCTGGCTGGTGGGACCTGGGTGAGCTCTAGAGAGTGTTCCCTTGCAGATGTTTTTTCCCTCGGCCTCAGGAAGTGTTCTCAAACATACGCACTGCACACGTTCCAGCTCTGGAGCTCTCAGCTCTGTGCATCTCTGTTCCTGCTAAGACTCTGTCCTGCAAGCTCCAGTTGTCTTGACCTTTTCAGACAACCATTTCTGTCTCCAGTAATGGTTATGCTCTACGTGGGAAACATGGGGTAAGGAAGTTGCTGGACCTCTGTTGTGGTGACTGATTCTCAACAGGTACATCCTGGCAGTAGATTTAGTCTCAGAAAACTGTTGATCCCGAGATATTCTGAGGAAAAGAAATTATCCAATACCATATGGTATCACTTATATCTGGAATCTAAAACGTGATACAAATGAATCCGTCTATGAAACAGAAGCAGACTCTGGGACCCCGGGAGCACACTTGTGGCTGCCAGGCTGGCTGGGGTAGGGAGGGATGGAATGAGAGCTTGGGGTTGGCAGACACAGCCTGTTGCATGGGACGGATAAACAACAAGGTCCTACTGTGCGGCACGGGGAACTGTATCCTGTGATAACCGTAATGGAAAAGAAGAGCTAAAGGAATGCATATTTACATATAACTGACTCACTTTGCTGTACAGCAGAAACTAATGTAACATTATAAGAAAAAGAAATTATCTAAGAGATAATACAAGAAAAATAGGCTCAGGTTTTCAGAGATAGTTTGATCCTTTGGGATCATGCTTAGGCAAGACCAGGGTAGCATTTAGTTCAGGGTCGACTTCACCCTTTCTCCTCAGCCTGATGACTTGTGAACTATGAGGTTTTCCTTCTGGCTGGTGGGACCTGGGTGAGCTCTAGAGAGTGTTCCCTTGCAGATGTTTTTTCCCTCGGCCTCAGGAAGTGTTCTCAAACATACGCACTGCACACGTTCCAGCTCTGGAGCTCTCAGCTCTGTGCATCTCTGTTCCTGCTAAGACTCTGTCCTGCAAGCTCCAGTTGTCTTGACCTTTTCAGACAACCATTTCTGTCTCCTCCATTCAAGCAGATGTCTGAGCTCCACCTGGTTTCCCTAAATTCCCTCCCAGCACTCAGCGAGGTAAGTGGTAGGACTCAGCTTGTCGATTCTCTCCTCTCAGGGTTCACTGTCCTTCATTGGCTGATGTCCAATGTCTCCAGAACCACCCTCTCGGGGGTTTTTGTCCCAATTTAAAAAAAAGCTGTTTCTGGTGAGAGGATCAATAGGGTTCCTTTTACTTCCATCCTGGCCAGAGGTAGAACCCCTGCATGTACAGCTGTGATAAAAATGAAAATTCCATTAACAAGTCGTGATCTCAGCCGCCGTTAAGAAACTCTGGTCTTCTCCTGCACAGCTGAAGCTGTGACGACAGCACCGGCCCGGCTGTCACGAGTGGCAGCTTGGGTCTCCCAATAGTTTTGGCTGAAGAACAGTCTCCTCTTTGCTGTTTACAGGCTGCTATTTTTGCGCGACTTGTCATTATACTTTGAGTGGCTCATAGAATGTTGAGGATGTAGGAGACAGGTGTTTTCCTCAAGTGGATACGGTACCTGGGGTGCTTTTAGGTAAGGGATTTCACATCTCGGATCCGTAGCTTCCTCTTCTATAAAAACTGATGCCATGCGTTTGTTCTGTTATTGTGAGGATTAACTAAGATGTTTATAAGAAAACTACTAAAACCACAGCGCCTGATTCACAGTAATGCTCGGAAAATACCAGTTCACTTATTCTTATTTTTAAAAGACTTTTTTTCTTAATGTAGGCCACTTTTAAAGTCTTTATTGAATTTGTTACAGTATTGCTTCTGTCTCACATTTCGGTTTTTTGTCCAGCGAGGCATGGGGAATCTTAACTCCCCAACCAAGGATCAAACCTGCGCCCCTGCATTGGAAAGTGATGTCTCAACTGCCGGACTCCCAGGGAAGTCCCTAATTAATTCATTCTTAAGTATTCCAATCAAGTAATTCTACTGATAGGTCTATTATTGTCTTTTTCCTGGTCTTGTCAAAACCTACCGTCTGTTTGCCTGGTTGACATGTCTTACAATTTCTTGGTGATTTTAGCTGGATCCTGAAGTGTAGTATACTGCAGAGCTCCGCTGTCTGCTAGCAACCGAGACACATAGCTTGGGACTCGGGCAGGCAGGCCTGCGGCGCGTCTCAGATCCAGGCCAGGGGTGAGGAAGTGGACAGCTTCCTGCCTCTCTCCAGCCACGGGCCAGCAGCTGGAGACACACATCCACGGGAGAAGACTGGCTGCTTTAGCAGCTAATTAACGAGGGGGGCCGAGCATGACATTTGGAAAGTTCCTAAGAGCGCACCTCTATCGCGCGAAGCTGGATAACATCCTGACGCTCTCTGTCACGTCGTTTATGTGCACTTCTCTTGGCTCGGCCTCAGCACACTGCATAAATCTACAGCTGCAGAGGCCAAAATCTCATATAAAATTGAAGGATTTATTTTGAGGTATTGAAAGGTTTACAGCCGAAGAAGTTAAAATTCGCCGAATCGGCATTTGGAGGACTCTCCTGTGAGCCTCAGCCCTCTTGGCTCTCGAGGTCCGTTCTCCGAATTCCCTTCTCCGCAGGGAGACGAGGAAGCCAGAGGGAAACAGTGACGTGGGTGGAATTGTCCAGATTTTACCTACTCTTGGCCTTTGTGGCTTCATATTTCAAGCTAAGTAGCCCCTGAAAGCCTTTATTAGATGCTGGGACCCACATGCAAGAAAAATAAAACAGTAGCTTCATTCTGCTCTGCACACAACTTCAATCTGCACTGGTGCTCTGGGGCCCGACTGCATTTTGGACTCCAGAAACTTCTGTCCGTTTTCATGGCACGTTTTTTGAGTTCAGTGTTAAGGTTTCAGTGCCGGCTCCCCTGCATCTGTACAGCCTTGGTGGGCATCATTTGGAAGTGGCCTTAGAGCTTTTCCCATACAATAAATACCTACGTTATCCCTCCGGTATTTAACCCAGTGTTCAACACTTCCTCCTATGGATTCCCTAGATCGTCTCTAGGGGCTTCCTAGATTTCTGGCTTATGGTCTGGTTCATTTATTGAGCTGTGTGTGCTGTGCTTAGTCGCTCAGTTGTGTCCAGCTCTTTGTGACCCATGGACTGTAGCCCGCCAGGCTCTTCTGTTCATGGGATTCTCCAGGCAAAAATACTCGAGTGGGTTGCCATTCCCTCCAACAGGGACTCTTACCAACCCGGGGATCAAACCCAGGTCTCCTGCATTACAGGTGGATTCTTTACCAACTGAGCCTCCAGGGAAGCTCGTTGAGCTCGGAAGGATAGCTCTTCAAACTTTAGAACACTTGCTGTTAGACTTCCCTGTCGAGACTCCCCTGGTGGTCCAGTGGTTAAGGCTTTGCCTTCCAATGCACAGGGTGTGCAGTTGATCCCTGTTGGGGAAATAAGATCCTGCGAGCTGTGTGGCATGGCCAAAACAGCAAACAAACCTGGAGGATGGCAGATAGACCATCTCAATTAATAATAATAATAATGGAAATAATGCTTCCTAGGTGGGGCAGTGGTAAAGAATCCACCTGCCAGTGCAGGAGATGCAAGAGATGTGGGTTCAGTCCCTGGACTGGGAAGAGCCCCTGGAGGAGGAAATGGCAACCCACTCTAGTATCCTTGCCTGGAGAATCCCACGAGGAGGAGCCTGGCTGGCTATAATCTATAGGGTTGCAAAGGGTCAGACATGACTGAGCATGCACAGAACAGACCCAGTGAAAATAAATGTGTATGTGAAATGCCATGAAGAGAGAAGGCTGAAAGGTAGTGTGGCATATTGGTAAGACTAGTAAAGAGAAACCCGAAGTGTTCAGATCTGGTACTGGTCCACTGAGTTTTCTTACCATCTGAAGCAGGGGTGTGGTGGGCAGGAAGGGAAATACAATATTTGTTTTAATCATTTCATCTGTGATGGGAGAAATATCCACTGTGTTTATGGATGACACATACTTTATCTTCCAGGGGTTTTGTGGAAAATGAGTGAGGTGCTACACATAGCCATGGAAGCTGTAATGACTTAAAAAAATATCCGGAATAATGCCTAATTGGAACGTCAGTTCAATTAATTGGCCGTGGCTGCGCTTTTGAGTTTCTGTGTGCCTCCCCCATCACCCCCACCCCCTATCATCCCCTTTTCGTTTTCTCCAACCCTCTCCCAATCCAGAAGGCAAGATGGTGTCCTTCCATGAATCGATTACTTCCATTAGCCAGAACAGTCAGGTATCTGTATCTGCAGATTCAGGACCTGCCATGGGGGCGCCGACAGTACTAACCCATTTTATGTGATGGACTTGAGCGTCCCTGCACTTCGCTATCTGCAGCTGGGAGGTGGCAAGGTGGTCCCGGAAGCAATCCCTGCCCACCCCCAGGGACGAAGGTGCCATCTTTCTTACATGTTTCTGCAGCCATTACAGTGCTTCTTGTACTCGGAATTATTTCTGAGTAAAGTGGAAACAGTCTTTAATCTAAACTAAGAAGACTGACGCTGGGCCCTGACGCCCCCTCTTCTGGGAAGTAGTGTGTGAGTCGCTCTGTCATATTCTGCTCTCTGTCACCCCATGGACTGTAGCCGGCCAGACTTCTCTGTCCGTGGGATTTCCCAGGCAAGTATACTGGAGTGGGTTGCCATTCCCTGCTCCAGGGGCTCTTTCTGACCCAGGGATTGAACCTGCGTCCCCTGCATTGCAGGCGGATTCTTTACCCTCTGAGTCACCAGGAATTGGCTCCCTTTTTAGCCGAAACGGAACTCTTTGTGTACCTCTGCAGAGCAGGCCATCTAGCTGTGTCGTCGTGAATAAGTCAGGGGATCCCTCGAAACATTTTGTAAGCACACCTGTGTCTGAACTCTACAAGGGCCTGGTGTTTTGTGAAATCGCCTTTATCCTGGGAGCAGAGAAATCGTTTTTACTTCTCCCTGCCCAATGCCAGTTCCAACAGCTGTAACTATTTCATTTTTAATTTGCTCTTTTCAGCCTTGTCTCTGCTTAATCCATTAAGACAACTTTGAATGTTCCCGGCTCATATATTTATAAAGGAGAAGGGGGAAAAATGAAGGGAAAAGACTTTGAATAATGGTATCTAAATTGTAGCCAAATGTACTCCAAACCCTCCTAGGTTAAATTGCAAATAATTTTCTTTCAAACATCACAAACACTCTCCCTAACTTAACTCAGCACATTGGACCGAGAGGTCTCATTGCAGTCGGAAGCAGGATTCACTCTCTCTTATTCTCCGTTGGTTTCTCTTTCTCTCCTCCCTCTTGCTTTCCTTCTGTAAAGGTTCTTCTGGTTCTGTTTTAGCTGCATTGTCTCTAAGTTTCCTCCCTGGAGCTCCCATGAAAAATTCGCCTGTCTCTTGAGAGGGCCGGGTTGGAGACCAACCGCATCCTCGTGGTGCAGGGAGATGGGAGGAAGGCTGCTTTAAATCAATCAGTTGACACTAATCTAAGGTCTAATTAGCTCTGGGTGGGCGTGTGCTTTGATTATAGGAAGTGCCTCAGGCAGTGGCTGGCATCTCAAGGGCTGCTCCCCATGTATCAATCATCCTTTGACAAGGAGATCTAGAAGGAAAAAAAAAATGAGGCAGGGGGTGGGGTGGGGGCACTTTTCTCTCCATCATCTGTGGATTATCTGTTTCCAGTGATCCAAACCAACGTGCTGTGAAGCTCATCCGTTTGCTCCTAGCAACGAGCACCCTCACCACAGAGACAAACTTTCTAAAATCATCTAAAACTGCCAGTTGTGTCAAATAATAACTTCGTGGGTCACAAAGGAACTAATTACATCTAATAGCCGTTATGTGCTTTTTTTTTTTTAATCTAACCTAAATGCTGAAACTCTACTTTTCAATATTCCCCCGAACCCTCCGAAAGGAACAATTCGTTCTAAAGGAATTCTTCCTGTTTACAGTTTACATGAGATGATGGATGGCTGAACAAAAAGCAGCAATACCTTTCATTAAAATGAGAACTTGCTTTTATTGAATGTGGCATGCCTGTGATGATTTTCTGATTGTCGATTTCTTCCTGTACCTTAATTCACTCTTTTGGGAGGTGGGGGTGGGGGCGGCGGTTTAGAAATGTCCCCAGAAGTGGCTCTGGCACGCTTAGCTGCCGCTGCTCCTGTTCCTGTTTCTGGTAGAAGTGTAGGTGGCTGGTCTCATTCTTTTCCTCTTTTGTGTGACCTACAGATCCTTGGGATGATGATTAGATCAGAAGTAGTAAGGCAATTTGAGGGTCTTCCAGTTTTTAAACAAAGAAAAACAAATCTAAGCAAGCGGGTTAACATCACTCTCCTTCTTATGGATCGTGAGGCTGAGAGAGGTGTTTTAAAAAGCATCTTTATTTCGGGTCTGATTTGCCTTTCTGCGTGCTTCACACGTCTGATGATTCCAAGCTGCCGCCTTGGCTGGACGCAGGACATAGGGGCGCGAAGTGACGGTAAAAGCAGTCTCGCCGAGATGCCCCTGCCAAGCCCGGTGCCGAGCACAGCCCGGGGTCCAAATCCGGGCCGCACTGCTTCCCAGCTGTGCGACCCCGGGCAGCGTGCTTAACCTTGGTGAACCTCACCTGCAAAATGGAAATCACGACAGCGCTCACTTCACAGGGTGGCTGTGAAAATCAAATCACACGATACCTGTGGCGTGTTTAGCACTTGATAAGCACTCAATAAAACGCGAACTGGTGGTGATGGTGCAGGTAGCATCTCTGGCTGAGTTCAGAAATCCACGGAGGTCTGTCTTTCTTTGAGGGCAGAGACTTGAAAATGAAGTTCTCCCAAAATTTTATTTGAGGCCCAAGCAACATCCTAATAGTAGTCTCACATACAGGACTATAGGCTTACAGGAGCCTTGTGTCATGGATGTAACATACAATCATGGATGTAACATACAATGCTTGTAAGATTTCAGACCTACTTTGAGTGAAGCCATCTCTATTTTAAAAATTTTCAGAAGGCTAAACTTCCTTATCATGATATGTGAAGAAAGTCTGGCTTGACAACTTTATTAGAAAATTTATATTGGAATGTTCATTGAAAAACTTCTATCCTTGCGAACTTGAAGAAAACACCGCCCTCCCCCTCTCCACCCAACACAATACAGAATAAGGGTGAGCCCTTCAGAACGTAATGCTTCCAGGATGGCCTGCCCAGTGCATGAGATATGGGACACGCGCTCGATCCCTGGGTTGGGACAATTTCCTGGAGGAGGAAAGGCAACCCACTCCAGTATTCTTGCCTGGGAAATCCCATGGACAGAGGAGCCTGGTGGGCCATGGTGGTTGGAAAAGAGTCAGAGATGACTGAACACACACACAATTTAATGCTTTCAAGTTTTGTTTCAAATCTGAAATAAACACGAAGTACAAATGACTCCATCACAAAACTTACTTTATGTTGTTTCATTTTTATCAATGTGATACCTTTTAGAAACTTTCCTAAATGTTAATTTGAAAACATACATTTTAGCATAAACTTATTCTGGTAAACTTTGGTTTTCAAAAGTGGAGAAAATAACAATATCCTGAAAGTAATCGATTCTGATTCTTTCCTTAAGGATCTTGTTGGTAAGCCTAGTCTCACCCGTTGGTTGAAAGGCAGATAATAACGTTGTCGAAAGCATAAACTCAGGTTCTACATTTCCAGGTTCCTTATTAAAAGACGACTGAGGCTTCATTATAATTTTGAAAAGAGCAGTTAAAGATGTAATATGCAGAGATGCTATTTCATTACTTTCAATTACTTATAGTAACTCAGATTGTCAGTAAGATTCTCTCCTCTTTTCTATTTTAAGTAGTGGAGGTGATGCACAGCTAGCATGCTGCATGGGGAGCATTTCAGTATTTGAAGATTTTCAGACTCACAGAAAGAGAACAGACCTGTCGTTGCCGGGGAGAGGGTGCTGGGGGAGGATGGAGTGGGGGTTTGGGAGTGGCAGGTGCCAACTGTTACACAGCATGGACAAGCAACAAGGTCCTCCTGTGCCGCCCGGGGGGACAGAGTCAATATCCTGGGATGAACTGCAGTGGAAAAGAATGTACAAATATATATAAAGTGTGTTAGTTGCTCCGTCGTGTCTGACTCTTTGCAACCCTATGGTCTGTAGCTCACTAGGCTCCTCTGTCCATGAGATTCTCCAGGCAAGAATACTGGGGTGGGTAGCCATGCCCTTCTCCGGGGGATCTTCCCGATCCAAGGATTAAATCTTCCTCTCCTGCATCACAGGCAGATTCTTTACAGTCTGAGCCACCAGGGAAGCCCCGACTTACATATGTTTGTATGTAGAACTGAAGCACTTTGCTGTACGACAGAAATTAACAACATTATGAATCAACTATACTTCAGTAAGATTTAAAAAATACTTGTAGGTTTTTAGATTTCAGATTTTACACACTTAATTGGTTTAGTACATCTCTTTATGATTCTTTCAATAAAAGGAAAATGAGATATGAAATTAAAACATTAAATGGATTTGCATCACACTTAACATCTGAATTAACTGTCTCAGTCAGAAGAGTGCTATTCTATTTTCAATGTTATTTTCATAGCTAGTCAAAATAAAAAGCAATGCCCATAAGTAGCAACAAGGAAAACAACCCTTGCATTCTAAAAGCCCATATCACCTTTTGTTGTGATAAACGTGGGTAGGAAAACCCTAGCTGAGATCAAGACTAGGCTACAAAAGCTATAATACAGAGGCAGCACGATTAAATTGTCACTCTCTGCAGGTACACGCGATGCTTTGGGGGTGATAAATAGTCCTCGGCTCCTGCGGGAACACGTTTTTAAACTATGGTTGGAGGGATTTTGTCTAGACTGTAGAAAGCGCTTTCTACACGAGGGTTATGTGTCATGGGAAAGCACTATTACAACAGGGCTTACAGAACTTCCTGCTCTGGGAATTTTTATAATAAGAGCCAGGCTGGTGTCATTTCACACGAGACCTGCCCGGAGGTAGGGGAATGGATAAAATGACCTTTCCTGCCTCCTCCAAGGGTTACGACTGGTCCTTAATGAAAACCTGGTACCGTGGACTCATTGGGTATGGGACAATGCTTTTGAGGCCAAAGTTTAATTTCATAACAGCAATCGGATACTGAAGATAGATGGATTGCGCTCTTCAGGAGGTGGATAAAATGACTTGGTCTTCGGAGGACATCTCAAGGGGCGTTTTAAGGAATATTCTCTGGGAAGTGCCTTCGGTGCTGGCAGAGGCATTCCTTGATGATTTAATGGGCTTTTCCCATTTCCAGGTCTTATGATGTGTTATTACCACCATCGAGCGGTTAGAATCTAACATTTTAGTATCCACATGGTAACGGACGCCGGCTCCGCAGCTGGGCCTTCCACCTTCTCAGTCTGGCCTTGCTTCCCTGCTGCACGGCTACTCAGGCTGGGGCTGCGAGGCTTCTTTTTAGCTCCTTTGGATTTGAGCGTGTTCTCTGTTGTTAAGACCTATATGTTGAGTCACTCGATTTCGGCTGGCATTCCAAGGAGGTGGCTGGGAAATGGTGTGGGTCCTGCAGCCTGCTCTCTTGGAAGTTAAAACTCCCTGTTGCCTTTGATCTCAAGTCTATTTTACTTTCACTAAAGTAACAGATAGGATTGACTTGAGGTTGCCAAACAGGAACAACGTTGAATTAGGATACCAAATGTGACCTGTGTGTGTAGGGAATTCACACCAGTCTTGTTCAATGGACGGCCCAAATAAGCGCTTACGTTGTTACCTTGTGCTGGTTCTTACAAGCCGCAACTCTGAAAAGAGATAGGGTTGCTACACTTACTGTTGAAATAGGCCACTGGGCAGGCTTCGAGAGACACCGAGCTGCAGGGACGCCTTCTGGCCCCCTCTTTGTACCTGTTCATGTTGAATGCTGGCGACTTTGCGCTTCTGCCGCTCCCGAAACAGAACCAGGCGGTGAACAATGGGGCCACGGGAAGAGAGGGCGGGCGGGCGTCCCCCGCGACAGGTGCGGTGATATGGCGCCCCTTTCCCACATGTATCAGTCGGTCTCCAGCGGCCTGTGCGCTCTGAGAACAAAGCGCTTGTGCAGATCAAGTGTCTGCCAGTTAGAAGCAAAAGAGCACCACGGAGGTGGACGCGGGGGGCGAGGAGGGGTGGAGCGCGGGGAGAGGGGTTGTTTGTGTGCTGGCATCTCTGTCCCTGCCGTATCCAGAGCTTGGATGTGAAATCCTATCTGGGTTATTTTGCTCCCAGTAATCACGGTGCACTGAGGTTCCGAGATGGTATCTGGGTGATGAACACAGAGAGAAGGTCCATTGTTCCTCCCTTCGTCTGTGTGGAGGAGCTGCCAGCAAGTGTCTTCAGGTGGGACAGGAATGTTCCCGGCGAGGCAGACACCCTCCGGGACCCGGGCCGGGACTCCCAGCTGCAGACTCTCTTGCTGTGCCAACGCCTGCAGCCTTTCCCTCATATATCATTCATGTTTAATGGACTGATAGCGCCTGTCATATCCTTAAAGTTGACCTGAAATTGTGATACTCCCTTGGAACAATTTGAGATCAGACAAGTAGAAGACATGTTTGTGGTTAAGGAATTATTTTCAGGGGCCTGTCAAAGTGTTTCCATATGAGGCTAATGCCGTTTTTGTAAGGAGCAAACGCAAGAGACACAATAAATATTACTTCGTTTCCTCTGGTCCATTAAAAAGAGAACGATTCCGATTGTGGAGAGAAGGCACTCAAGGAGATTTTTTTTTTTTTTTTCCCCAAAAGCAAGTAAAATGCCCCGTTATCTAAGCAAGTATCATTTTTCTCTCTTTTTTGTGCTATTTTTGGGTCTCTCTCTTCTTTTTTTTTTAGGCTTGAGGTTTGCGTAGGCATCTGTGGCCTATGTTTTAAGTCATTTTTCGCTTTCTGCACAGTTGGGGAGGGACGAGCTCTGTGCCCGTAGTTCCTGCTTGGAGGTTACTGGGTTGATGCCTATGTCTACCCTCGGTATCTGCTGTTCTATATGTAGAGTCCTTTCCCCCCGTTTTCCTGTTTGTTGACTTCCTCTCATCTTCCAAATCGTGGCCAGCGTGTCCCTTCTTGTGTCCAGCCTGCCACAGCCCCTTAGGTGCAGTGTACGCGTGCTCCCCTTGGCCACCCTGCTGTTTTCCGATGCTGGTGCGGATGCGTTCATGCCCGGTCTTTGTTTGAGAATATGGCTGTCTCCTCTCTGTGCCATGCGTCTGTCTAGTGCGGGTGATTTTCCTCCTCCTTTAGTCCCATTGCTGCCCGGTGGCGCTCCATAAATGCTGATCGGGGAGTCCAGGTGCTTTCAGAGACCAGGACGGGCCTGACTGACACGATGCTCAGGTCCCCTTTAATGATTTGCCAGCGTCAAAGCCCAGAGTATTAATGGTGGTTCTCCATAGGAGGAATCCGCCAATTAGGGATTCTCTAAGAATTCCTTTCTTAGCAATAAGCGTTTTACGTGATATATAAGGTCGATGTCAGATTTACGACGGTCAGACTTCTTTGTATGTGTTTGGTTGCAAATGACTAATGATGATGATAACATAAGAAAGAACAACTCAACAGCTAACATTTCAAACCAAGAAGTGTTTGAAGCGTTCCAGGCACTGTGGTAAGCAGATTTGTATGTACAATCATATTTCCTGCTAACGAGAACGCAGTGAGTTATATGCTATTATCCTCATGTTCTACGTGAGGAAACTGAGGTAAGGCATGATTAAGTGACTTATCTGGGATCCTCAGCAGGCGTGAGTAGCAAAGTCCGGATGTGAGCCCGGGGAGCACCACGGGCTTAGTGTGAGCAAGGACCACGGGACACAGCCACGGAGGCCGGCTCGGCCCTGAGCAGTCGGAGGCAGCCCACCTGGATTCCTTACTCCACTAGGATTTGAAAGGCATCCGCTGCTTCCTGCGTGGTGCCTGTGTGCTCAGTCGTGTCTGACTCTGTGCGACCTGATGGACCATAACCCGCCAGGCTCCTCTGTCCATGGGATTCTCCGGGCAAGGATACTGGAGGCGGTTGCCATTTCCTCCTCCAGGGCATCTTCCTGACCCTGGGACTGAGCCCACGTCTCCTGCGCCTCCTTCGTTGGCAGGCAGATTCTTTACCCCTGAGCCCCCGGGAAGCCCCCCGAGTGCTTCCTAGTTCCATAAACCTCCGCTGATCTTCCAGGAGATCAGGAGAACGTGGAGTGTGCAACCTGGACAAGTCTGCCTCTCCAGGCTCAGTGAGGCCCGTCAGCTGGGATTCTGCCTGGGTCTCTGGTCTCAGAAGAAATTTGTGGGTCTAGGTGGTTTTCTAGAAAATGTTGGCCAAAAACCACATTCACCCCAGTTGCTGTATGAATGAAACACATGGGTTTTCTTTGTGTTTTTTGAATAATTCCAGTGGTGGCCTCAAGCTTCTATTTCCCTATATTTGTGTGGAGTCAACCAAAATAGCTTTGTATAAACAACAAAAGTATGAAAAAGCATATGCACCTTGTCACTGCTGTGCCAACTGGAAACACTCTTAGGAACACATCTGCATCCGCAAAAAAACTGTGGCTTTGGTATAGACCAAGTTTTAAAATGCTAAAGAAATCTCTTCTTCGGGTGTCTCTGTCTTATATTTAGCTACTTTTCTGTTTTTGTATTTGCACATTAGCTAGTATTTCAAGCAGTACATTTTTCTTCTCACATTGAAAAGACTCAGTTATATTCTTCAAAAATATTTTTAATTGTATCTAATGCTGAAAAGTGCCAAAGTCTAACAAGGAGGGGAATGATGTTGGTTTTAAGTTGGTAATATTATACTTTTATAGTTCATTACTGGGAAATTTCTAATGTGTTTTCTTCACCTTGTGTCTTTAAATGGTTTGAAGTTTTTAAAAGGTTTAAGGACATGTTGAGCATAAAAGTTAAGTCTCATTCGCATAAACATCACTAGAACTCATTCTAAAAAGGAAAGCAATGGTCTACATCTGTATGTCCATTATATTTTTCTATGGTACAATGTTTATGAACTATAATAATTATTTTGTGTAATTTTTTTAACTTACCAGCTATTTTTAGTATAACACAGAAAATGAGACAAGAAATAACAAGTTTCACTACCATGTTTGATCTCAAATATTTCTCTCCTTTCAGTCATATTAATCTACCAGGATGTAAACTAGCTGTTGCAATAAGGCAAGATTTGAACATGACTGGTGGAAAGCAGTTACAGTATTAGAAAACATTTGTATGAAAGAGCATGTTTAATGTTTTCCACAGGCATGTTGCAAGAAAAGTACTGATAAAGTTTACCAGAATGAAATTGTTGTTACTGATGTCATGTAGTCACTAAATCGCGCCTGACTCTTTGTGACCCTATGCACTGTAGCCCACCAGGCTCCTGTGTCCATGGGATTTTCCAGCCAAGAATACTGGAGTGGGTTGCCATTCTCTTTTCCAGAGGCTCTTTCTGTCCCAGGGATCAACCTGCATTTCCTGCACTGGTAGGCAGGTTCTTCACCGCTGAGCCACCAGGCAAGCCCCAGGAGAATGGAATTAGTCTTTATCTGCAGAAGCTCAAGATTGGTTCCTGGCTAAGTTTCTTCAGAGCCATTTACTGACATCAATCTATAGCATATAACTTGAGTATTTTTACTTATTTAGATACTGTGAGTACTCAGAATATTTAAAAAAAATATATATTCTATGTCTTCAGTAAGTTACAGGTGCTGCAGTGCCAGTTAGGAGTGTTGATGAACTGAGTCCACGTACAGTGATAGAGCATACCATTAGAAGACACTTTGAATAAGTAAATTTCGGGGATTTTTCTTGAAGAAAAGCTAATTGAGACTCAAAAGATTAAATCATCAACTAAGAATAGCAGAAAGATAGTATATGATCTCACATCTTCCATATCTCTAGATTTTAATTGTGGCTAATATTTTAGATTCCAGGCTGCACAAGAATTATATCTATCCTTTTCTGTGTAATAGCTAGATTAGGACCAATTTCAGATTCATATTTATATACTTTTAATTGTGATGAAAGTTTCCTCACCATTAATCCAAAAGTAGACAGTCAATGTTACAGTAATTCATTTGGGATTAATTAGCTCCAAATTATGGTTTAACCAGATATGATGCTGAATGGTGGTAAGTAGAATGGATTATGGGCTTCCTGGATGGCTCCATGGTAAAGAGTCCGCCTGCCAAGCAGCAGACGTGGCTTAGATCTTTGGGTCGGGAAGATCCCCTGGAGAAGGAAATGGCAACCCACTTCAGTATTCTTGCCTGGAGAATCCCATGGACAGAGGAGCCTAGTGGGCTACAGCCCATGGGGCTGCAAAATAGTCAGATATGACTTAGCAACTAAATGACAAAAAGTGGATTACACAGGGGAAAAAAAAAAA
>SJYT01001697.1:73746-173094 GCA_006410635.1 Cephalophus harveyi
AGCTCAACATTCAGAAAACGAAGATCATGGCATCCGGTCCCATCACTTCATGGGAAATAGATGGGGAAACAGTGGAAACAGTGTCAGACTTTATTTTTTTGGGCTCCAAAATCACTGCAGATGGTTACTGCAGCCATGAAATGAAAAGATGCTTACTCCTTGGAAGAAAAGTTATGACCAACCTAGATAGTATATTCAAAAGCAGAGACATTACTTTGCCGACTAAGGTCCGTCTAGTCAAGGCTATGGTTTTTCCTGTGGTCATGTATAGATGTGAGAGTTGGACTGTGAAGAAGGTTGAGCGCTGAAGAATTGATGCTTTTGAAGTGTGGTGTTGGAGAAGACTCTTGAGAGTCCCTTGGACTGCAAGGAGATCCAACCAGTCCATTCTGAAGGAGATCAACCCTGGGATTTCTCTGGAAGGAATGATGCTAAAGCTGAAACTCCAGTACTTTGGCCACCTCATGTGAAGAGTTGACTCATTGGAAAAGACTCTGATGCTGGGAGGGATTGGGGGCAGGAGGAGAAGGGGACAACAGAGGATGAGATGGCTGGATGGCATCACAGACTCGATGGACGTGAGTCTGCGTTAACTCTGGGAGATGGTGATGAACAGGGAGGCCTGGCGTGCTGCGATTCATGGGGTAGCGAAGAGTCGGACACGACTGAGCGACTGAACTGAACTGAATTGAAATCCACACATATTACAATGTGACTTCCCAGCGGCTCTCCTGAAGCTACGGTCTCTATCTCCCCATCCCTAGAACCTGGACTGCCTTGCAACTTGCCTTTACCAGTCACACATGGTGAGTATGAGAAGGTGCCGGTTCTGAGCATGCACTTTAAGTGGCCTTGTTTGTCTCTTCTCTCGCCCAGGACACATCCCATGCTCCATGAGCAGAAACTGGTGCTACTTTCTTTGATAATGAGAAAGATTTGGCTGTATGACCTCTGTCACTCCAGTTGGAAGGCAGTGAATCACGAGACACGTAAGTGAGGCTGTCCTGTTGCAAGGATCCCCCAGCTGGTCCACCAGTGAACCTCATGAACAGTTAATTATAAGCAAACCTCAAACTCAGTGGAGCGCACCTGAACCTGCACCAGATAAAAAGAACTGCCCAGCTGACCCATAGACTCTGGAGCAGTAATTGGCGTGCATCGCTTTAGGCCACTGAGTTTCGGAGTGGCCCCAGCATCATATGGCAATAACTAAGAGATACACGTAGTCAAACATTAAATATATGACCGAAGCAATCATGGGACTCAGACGTTCCACACAGGTAATGTTCACTTTCACTCAGGTTTAGTCAAAGTCGTTCTTGTTTTTGGTTACTTGGCTATTTGTTCCTTGGTTCAAAGCTCCACTGACTTGATAATTATCCTTTTTAAAAATTCCCATAGAATTTTAATTGTTGTTGAGTCACTATGTCCAACTCTGCGACCCCATGGACTCCATACTGCACGCTAGGCCTCCCTGTCTTTCACTGTCTCCCAGAGTTTGCTCAGATTCATGTCCGTTGAGTGGGTGATGCTGTCTAACCATCTCATCCTCTGCTTCCCCCTTCTCCTCGTTAAATATCATATATTAACGCATGTATGTAGACTCTAGGAAAATGGTACAGATGACCTATTTGCAGGGCAGGAATAGAGATGCAGACATAGGATTGGAAATGTGGACAGAGAGGGGAAAGGGAAGGGTGGTATCCGCTGAAGCACAGCACTGATGTGTGGACAGGCGCGGCTGTCAGCATGCACCTCCAGCTCAGTCGCGTCCCAGGCCAGGCCGTCAGCATGCGCCTCGAGGCCATCAGCATGCGCCTCCAGCTCAGTCGCGTCCCAGGCCAGGCCGTCAGCATGCGCCTCGAGGCCGTCAGCATGCGCCTCGAGCTCAGCCGCGTCCCAGGCCAGGCCGTCAGCATGCGCCTCGAGCTCAGCCGCGTCCCAGGCCAGGCCGTCAGCATGCGCCTCCAGCTCAGTCGCGTCCCAGGCCAGGCCGTCAGCATGCGCCTCCAGCTCAGTCGCGTCCCAGGCCAGGCCGTCAGCATGCGCCTCGAGCTTAGTCGCGTCCCACTCTGTGACTCCAGGGCCTGCCGCCTGTCAGGCCCCTCTGTGGATGGGATTCTGCAGGTGGGAGCACTGGAGTGGGTGCTGTTTCCTTCTCCGATGTACACACCACCGTGCATCAGATAGACGGCCAGCGGGAGGCTGCTGCGGAGCACGGGGAGCTCGGTGCACAGGGGGCAGGCTGGGAGGGAGTCCAGGAGGAAGGGGGTCTGTGTTTACACACAACTGACTCGCTTCATTTTACAGCAGAAACGAACACAGCACTGTAAAGCAACTACATCCCAATTTTAAACTTGAGCTCAGAAGTCACTTAGTCCAACGTTAACTTTACAGAAAAATAATCCAGGCTGGATGAGTTAAAGGACAAGCCAACAGCTATTCCTCCAGTTACTTACAGGCCCAGAGCTTATATTCTCGCTACTCAACATCAGATGCCCTAATTTTGCTTTTAGATAGACATCTTAAAGAGACGAATATATGAATATTGTATTTTACAGAGATCACAACTAATGCCATCTAGAAAAACACAATTCAGTGTTTTCCAGTCTGAAAAAAAGAGCCAAATGCCATCAGTCCTGCCTGGGGACATCTACACACAGGTGTGTGTCTGCATCTGTTTCTCACGGTGATGTGCGATCCTCTGCTGTTATTGCAGCTTAGTTGTTTCAGTGAGAAAGCACAGCTTTTCCTTCTAGATCGAGGCCTTATTACCTTTTCACTTAGATGCTTTGCCTTGCGACACCCTCTTGCAGCATGCAGGTTTCTTGCAGTGTTCAGGGACTGCAGATGTGCATGGCCGTCTCCACACCCTGCCCGTGAAACACGGCTCCAAGCCGTTTCCTTTGGGGAATAAACTGTCATTTTTCACCACATTAAATTTTATAAGTTTCAAGCGAATGGAAAATGGATTTTATTATTTTTTCTCTCTCTCTCTCTTTCTCTCTCTCTCTCTCTCTTTTTTTTTTTTTGCCACGAATGTTTTATGGCTGCAAAAACAGAATTTGTGGTTTCAACTGTTCAAGTCTGATGCAGAAAGCTGTGGAACCTCTTATGTAACCTGATGGCCTGAATAATTATCAAAATATTTTGCTTTCCACCCTTTCTAAGCTTTAGCAGCAGCAAAAAAAAAAAAAAAAAATTAGTGTATGCAACCTTTTGACCACAAAATAATAATAATGAGAAAGCCCCGTGACGAGGGCTGCTTCTACACCTACACACTAGAGAAGCTGTGAGTGGGGAGAGTCAAGGCTCAAGCCGCACCTGTGTTCCTGCTCTTACTGGGAACTACCTTTTGCAAGGAAGAAAACAAGAGCCCATGGGAAGAACAGTCAGGGCTGAGGGTCAGGGGAAGAAAAGGAATGGCGACCGGAGCCATGTGGTACCGAATCCTTTCTGAATCCAGAAGTCGTGCTATGCAGGTCTAAAGAGTGGTGGGACATGGGACGGGTGTGTGTGGATGTATGTGTGTGTTTCTTTTGGTTTAAACAAAACACTATTCCTCGGTGTCTACCAAGAATAGAATGTCCTCTTAGCTGATTCTGTATAGTATCATCTCAGACGTCATTTCATTTAAATTTTTTTTTATTAATTTGTCTTTTGCTTTGGGGTATGCCGGGTCTTGGTCGTTGCCCCCGGCTTTCTCTGGTTGCGGCAGATGGGGGCTGCTCTTCACGGTGCTCGGGCTTCTCGCTGGGCTGGCGTCTCACTGCAGGGCCCGGGCTCTGCGGCACAGGCTCAGGAGTTGTGGTGCCTGGGCCTAGTTGCCCCGAGGCATGTGGGATCTTCCTCAGCCAGGAATCACACCCATGTGCCTTGCACTGGCAGGTGGATTCTTAACCGCTGGACCCCCAGGGAAGTCCCAGACATCGTTTCAAAACAGGTGAGCTTCACTTTGTGACATCTGGGATCCAGAATATTATGCTGGTGAACAAATTCTTATAATGAATTCTATAATTTATATATGAACTCTAAAGAGTCCTTCTCTAATGTAATACCACCCCCACTCCCCCAAATGAAAGAAAACTGATCTGTTTTATCTATTTCAGTTTTGATTGTTTTCAAACAATTAAATGGTGACTGCATCCATGAAATTAAAAGATGCTTGCTCCTTGGAAGAAAAGCTATGACCAACCTAGACAGCATATTAAAAAGCAGAGACATTGCTTTGCCAGCAAAGTTTTGTCTAGTCAAAGCTATGGTTTTTCCAGTGGTCATGTATGGATGTGAGAGTTGAACTATAAAGAAAGCTGAGCACCAAAGAATTGATGCTTTTGAACTGTGGTGTTGGAGAAGACTCTTGAGAGTCCCTTGGGCTGCAAGGAGATCCAACCAGTCCATCCTAAAGGAAATCAGTCCTGAGTATTCAGTGGAAGGACTGATGCTGAAGCCAATACTTCGGGCACCTGATGCAAAGAACTGACTCATTTGAAAAGACCTTGATGCTGGGAAAGATTGAAAGCTGGAGGAGAAGGGGATGACAGAGGATGAGATGGTTGAATGGCATCACTGACTCAATGGAGATGAATTTGAGTAAACTCCAGGAATTGGTGATGGACAGGGAGGCCTGGCGTGCTGTAGTCCATGGGGTCGCAAAGAGTAGGACACAGCTGAGTGACAACTGAACTGAACTGAACTGATTGTTTTCCCCTTGGTCACATTCTTATCTCATAAATGCCTTTATTAGAATCATATACTCCTTAGAGGAAGAAAGGGCTTCCCTGGTGGCTCAAATGGTAAAGAATCCACCTGCAATGCGGGAGACCTAGGTTCAGTCCCTGGGTTGAGAAGATCCCCGGGATCCCTTGGAGGAGGGCCTGGCAGCCCAGTCCAGTATTCTTGCCTGGAGAATCCCATGGACAGAGGAGCCTGGTGGGCTACAGTCCATGGGGTTGCAAAGAGTTGGACACAACTGACTAAACCACCAAATCATGCTCGTATGCAATAGAAACTCAAGACATGTTTTCTAAGGATTGCATGAACCCACCGAGTTCTACTTCTAATGTTGTTGTTATTGTTGTTGTGTAGTTTCTCAGTCCTGTCTGACTCTTTGTGACCCCATGAACTGTAGCCTGCCAGGCTCCTCTGTCTGTGGGATTCTCCAGGCAAGAATTCTGGAGTGGATTGCCATTCCCTTCTCCAGGGGATCTTCCCAACCTAGCGATTGAACCCACTTCTGCTTTGGCAGGTGGATTTTTCACCACTGAGCCACCTGGAAAGCCCCTACTTCTAATGAATGGCGTACAGTTAGCAGATACCAGAGGCTGGTTTTATTCTGACCCAGAGACTGAAGAGCAGTAATAAATACCTGCCTTTAAACTTACCAGATATTATAAGAATGTGAAGTTTCAGTAGCAGATATGACATCAATTTTTAATTCCAAAGACTGTATTACAAGCTATTTGAACTCTCGATGTCTACTTCCTGTTGAGGTGTGTGCTCACTTAGGGGAGTGTCTTCTTAAAAGAAATGGGTGAGAGAATCGTCTATATAGGATTTCGGATAAAATGTAAGGATATAATATTATCGTAGGAGTCATATAAATCCACTAAATTTGATCTAGCCGTAGTCTTAAAGAGGATTAATGGAACAGCATAAAAGATATTAGATTTGATAATCTCTATGAATGATTTGAGCTTTCCAGGTGGCGCAGTGGTAAAGAATCTGCGGGCTAATTCAGGAGACGTGGGCTCGATCCCTGAGTAGGGAAGATCTCCTTGAGTAGGAAATGGCAACCCACTCCAGTATTCTTGCTTGGAAAATCCCATGGACAGAGGAGCCTGGCGGGCTATAGTCCAGGGGGTTGCAAAGAGTTGGACGTGATAGTGCACGCACACACACCAGTGATTTAGCAATCATTCAAGATCTTGCAAAAGTGGCTCTTTGCAGAGGCTCTGTAGAGTTCTTAATGGATAAGCTCAGGCTTTTGAGTCTGACGGACGTGGTGTGGAATAGCAGCTTCATTCACTTAAGTGAATGAATATCTCTATGCTTCAAACCCCCCACCTAGAAAGTGTTGAGAGAATCTCTCATGTTGGAATTTATGAGCGTTTGGAGTTACGCAGTTTACAAGGTGGTGAGATTTTAAATCATAGACTCTGGAGTCAGGTCACCTGGCTTCATCTTCTGGCCAGCTGACCAGTCGGGTGAACCTGAGCGAGTTTCCCAGCTTCTGTTTAGGACAGTTTTGAGAGAATTGAGTTCAGGAAAATAAAAACATCATACCATTTCCTGAAACGTAGCATAGGTTGAATACATTTGGTCACTGTTGTTATCATTATTCTTGTTGTATTATTTATGTTCTATTAAATGGAAGCTATTTTTAGCAGCAGCAGCAAATGAAAGCTATTTTTACTTTTACACTAAACCATCCAGGAGAGACAAATCCATTTGGAGGAGATGAACACTGGTTGTTTTGTTTTTAAAGAGATGCTTTATCCTACTTAGAAAGTTATTCTAATGAAGGAATTGGTTTATGTTCACGGTAGTTTCCGAAAAGGAAGGCTCCGCCCATACTGGGTCTTGCTACGTTATAGCCAGGGGAACTTCAGAAAGGGAATGGTGGTTATTGTTTAGTTGCTAAGTCAACTCTTTGCGACCCCATGAACTGCAGCACACCAGGCTCCTCTGTCCTCCACTATCTCCTGAGATTTGTTCAAACTCATGTCCACTGAGTCAGTGATGCCATCCAACCATCTCATCCTCTGTTGCCCCCTTCCCCTCCTGCCCTATATCTTTCTCAGCATCAGGGTCTTTTCCAGTGAGTCAGCTCTTCGCCTCAGGTGGCCAAAGTACTGGTGCTTCAACTTCAGCATCAGTTCTTCCAGTGAATGATGCTGTGTTGGAAAATTGTCTCTCTTCCTATTGGATTAACCTCATGCCCATCCACTGTGAATCCTGGTGATTATCCGCCCATGCTGCTTGGTTAATAACAGCCTGCTCTTCAGTGGGTATTGAGTTTGAGGGCTGATGGAGTTTCCTTTTCACATCAACTCTTTTGGAAATCCTCACTAGTGGAACTTGGTTCCTATGGCCAGAGAACAATGCGACCAAATAAGCCACCAACTGGAGTGGAAGAGATGGCAAAGCTAAAAGGCATATCTCATTCTGGGGAAAATTAACCTCCCAATTTCGCCCAGTAATTGATTCCATCTGACCAAGGAGTTTCAGTCTCGAGCGTGACTGTCATTTGGATAGCTGGGAAGCGAAAGCCTGTAATTACAGTCAGGCAACCCTGTTATCAGAGCCTGGGGAGGGCTTTCGTCTCTTCCTACCCTCGGTGATCACAGGTGAGCCTGGGCAGGGAGGGGGGAAGGACTGGGGAAAGGAGGCCGGTGGCTCCTTCTCAACAGCAAAAGGCCCCTAAGGCAACCGCGACCCTGGAGAAAGGGTCAGAGGTCTTTGGGAGTCCCCTTGCGTTTCTCCTGATATGAACAGGAAGAGGCTAGAGCTTCCTGCCGGATGCAAATTCTTCTTTCCAGGGAGATGCTTTGCCTGGACATCGCTAATAAAATCCTGGGACTGTTATGATTAACAAATAGTGGGGAGAATGATATCCGTGCCATCTCTAATATGCCATTAGCAGCTGCAGAAATAATTTTATTTTGTTCAGAGAAGATTTGAGAGCTGACAGTGTGAGCACTGAGTTGTACAGAACACGATAAATTAGGTAAAATAAAATTTACATAGACACACTCCTGGGGGCTTCCCCGGTGGCTCATTCGTAAAGCATCTGCCTGCAGTGCAGGAGATACAGGAGACACGGGCTTGATCCCTGGATTGGGAAGATCCCCTGGAGGAAGGCATGACAACCCACTCTAGTATTCTTGCCTGGAGAATCCCAGGGACAGAGGAGTCTAGCTGACTGCAGTCCACTAGAGTCTCAGAGTCGGACATGACTGAAGCGACTGAACGCGTGCGCGCGCCCGCGCGCGCACACACACACACACACACACATATACATATACAGTTTTACCATAAGTAAAGTAGAAATGCCTAGTGGGAAGCTGCTCTAAAGCACAGGGAGCTCAGCTCCGTGCTCGGTGGCGCCCGAGAGGAGTGGGGTGGACGGGGGAGAGAGGCTTAGTAGGAAGGGGACATATGTCTACTTACAGCTGACTCACACTGTTGTATAGCAGAGGCTAACACAACATTGTAAAACAATTACACTCCAGTAGAAATACTGGAAACTTCTTAGCGCTGTTTGACTGTCTCGATTAGACTAAGTGCAAAGCCCCATGGTTTGTCTGCATAAGTGATTGTCTTACTCGAGGTTGGGATGAAGCTAGTAAAAGCGGAGTTGCTTGTTTGGAAAATGTGTCTAGTGGGGTGAAGATGCATGCCTGTAAGCTTTCTTTCCTAGAGCCAGGACTCTTCCGTAAGGCAGGCAGGGCCTTTGAGTAATATGATGTGCTGGGCTTCGTGGCTCGGTCATGTCCGACTCTGCGACCCTATGCACTGTGGCCCACCAGGCTCCTCTGTCCATGGGGATTCTCCAGGCAAGAATACTGGAGTGGGTTGCCATGCCCTCCTCAAGGGGCTCTTCCCAACCCAGGGATCGAACCCAGGTCTTCCGAATTGCAGGTGGATTCTTTACCGTCTGAGCCACCAGGGAAACCCTTGAGTAATATAATAGTTCCATTGTAAAGATTCAAGAACACATAAAATGTAAAGATTATCGGAACACATAAAACTGCTACACTACCTTATTTATTTGCTTTTCTGATAAATATTTTTGAAAGAAAATTGGCACTGTTCTTTATATACCTATAAATAATCCCAGTAAATTAAAGTGATGGCCTTCATTATTCCATGCAACTATAAGGAATAGGTTTCATCAAAGCTACATTTACTATTGTGAAGAGATTGGTTGCCTTGGCAGAATAAATCATAGTGGCTAGAGAAGAACAACTCTTTTGATACTATTAAGTTAATCTCAAATACAGATATAGGTTTATAATTATTATTAATATTTATACCTAATATGTGCATATTGTTTTAGAGCTGACAAAACATATAGATCACTGGTATCATTTAAAATAGTTATTGGTGTGAGATTGAAGGGTATGGTTAGATCAATTCAATTAAAATTAATTTCTTAATTACCTACAAGGTGCCAGATATGTTTTTGGATCACAGAAACTTTGAAGAATGGCCAAAGTTTGCAAGAAGCTATAAATTCATCATTTGAGTGTATTCAGAGAGAAAATGTATGATGAAGACACGTTCTTTACTGTTTTGTTTTATGGAAGAGAGAGAACTCAAGCTTTGTCTTCTGAATAGTAATTCTATACATAAGGAATAATCTTCCATTTAGATAAATATCACTCCAAATCCTTCAAAACATTTTTTTTTCCATTTCTAGTGTATGATGGATGAACCTATGTGAAGAACTTAGTGAAAACATTTGATTAGTTTATCCCAAGGTAGCAACTTAAGAAAAAATAAAATACATAGACTCTTTCATACCGTCTCTTTAGGAAAGCACAAGACTCCTGCCAAGGTTTAACAAATGGAATAATAAAATATAAGCCTTCACCGTCTTTCATTACAGAAACCAAAAGATTGCTGTTAATCTTGAATTTGAGAAGAGTAAACAAAACGTATTTCTTATATTGAGTCGGCATAAAGGTAGTGTGTGTGTTAGCCACTCTGTGCCAACACACAAATGCTTCTGTTATTAACCGAATTTCTTTTACTCAATAGATTTATTTGTATGAGAGAGAATAGGATAATTTGCAGAATTGCTCGGAGTGTTAAATGAGGATGTACATGGTTCGATGTGGAAAACATTCTGTAGTTGTAAAGATAGCAGTTCTGGTATCTTCGTATCGCTCATGCTGTATGTATAGACTGCGTGGTGAATGAACAGACCATGCTTTCTGTAACCAGCGCAGACTGCCAATATGTCGAAACCAACTTCTGCTATTCCAGACTAAGCTGTCTATAGTAACCTGCCCCATTGTTTTCAGTATATCCTTATGACGGCCCTTTAGCTTCTGAAAATAAAGGCTGTTGGTCACTGGAGAAGACCTAGGTAAACAGCCTACACGGCTATTTTCCATCTTACTAAGGGTGTTGGAAGGGAAAGTAAGCCAGAAAGCCGCAGAGTGGGCACCAGGGCAACCTAATTATTGAGGTCAGGTAGCATGTCGCGGGGACCCCTGGAAGGCTGAGTGGCTGGAGAATGGAAAAATCCCAATTAGATGATTAATTTAGGTTCTGAGTGTGCTTTTAGCCTATGGCCATGGAGTCAGAAAAAGAAACAATTACCTCTCAAATTGCCACGCTGGGCCGATTAATTTTTAATTGAGTCTTGTTAAAAGCATGGAAAATTGTGACATATATAACCTGGAGAAAGAGTCCTGACTCAGTGGGAGTCCCTCTTCTCTGGGCAGGAACCTATAGATTTCACCAGAAAGGAAAGTGATTCAGATGGAGCCTGGAGGCAGGGGTTGGCTGTGATGTGGAGATGCTGCTACCTCGGGAGAAAGCTGGGCCTCACAAGCGTGAGGGGGACGGTTGGTCTTATTTTTGGCCCGTTATGGCTAGGCCGGCCCTGCAGGGGCCTTGCAGACCGGGGAAATCTTCTTTCATGTCCTGAAGTCTCATCGCTCATCTAAAGTGACTGCAGCTTCTTTAAATCTCATCACAGTCTAGAAAATTCCGACTAGACTGGAGCCCTAGTCCTTTTTTTTTTTTTGGTCTTCATAGTGTGAGGAGAAAGAGAGAGAGAAACAGGAGGAGGAAGGGAGGGAGGGAGAGGGAGAAGGAGAGGGAGAGAGACAAAGAAAATGTCTAATTCTCAGTGAACATAGATTAAACCAGTGGATCCTATAGGAAATCTACCTTGAATATCCCAATGCTGAAGCTGAAGCTTCAATACTTTGGCCACCTGATGTGAAGAGCCTACTCGATAGAAAAGACCCTGCTACTGGGAAAGATTGAGGACAGGAGAAGGGGGTGACAGAGGATGAGATGGTTAGATGGCATCACCGACTCAATGGACATGAATTTGAGCAATCTCCGGGAGATAGTGGAGGACAGAGGAGCCTGGCGTGCTGCAGTCCTTGGGGTCACAAAGAGTTGGACATAACTTAGCGACTGAATGACAACAACAGTGTGTATTAATGCTGGAAATTTTGGTCTAGGTTGAGATGCAACTTAGGATTGGAGGAGGGGAGTGGAGGTAGCAGGGAATGACTTTGGAGGAATCGGATTCATAACAGGACGCAAGGAACAAGGGAGAATAGCCCCATGGCATCCTGGACTTCTTGAGTTTTCTGAGGCTTTGGGGAGGTAGAACCGTAGCGAACGAGATCTCCTCTGTAGCAAGCATCCATTTGCTGAAAACATTTCATGGCACCTTTTATAGACCTCAAGCATTTCTGGCTCCTTGGAAATCCCAGGCATGAAAGAGCATCTGTGAATAGACCACACACTGAAGTTACTCACATGGATCTACCACATGCAATTTCATCCAAATTGATGGGTATTATTTCCTTATTAGCTGATTTCTTCTTAAATCTCTGCTTAGCATTTTAAACTTGGTATCAAGGAGATACTAATAAATGACAAGAGGAATTTGCTATCTTATGTAAACTGTACCCTTCTAAGCCAGGATAAATTACAGAAGCGTATGAATTGGCCCCAGTCTAGCACGTATGAAGAGTCTGAAATATTAATGAGAAAGAGCTGATGGTGTTAAATCAGATGGTTGTTTAGGAGCATTCACTCCCTTCTCTTCCTTTCATGGGGGTGGAGTACTTCCAAGGAAATTGATCTGAGGCATGGCCATGTGGCTTTTCGGCTTCCCATTGGGGAGGGCCTATTTCTCCATCTTTCTGTTACAGTTCAGTCATTGACTTGCTATGGCACATAGGATTAGGAGAAAAGTCATGATTTACTTGAATGGTTGGGATTAGTTTTCTTGTTCCTCTGCCATTGCCATGAGACAATCTTGCCCTGGCTAGACCCCTGCTCCATGTGGAGTGAGAGACATGGGGAGAAGATACAGACTAGCCTGCTACATGGCTGAACTCAGCTTTGAGCTTGGCCTAGACACTCCCAGCCCCCCTGCAGAGGCATAAGAAAGAATCAGCATTTACTGACATAAACCACAAAACTTGAGAATAGTTGCTTTTGAGGAATCAGACAACTGGTATACCAACAAAATTAGTATTAGTTGTCTTAACAGTTGTACGACCCATGTCAGAATGAATGCGTCTCTGGCTTTGTAGTGAAATAATATGGATTTGGGGTTTCCCTGGTGGCTCAGTGGTAAGGAATCCACCTGCCCAGCAGGAGCCTCAGGTTTGATCCCTGGGTCTGGCAGATGCCCTGGAGGAGGAAGTGGCGGCCACTGCAGTGCTCTAGCCTGGGGAACCCCATGGACAGAGGAGCCTGGCGGGCTGCAGTCCATGGGGTCGGAAAAAAGAGTAGGGCATGACGTAGTGATGGAACAACAACAACAAAAACGGGCCTTAATCATTTGCAGAGATTATCTCTGCATTTTCTTTTTACGAGCTGGGCTGGTTTGCTTGAAGCTGGGGACCGCCTTGTGCCCTTGGACAAGTCACTCGGGCCTCTCTCTGTCTGTTTCTCCATTTGAGGAAGAAAGGTATTACTTGCCACCTACTTTTCCCCAGAGGTCATAAATTAACAGTTGAAAGACTCTTTGAGATCTCCCATGAAAGGTGCAATTTAAGCAGAAGCATGCTATTATTTATTTTTATTATCCATTTGAAAATTGAATACTTAGAGCAAATAGATTTTCCAGCCACCAGAAAGGAAGTCTCTTCTTTGCCACAACATATTATGTATTGGGCACCCTCCAACTATAGACTTTATTTCCCATTTATAGCACTAATTTAGATGTTTATGGGTCTGTAAATGTATTCCATTTCTCCTGGGGCTTCTGAATACCTATAAGAGTCTAATATTTTGGAACATGAAATGATGCCTTGAGTAAAGTATAAAATAGGGGAACAAGAAAGACTGGGGAAGAATCGGGTAACAAGGGAGGCACTTTTTAAAAAAGAAAATCATTTTAAATTCCCAGAATTACTCTGCATTGTAGTCCAATTTGTGATTATCGTCTCCCTCATGTAACAAATTATCACGTTTATACTGAGCTTCTCCTGAGTGTTCAGCACAGAATTCTTTGTGGAAGAGGATATGCTCGTAGGAACAGCTCACACTTACAGACCGTCACTCTGTGCTGGGCACTGTGCTGAGCACTCTTTTTTTTTTCAGTTATCTACGGATTTATTTACTTTGGGCTGTGCCTGGCCTTTGTTGCCGCGCGGGCTTTCTCTGCGAGCGGGGGCTGTTTTCTGTGGCGGTGGCTTCTCTGCTGTGAGCACAGGCTCTGGGGCATGTGGGCCTCAGCAGTTGCGGCCCACGGGCTCAGTGTTTCTGGCTCCCAGGCTCGAGAGCACAGGCTCACGAGCCTGTGTTTGATCCCTGGTTGAGGTGCGCTGCGTTTTTTGCCCAGTGGCGTGTGGGATCTTCCTGGACCAGGGATAGAACCCATGGCCCTGCTTTGGCGGGCAGATTCTTAACCCCTGGACCACCAGGGAAGTCCCTGGGTACTTTTTGATAAGTACTGATCTATTTCTCTCACCAATCTGATGAGATATGCAATATTTTTATCCTTCTTTTAGATGCTCAGAGAGGCTAAGTGGCTCACCCAAGATCACACAGAAGAGAGTAGAATCAGTGTCCGAACCTAGGGTCTTCTTTCATAAAGTAAATCCAGGCTCTTTGCCATCATGTGGTTCTTCACGGTGATGTGGCCTTGCTTATGACGTTTGGGGATGATGCTGCTGCTGCTGCTAAATCACTTCAGTCGTGTCCGACTCTGTGTGACCCCATAGACGGCAGCTCACCAGGCTCCCCCGTCCCTGGGATTCTCCAGGCAAGAACACTGGACTGGGTTGCCATTTCCTTCTCCAATGCATGAAAGTGAAAGTGAAGTCGCTCAGTCGTGTCCGACCCTCAGCGACCCCATGGACTGCAGCCTACCAGGCTCCTCCATCTGTGGGGTTTTCCAGGCAGGAGTACTGGAGTGGGGTGCCATTGGGGATGATGAGATTGACATAACTTAGATACTTAGCATCTACAATGAAAATCACTGTGATGTCCTCCACATGACCGTGGGGAGAGAGTGATGTGAGGGTATATGGAAATCAAAGCCGTGTGCGACATTTCCAGTTAATCTGCAGCTGTTGTTTACTTTTGCAATCTCCTTTCCAACACTGATGTAGATAATCAAGGTTTTAGTCTAAACACAACTAAAATAGCCATTTCTTGATAGACTCAATGGAATTTTTTACGCAGTAATGTACAATAGCATGATCACTTAATTATTGTTCTCACTCATAAGGACTTGTTGTTTATAATGTCAGAGGTGGTCAGCGTTCTGAAGGCTAGGTGAATGAACAAGCCTATACTAACTTCAGGGCTTCCTGGGTGGACAAGCGGTAAAGAATCCGCCTGTCAATGCAGGTGGCACGGGAGACTCCAGTTTGATCCCTGGGTTGGGAAGATGCCCTGGGAAAGGAAATGGCAACCCACTCCAATATTCTTGCTTGGGAAATTCCATGGACAGAGGAGCCTGGCAGGTTACAATTCTTGGGGTTGCAAAAGACTCAGACATGACTTAGCAACTAAACAGCAACATCAAATACTAACATAAAGTTTGGAATCAGAGGAAGAATTCACAGATGAGGGACTCTTTCTAATTTGGATTCCTGCAGGGAGTCCCAGTCTGTGTGCGTGTGTGTGAGTTGCTGAATCATGTCCGCCTCTTTGTGACCCCATTTACTGTAGCCCGCCAGGCTCCTCTGTCCATGGGGTTACCCGGGCAAGAATACTGGAGTGGGTTCTCCTGGGGGTCTTTCCAGTTGAGGGATTGAACCCCGTTCTCCTGCACGGCAGGCAGGTTCTTTGCTGTCTGAACTGCCAGAGAAGTCCTAGTCTATATCAAACTGTAAAAGTCTCTTTTTAGGAACTGGAAAATTCCAATGGCGTTTTCAAAAACATCTCCACATTGTTGAAATCTCCAAGCAGAGGAGTAATATTTTCATCACTCGCATCTATCCAATAAAATTTTAGGCTTGAAGGGAGAAGAGGTTGCTTCTAGGCCTGGAGCTTCCAAAATACTAGGGAATCATTTGAATAATTCTGAACTTGGCTTCCTTACCCATGTGCCCTGGGGGCTCATGACATTGTTCACTGCTCTTCTAGTTTTTAGGGACTGGGCTGAGGCCCGCTGGCTCGGGCTTCCTACTGGGGTGTGAAGTTCCAACTTGGTCAGTGCGTTCAATCGGTGTGCACCACCTCACGGTAAACAATGGATAATCGTTTTGAGGAGACATATGAAGCTCTCCAGTCAATCAGCCACTTATCAGTTACCGTCTCTACACTATGGTGTATAAAGTAATAGGGGCCTCGATCCCACCTTGACATTGGGCTTAACATTCAAGCTATTTAGAGCCAGTGAAACCGTGGCCTGACGTGGGCTTGCAGAGGCCATGTAAGAGGGTGGGTGGAGCTGGGGGGTCTCTTCCTTCCCGAGCTTAATTCTGTCCCTGCCACTTGCTAGCTTGTGTGATTTTGGAAAAGTTACTCAACTTCTCTGGGACAGTTTCTTCAGTTATATAACCTGGGTGTAATACCTAAGTGTGTTTTAGGGATATAATAAATCAATGACCACCAAGGAAATAGACCATATATTCTATCTGTCTGTCCATCCACCCATCCATCTGTCTATCCATCCATCTTTCTGCCTGTTGTGTTCATCATTAACCTTTTATCAAAATAACTGCCTGAAGAAGGTTATGCTTAGACTGGGAGATAAATATGAATTGTTCAGCCCATCACAGAACAAAGCAGATCAAGTTTTATCAGTTCTTCCAAACATTTAGGGATATATATTATGTTAACACAGCTCTATTTATAGGCTTCTTAGGTGGTGCAAGTGGTAAAGAATCTGCCTGCTCATGTAGGAGACACAAGAGATGCGCCTTCGATCCCTGGGTCGGGAAGATCCCTTGGAGTAGGAGATGGCAACCCACTCCACTGTTCTTGTGTAGAAAAATCCCATGGACAGAGGAACCTGATGGGCTACAGTCTAAGGGGTTGCAAAGAGTCAGACACGACTGAGCATGTAATTCTATACATGAAAGATCTTTGCAGAGTCTAGAGATTTACTTTGTGGCTCTATACAGAAGAGAGCCAAGGAGTATGTATATAGCAACATGGTGGAAAAAGAAAACCATATATTTTGTCTTAATTCCTTCTGCTAATGAAATCTTAAGTTGATGTTTAGATCACTCAATGCAAGAATCGAATGCAAGGGCCCTCCCTGTTCTATGCCTGGCAACTGTGACCCAGCCATCACTGAACACCCAGTGGGGAGCTTCATACCCATGGTCCATGGGAGGCTTATGGTCAGTGTCAAGCATCACAGAGTCCCTGTGTGTGAAGACCATCCCTCTCACAGCTTCATCCTTCCAGCTTCAATTCTGTGCTCCATTGCCACAAAGAACCAGTTACTTCCTTAAAGAAAATCTAGCATCTCGTAACAAATGGCAAATGTGGCTCTTGAGAAAGAGGACTTATTTATGTTTCTGTAGAAAATAATAATGGTACCCAGACAGAGTTCTTTCCCAGACACCTTAGTAAATTGTGCCTTCCAAGGGCAGACAGCTAAATCTTTTGGTGGAGGCCAGGTGGCGTTGGTGCCACCGTGAAAAACCACGTGTTTCTGTAAAGGGGGCTGATCTAATGAGTTTATTTCTCTGCCCGGGTTCCAGCGACAGGGCTCTCGAGTGACTTCACTGCAATCAGTATTGCTGACTAATGCCTGTATCAACACCTACGCCGCCACCACCAGAGCTTTGGCAATTTTACGTTTAGTTTGATTTCTCCAGACAGAACTTTTCCACATCATTGGAACTAATTGAGGTAATGGAGAAATTATTCTGGTGCCAGAACACTCCGACTTTCTTTTGCCCACTTCCCCCACCTTGGTATTGAAAGACAACAATACTCCACTCTCTCCGTGTTTCTTTACAGCAAAAAAAAAAAAAAAAAAGGAGGGGGGAGTTGGTGAGGTTGCTCTTGCACCCAGCCGGCTCTTGGACAATTAGGGCTGGAAAATACACTCTGAGCTCCATCTTTCTTGGCTTCCCAGGTCTGCACACTCTGGCACTGTTGCTGTGCCATTCTCCCGAGCTGCTTCTCAGGGGAGATTTGGGAATCCCTCTTCTAATTCTCCAGACTGACCACAAGAAATCTCCCCACCTTTGCTAAAACAGCTAGCAGATGGAGACAAACATTTATGAGAACATACTCCACCTTAATTATATGCATTGTCTGCCAATGTTTATAGCGTCTCAGAGGGAGTTTGGAGGTAAGACCGAGCTGGCTGAATATGGTTTTGATTATGGGGATTTGTATCAAAGGTGGGACGGGGCTCTTTACCCACTCCTCGCCCCCTCCTTCATGTTCTTTACTCAAGAAGGTTGACCCAGCCATTTTTTAAGACGGCATGACATACTGAGAAGTCCCTGGGTTTGCCCCATGTTGACAGTTAGGGGCTCAGCGAGCATTTGGGGCTTTAATTTTGGTAGACCACAGTGAACCTCTCCGCTGAGGGCCCTGACGGGTTTGGATTTAGGGGGTCCCTGGCAGCGTGGGAGCGTAGGGTGGGCTTTCAACATTTCGCAGAGGCCTTCTCTTGGCCCTTGAAATGGCAGTTCATCTGCAGAAGTGGCAGGGCAATTACAGATGAGTGGGAAATGTGCATATTCATCTGAGGTTGGAGGAAAGACTCTAGCAAATTCTAAATAATAATAACCCTAAAAATAATGTTTAGCTTGCCTAGTACCCCTATGTTCCTTTATTTCTGCTTCTTCCTCCTCTCTCCAGACTCTCTGGTGTTCCACACCATCCCTTATCGATCTGCCCACTGAGGAGGGTCACAGAAATAACGCAGTTTGAGCAACAGATTGCAAATGTGTGCGAGTTACTCCTGGCCAGCCCTGCAGTCAACGCTGGGGAAGCAGCGGCCCTTACAGCTCGGGGCTGAAATGGGTGTTTTGCATTACTTGCTGGATTTTATTTCGCCACATCACCTCTGACCCCTTTTGCAAAGTTAATTGAGAGTTGGCCTTTTTCAAATTGACTGCAGGAAATTGACCTTTGTGTTCACGCTATGTTAGGAAAGGGCTGGATGAAGAGCAAGTCAGGAGGCAAAATGGAAATAATCTGGCCCTCATAGTCACAGTCATGCTCCAGCACCACGTGAAATGAGCACAGATTCCTCGGTGCAATCCTGTAGGCGACGGATCCTGCAGGGCTGTCTCCTTACAGAAGCAAACCATCAATCAGAAAATCTCGTTTTAATTTGCAGTATACTTTGATGACTCAAAAATGCAGCAATCTGTGAGCAGTTTTCAAATTAACATCTATTATGCTTATCCTGCTTTAACTCATTTCTAATCACTGGTAGAGGCAGCCTTTGTGTCCACTTGCTTTTCTTTCCTCTTTATTAACACTTTCTATTTTGTATTGGAGTATAGTCGGTTAACAATGCTGTGATGAAAAGTGAAAGTGTTCGTCGCTCAGTTGTGTCCGACTCTTTACCACCCAGGCTCCTCTGTCCATGGAATTAGAAGAGGACCCGCCAGGCTCCTCTGTCCATGGAATTCCCCAGGCAAGAATCCTGGAGTGGGTTGCCATTCCCTTCTTCAGGGGATCTTCCCAACCCAGGGATTGAACCCAGGTCTCCCGCATTTGCAGGCAGATTGGCAGAAATAACCCTAAAAATAATGTTTAGCTTGCCTAGTACCCCTATGTTCCTTTATTTCTGCTTCTTCCTCCTCTCTCCAGACTCTCTGGTGTTCCACACCATCCCTTATCGATCTGCCCACTGAGGAGGGTCACAGAAATAACGCAGTTTGAGCAACAGATTGCAAATGTGTGCGAGTTACTCCTGGCCAGCCCTGCAGTCAACGCTGGGGAAGCAGCGGCCCTTACAGCTCGGGGCTGAAATGGGTGTTTTGCATTACTTGCTGGATTTTATTTCGCCACATCACCTCTGACCCCTTTTGCAAAGTTAATTGAGAGTTGGCCTTTTTCAAATTGACTGCAGGAAATTGACCTTTGTGTTCACGCTATGTTAGGAAAGGGCTGGATGAAGAGCAAGTCAGGAGGCAAAATGGAAATAATCTGGCCCTCATAGTCACAGTCATGCTCCAGCACCACGTGAAATGAGCACAGATTCCTCGGTGCAATCCTGTAGGCGACGGATCCTGCAGGGCTGTCTCCTTACAGAAGCAAACCATCAATCAGAAAATCTCGTTTTAATTTGCAGTATACTTTGATGACTCAAAAATGCAGCAATCTGTGAGCAGTTTTCAAATTAACATCTATTATGCTTATCCTGCTTTAACTCATTTCTAATCACTGGTAGAGGCAGCCTTTGTGTCCACTTGCTTTTCTTTCCTCTTTATTAACACTTTCTATTTTGTATTGGAGTATAGTCGGTTAACAATGCTGTGATGAAAAGTGAAAGTGTTCGTCGCTCAGTTGTGTCCGACTCTTTACCACCCAGGCTCCTCTGTCCATGGAATTAGAAGAGGACCCGCCAGGCTCCTCTGTCCATGGAATTCCCCAGGCAAGAATCCTGGAGTGGGTTGCCATTCCCTTCTTCAGGGGATCTTCCCAACCCAGGGATTGAACCCAGGTCTCCCGCATTTGCAGGCAGATTGGCAGATTCTTTACTGTCTGAGCCAGCAGGGAAGCCCATGTTGTAATAGTTTCAAGTATACAGCAAAGTTATTCCGTTATACATGAATCTATTCTTTTTCAAATTCTTTTCCCATTTAGATCATTACATAAATTGAGCAGAATTCCCTTTGTTATACAGTGGGTCTTTGTTGGTTATTCACTTTTCTTTAAATTTTTAAATTTTATATTGGAGCATAGCTGATTAACAAGCTTGTGATAGTTTTGGGTGGACAGCAAAGGGACTCAGCCACACATACCCGTGTGTCCATTCTCCCCAAGCTCCCCTCCCACCCAGGCTGCCGCAGAACCCTGTGCTGCACAGCGGGACCTTGGCTGTTCATTCTAAATATGGTAGTGTGTACGCGGCCACCCCACACTCCCTAACTCTCTCTCCCCCTGACTCTGAGGCCACTTTGTTAGACTGTAACCCCCGTGGTTGTCTGGTGGGTAAGCATATCTGTTACTAGGGGAAGATTAGAAAAAAAATGCCTCCATTTTGACCTCAACAATCCCGGCCTCCAAATTTGACTCTCTCACTCATTCTCTCAGTTATTTTAGGAAAAGTATGTAAAGCCTTGAATCTTAATGCTTCATCTAGAAAATGGGGAAATTTTCAAGAACTAAGACGGCGCGAAGATTAAATGGGTATTTTTAAGAAATTAGCACCTGGATGCTTAGCACGTGCCCTTTCTCATTCCTCTTCTGTGGGCTGGGTTCCCGTGGGAGAGGAAGTAGACGGTAGCCGGCCTTCTGCAGGTTATGACACTCTTTGGGGGCTGATGGTTTCCTTACGCTTTGGGGGGACAATGAAGAATCTTGGTGAAACCAGCAGTGTCTGAAATGCAATAGGAAACGAACTGTTATTTTTAACTGGAAAGCCAGCATGTGAAATGGCTTCCTAAGTCTCACAGCTGGATTAAATAATTCTGGGTCAGGATCTAGATTTCATGGTCTGGTGGTGAGGTCAGGCTGAGCTTGCAGGCAGGGTGTCTGATTCACTGCTCGAGTCCAGAAAAATCCCCTGTCTCTATTGCTTGTCTTGATTTTTGTTTGTTTTGTTTGTTTTACCTGTAAAATTGGTATGACGATACTTTTTTTTTTAACCTCACAGTAATATAAGCATAAAACCAGAAAAATATGTAATGGAGGCATACAGAGAAGTAGATAAAAATTTGAATTATTAGTGAACCAAAATGGAGAGACTCCATTCCAGCAGCTTAATTATATTGATAAATTATTAGAAAGAGAGCAACACTAGGCAGTCATGGAAGAGTCTTTAAATGCAGCAATCCAAACTAAATCTTTGTTCAAAATCCATTTATTTACTTGGCTGTGCCAGGTCTTCCTGCCAAGATCCAGGCACAGAGGCCCTTGGGTCTTCTCTGTGACGGGCGGGATGTTCCCTTTTTCTCTTTTATTTGCGGCGTGTGGGACCCGCGCTTCCTTGGTGGCTCAGTGGTACAGGATCTGCCTGCCAATGCAGGCGCCGCGGGCCTGATCCCTCTGCTCAGAAGATCCCCTCGAGGAGGAAATGTCAGCCCACTCCAGTACTCTTGCCTGGAGAATCCCATGGACAGAGAAACCTGGCCGGCTACGGTCCACGGGGTTGCAGAGGGTCAGGCATGACTGAGCACGTGGCAGACTGGCACACACGCTGACACGGCTGCTGTAAGAGCTGTGATTTCAAGCATGCTTTGAGGGTGTGGATTCGTGCACTCGGACAACACATACTGGTTGCCTTAACTGTTACACAACTGCAAGTCCATCCACAGTCGCAGTCTAAGGACCTATAATAAAGAATGGATAAAAGACGCGACAGCAATGTATGTCCAAATAGCTTATTTACGTGAGATTACACAATGGATTTTAGTCATGGAAATAGCAATAAAGCCTATGACGTTTTAAGTGAAAATGGTACACAAGATCTATTGTATGTGTGTATGTATATGTATCTATATATATCAATGTCAGTGTAGGCATAGCAATTTTAACATTGAGAAATGGAATATTTCCTGCCATGCCAGTAAACAAGAATGTCACAGTCATCAGTGACTCCAGCTCTTCCATGTGAGGTCCTGAGCCCGAAGGTTACTCTGGCAGGAGAATCCCCCCCTGTCTACCAGCCACTACCCCCAGTGAACCCCAAGGAGCTCAGGATGTGGAGAAGCACAGGGTACTTGCCCCGGAAAGCCGAGATGCGTGTGAGAGGAATGAGTCCAGTGACCCAGACGCTTGCATCTTCCTGTAGGTAGAAAAGCACTGAACTTCTTAACAGGCTACCTGGTTTTCTTTAATCAACAATAATGTTTTGATGTTGAGACTACCAGCCCTTTGCATGCAAACTTCTCTATGTCCTGGCTCCTCCCCTCACCCCCTCGGAGCAGTTTTCTCAGGATCACTTGAGATGCTGTCTACCAGGCTTGAAGTCCAAAAAATTTCCACCAAAGAAAGCATAACTCTCAATGTTTAGGTGGTGACTATTTAAGTTGACAATATCAGCAAATCTCTATCTATTTAGAGAAAGAAACAGAAAGGAGAAAGATAATTATGTATATATATGCTAATATATAACGAGTAATTATATATTATCTTTTAAATGTCTTGCATACATAATATTATTTTACTGTTCGAAGATAGCTAGTGTAAAAGATAATTGAAGAAAACTACTCTACTGTACATAAACTAATAATACTCTGGCTTTCATGCATCCGGCCACACTTATTCATTCTTTAATGTGGCTACATTTATGCATAATAAGTTGCTAAATGCACTTTTGGATGCGTTTTATTTGGGAAAAATAATATTGCTACTGCCGCCTTCCATGAAAGAAACTCCAGACGAGCATTAAAAAAAGGAAAAAAAAAAAAGCAAGTATTAGAAACAAACAATATAGTTTTCTTTTAGAAACAAAACCTGTGTTTAGAATCCAAAAGTAATGTAATCGCTCTGGAAACTATTACCATGAGTAATTCCTTGTCGATTAGTTCACGCCCCCAAGTCTCCAGGACGTGGTAAAGTCTAGCAGAAACAAAGGGCTGGACGGGAGGCAGAGTAGTCTTAGATTCTCACCCCCATCGGTGTCTCTGTAAGTCACATGCAAGCAGGGACAACATTCTTGATAGCTTCGAACTTCTTTTAAATTTAGACTTTTTCCATGACCTCTGGGTCTGCCCACCCTTGTTCTGACTTCCCAGTTGGTCCTGTTTTGGAACACAGTGCATTTGGAGGAGTTTCCTTTTGGTCAGAATCCGCTTTTACTGTTTCCCATTTTCTTAATAATGCGCCTTCTTCCTGTGGCTCATTTGAAACCCTCGGGCTCCAGTGGGTCTGAGGAAAGGACTGGGTATTTGTGGAGTAAATGGAAGCCAAGTTCAAGCCTGGCTCCTCTCTGTGGGGTGTTCTGGGGGCCAACCAGATGGCGCCTCTCGGGGATTCCTTTATTGCTCCGCGCTGAGATGGAGAAGAGTGTGAGAAGTGGTGGACGTGTCACCGCGGCTTCTTGGGCTAACTGACCAGGTATTCTTTTACGGCCCATTACCTGCAGTAATCAAAATGAGAGAGGGGCTTCCCTGGCAGGCTGGTGATGCGATCCCTGGTCAGGGAGTTAGGACCCCACATGCCCAGGAGGCAAAAACCCAATCATAAATGGGGGCAATATTGCAACAAATTCAATGAAGACTTTTAAAATGTCCACATCAAAAATCTTTAAAAAATAATACTAACTGTGGGAGTCAGCATACTTTGTGCTTCACAGTTTTGCTCCTTATACAATTAGTGGCCGCTCTGGGCTGAGCTAAGCTCAGCGTGGCCCACTGACGACAGGGTGGAGTTGGGAGCCACACAGCTCCGGGCGGGATGGCATTCTGTCACTAAGGAGCCTGTTGCTGAGCCGGACTCCTGTCTGCTTGCCTGTGCACAGCAAAGCCCATCAACCGCCGCTAGATCGTGGTGCAGGAAGCAGCGGCCCCTGCAGGTGCTGGGCAGGGCGCCTGGTTGCCGGTGCTCAGAGCCCTCCAACCCCCCGGTGGGTCGCAGGGAGGCGTTTTTCAAGGCCAGGCGATGGCACTTGTGGTAAAGAACCCGCCTGCCAGTGCAGGGGACACAGGAGGCCTGGGTTCCATCCCTGCACCAGGAAGATGCCCTGAGGGCAAGCTTGGCAACCCAGTCGGAGAATGCCATGGACAGAGGAGCCTGGCAGGCTGCAGTCCACGGGGTCGCAAGGAGGCAGACACGACTGAGCGACTGAGCAGGCGCACAAGGAAAGCACATAGCAGAGTGTGTGGCCGGTTCTCTGGCCAGCTGACGGCGAGGCAAGAGGGCTGTGTTTTACGGGCCAGCACGATCAACCCTTAGGGCCCCGGAGGCCTGGGGATAACTGTGCTTCTGGTCATCAAGTAGTGGGCACCTTCCATTTGGGGGGGTTTTCGCATCCGTAAAGCAACTCGGGAAGCTGCATCAGATACTGACATCTAGGTGCTTCAGAGAGGAGGTACCGCAGAGGATGTGGGGAGGGGTCTGTCCCCTGGAAGGGGCCTCCTGGTTACAGTCATGTGACCTAGCGCCTTTTGTAAAATGCTGATGAAAGTGTCTCCTTTCTCTGGTGTCCCTGGCTCTTCAAGCGCAGACAGCTCATCTGTGCCCTGCATCCCCGCAGAGGGCGTCTACTGAGCCCCAGTGCTCAGGCCGTGCTGAATTTCTAGAACCCCTTCTCTCCTGGTTCATGGGATGAAGTCTTCTTGGGAATCATCTCCTCCTGGCTTCTACGTAAAAGCCTGGTGGTGGCATCTGAAGAGTTACAGGCAAGTTGTCATGTCTGCAATTCTCGTTTGATTCTGCTCTCCCGCTTGTGACCAGTGCTGACCCGTTTAACGCAGACCCGAGCTGACCGTGCCAGCCACCTGCTTGAGGCCCTCTTGGGCTCTCCTCTGGTCCAGCTGTCGTGTCCTGTTCTCCGTGTCCCTTCATGTTCTTCCTGGATCTTCTGGCCACCCACGCTTCACTCCAGGAAGGTCGGACAATCTGAAGTGGCTCCCAATCACTGGGCTGCCATCACTGCTGGAAATGAAGGACCACACATACGCTCAGTTGCTATGACTGACTCTTCGCAACCCCATGGATTGCAGCCTGCCAGACTTCTCTGTCCATGGGATTTCCCTGGCAAGAATACTGGAGTGGTTTGCCATTTCCTTCTCCAAGGGATCTTCCCAACCTGGGGATTGAACTCGTGTCTCCTTCATCGCAGGTGGATTCCTTACCACTGCAGCCCCTGGAAGCCCGGGAATCGGCTGTCTGCATGCGCAGATGCCCCTCTTTTTGGGTTTCCTTCCCGTGAATCGGCTGTCTGCATGCACAGAGGCCCCTCTTTTGGGGTTTCCTTCCCATGAATCGGCTGTCTGCATGCACAGATTCCCCTCTTTTTGGGTTCCTTCCCATTTAGGTCACCACGGAGCGTTGAGTAGCGTCCCCTGTGCTGCATAGTAGGCTCTCGTTAGTCCTGTATTTTATGCACAGTATTAATAGGGTATATGTGTCAATCCCAATTCATCCCCTGCTCCTGTTGCCCCTTTGGCTTCCTTTATTCCTTCACTTCCAATAGAAGTTCCAGGCATGTGGTGACATCTAATCACAGTCTTTTTACCTTATTGGGTCACCAACGTGCGAGGTCACACTTCTGTGTTCCCCCTTCTAGACCAGGGGTAGAACCTGTGGGCCAACCATTTCTGATGCCTGTTTTTGAACAACATGTGAGTAGTGTTGATTTTAACTTTTTTTGATGTAGACCATTGCGTTGGACTGTGAAGAAAGCTGAGCGCCAAAGAATTGATGCTTTTGAACTGTGGTGTTGGAGAAGACTCTTGAGAGTCCCTTGGACTGCAAGGAGATCCAACCAGTCCATTCTGAAGGAGATCAGCCCTGGGATTCCTTTGGAGGGAATGATGCTAAAGCTGAAACTCCAGTACTTTGGCCACCTGATGGGAAGAGTTGACTCATTGGAAAAGACTCTGATGCTGGGAGAGATTGGGGGCAGGAGGAGAAGGGGACGACCGAGGATGAGATGGCTGAATGGCATCACTGACTCGATGGATGTGAGTCTGAGTGAACTCCGGGAGTTGGCGATGGACAGGGAGGCCTGGCGTGCTGCGATTCATGGGGTCGCGAAGAGTCAGACACGACTGAGCGACTGAACTGAGCTGAACTGAACTGATTTTTAAAGTCTTTATTGAATTTGTTACAATATTGCTTCTGCTTTATGGTTTGGTTTTTTGGCTGCAAGGCTGACCAGAGATCAAACCCACAACCCCTGCACTAAGGAGGAAGAGTCTTCACAGTTGGACTGCCAGGGAAGTTGCAATTTCACATTTTTAAGTAACGGAAAAACATCAACAGCAGAATATTTCTGACACGTGAAACATATAGGAAATCCACAATTTCGTGTCTGTAATAGTTTCAGAGCACAGTCACACCCGTCTGCACGTAGGCTATGGCTTCTCGTTGTTTAGTCGCTCAGTCGTGTCCAGCTCTTGCAACCCCGTGGACTGTAGCTTGCTGGATTCCCGTGGGATTGTCCAGGCAAGAACACTGGAGTGGGTTGCCACTTCTTCCTCCAGAGGATCTTCCTGATCCAGGGATCGAACCCACATCTCCTGCTTGGGAGGCTGATCCTTTATCACTGAGCTATCCGGGAGGCCCAAGCTATGGTGACTTGTGCACAGTGACAGAGCTGAGTAGCTATGAGAGAGACCGTGAGGTCTGCAAAGTGAAACACATCTCCTCTTTGGCCCTTTGCGGAAGAAGCCTGCTCCAGGGAGCACATTCCTCTAGATCAAGTCTGTGATGTGCTCAGTTTCACCATCCCAGAACTTGGTATATGTCTGGCACATAGTAGGTACTCAGTGAACACTGGATGAACATCCGAGTGAATGAATACGTGGATGAGAGGTAGTTGAACTAACTTGTATTCCAATATCCTTCAGTTTTTACATTCTATAACTCTAAAGCACACTGGAGTTTACTAGCTTCTGAAAATTTTTTCTTGCATGCAGACTTTATATTTAGATTCTGATCTCTATGAGCATTATTTTGTAAAAAGAGAGTTATGAAATATGATTAGCACCTCTTTAACAATTTATCATTTTTCTAGTTGCTGCTTTTTAACTAGCATATTTTCTCTTTGTTCGATGAGCAAGGTAAATAAGCCAAGAGAAAGCAGTTTTAATCTGCTAGCAAATGAAAGACGCTAAGTTATTCAAGATGGTAGGTAATGGGTGGGTGGGAGGAATGGAAGATGGGGATGGAGTAGCAGATAATTTTAGGATCTGTCACGGTTTTAATAGCTCTGCTGTTATCACTTCAGAAAGGTCCACATTTGGGACCATTTACAGCTAATGGACATGTGTTGAGAGGTGTATGCAGGATGATGCGTCATGCAAAAGTGAAAGCTAAATGTTTGATCCTTCCGGACCAGAATGCGGACCGAAACGGGAGGCTACGCCTGTTCCTTCCAGTGCCTCTCCTCATCACTAACAGGTGTCCCGTGCTCATTTTGGGTGTTTCTACATGTACTGAAATTGCTCCTTTGAAAAGAAGTCTGGTGAGGATAAGAGGTCAAAATGATACTTTAAATCTTTCAGGTTCTACAGGGTCCCAGACTTGGCCTCAAAGGAAGCCACTGTCCTTTCAGCTCTAACATTTAGACAGCCTTCTTCAAAACCCAGCCTCATGGATTGAGTTCATCTAGTTTGTGCAAGTAAATTCTCACATCTCTAAAAAGGACTTGAAATCTGAGAATTCATTATATTTATTATGATACATTACATTATATTATATTATTCTTATGTATATATAAGATCCCCTGGAGAAGGAAATGGCAACCCACTCCAGTATTCTTGCCTGGGAAGTCCCATGGACAGAGGAGCCTGGCAGGCTACAGTCCAAGGAGTTGCAAGGAGTCAGACATGACTCAGCAACTAATCAGCACGTATATATATGTGTGTGTGTGTGTATATAGATATATATATTAATATTTAAGGACTTCCCTGGTGGCTTAGATGATAAAGCATCTGTCTACAATGAGGGAGATCCGGGTTGGATCCCTTTGTGAGAAAGATACCCTGGAGAGGGAAATGGCAACTCCCTCCCGTACTATTGCCTGGAAAATCCAGTGGACGGAGGAGCCTGATAGACTACAGTCCATGGGGTCTCAAAGAGGTGGACACAAGTGACTTCACTCACTCACTCATATTAATATTCGTTTATTTTTTGGTTGCATCCTTGTGGTACATGCAATCCTAGCTCCCTGATCAGAGATCAAACCTGTGCCCCCTGCACTGGGAGAATGGAATCTTAACCACTGGGCCACCAGAATTCAGGAGAAGTCCCAGCACTCCTTATTCCAGCTTCTGCTTTCCAGTGAACTGATGCTTCTGGATATGTTTGTGATGTGACCACTTGTGACGTAAAGAGTTCTGCCTGAACTCAGAACATCGCCCAGGCAGTGCCAGGCAGGCCCCAGCGTTGCTCCTTTCTCTGGCCATGCTGGCAGTGCTGACGGCTCACTGTTGTATGCGCAGTTGCACTCTGCTGTGAGAGCTTTCCATTGACGAATATTTTTACTCCTCAGAACAACCCATGACATAGATGCAGAGACAGGAGTACTGGCAACTTGTCCAAAAGCCCATTTAACAGATTTTAAGACACCGCACAGCTGTGTTCTGCCAGGTACTGTTCTAGGCACTTGGGATACCTTCATATGCAAAACACGTACGACCCCATCCTTGCGTGGTGTATTTTCTCCTATCTAAGACCACAGAGCTGGTAACCTGGCAGAGGCAGGTTTGAACTGGGCACTTAAGGCCACTGTAGTACCACTCAAAGTTAATTTCCACCTTCCCCTATGACTTTCAGCATAGGTTGTGATATTGTGTGTGTGTATGTGTGTGTGCTTTTGGGGGGCTCCAAAATGACAGCAGATGGTGACTGCAGCCAGTAAAAGACGCTTACTCCTTGGAAGAAAAGTTGTGACCAACCTAGACAGCATATTAAAAAGCAGAGACATTACTTTGCCAACAAAGGTCCACGTAGTCAAGGCTATGGTTTTTCCAGTGGTCATGTATGGATGTGAGAGTTCGATTGTAAAGAAAGCTGAGCACTGAAGAATTGATGCTTTTGAGCTATGGTGTTAGAGAAGACTCTTGAGAGTCCCTTGGACTGCAAGGAGATCCAACCATTCCATCCTAAAGGAAATCAGTCCTGAATATTCCTTGGAAGGAATGATGTTGAAGCTGAAACTCCAATATTTTGGCCACCTGATGCAAAGAACTGACTCATTTGAAAAGACCCTGATGCTGGGAAAGATTGAAGGCAGGAGAAGAAGGGGACGACAGAGGATGAGATGGTTGGACGGCATCACCGACTCGATGGACATGAGTTTGAGTAAGCTCCAGGAGTTGGTGATGGACAGGGAGGCCTGGCGTGCTGCAGTCCATGGGGTCACAAAGAGTCGGAAATGAGTGAGCGATTGAACTCAACAGAACTGAACTGATGTGTGTGTGTGTGAGCTGAGCTAGAATCCTATGTACTATTATCATGTTAGAGATCCACACCCAAGGATGGTTGTTGGAAGTATATCAGAAAAATGAAATTCCAATTTGATTCTGAATGTGGTATTATAAGCAGGTTTGTGGCACAAATCCCTACTCAATGCCAGACTTTAGTTAATTACCAATCTGTCTATAAATTAGTAGTTTGTTAATTAGCATAAGGGCTTTTTGGCAGGGATGTTTATTTAGAGCATTTAGCTGGAACTTTTTCGAGACCTCCAGACTCTCCTGGTTAGGGAGCATAAGAATCCAGCAAGGGCAGTAGATTTTACATCAGGGTTGACAACCAAGGATTAATATCTAAAAAGCCTTAAAAAGCCTTATAGCCAGTCCTTGGCTTTGATCACGGTTTTTCAACCTTGGCACTGTTGACATTTTGGGCTGGATAATTCTTTGTCTTGCAGGGGGTTTCCTATGCCTTTCAAGATGTTCAGTAACATCCTTGATCTCCATTCACCAGATGCCAGGGGAAGCCCTCTTTCCTCTCCTCTGTTTGGTCAACTCATGATGTCTCCAGACATTGACAGATGTCCACTGTGGGGAGCGGTGGGGTCAAAATTGCCCCGTTAAGGAAGTCTATAGTTTAGAGGGTATAGTGACTTGGGGCCAGCTATAAGGACAATGAATTTCTGAAATGGGTTGCTATCCTGTCCATCTTGAGTGGCTCTTTCATGGATAGATTGAGGTCACTGTAAGCAGAGGTGCCTGGCCTCTTTGGCACCAGGGGCCGGTGTCACGGAAGACAGCTTTGCCACGGGCTGGCGAGGGGGGTGGTTGGGGGCGATTCAGGCCCGTGACACTTGTTGTGCACGCCCTTTCTAATCTAGTGTCGCTGCTGGTCTGACAGGAGGTCATAGTTCATGGCTCAGAGGCTGGGGACCCTGCCTTAAAGGATGGGGTCCTGAGGTGTCTTTGGACTCACAAACACGTCCCTGAGCTCTTCTGTGCCTCCTTGCTAATAAACGTTTGCATCCACATCTGCATATTAGTTAACTAGGGGAACAGACTTGTTTGATTATATGGGTTAATGGCTTTGAGTTAATGAGTTCTTCTACCTTGAACTTCTTGACACTTACTATTGTCTACCATACAGGACCTATGAACTGTTACTGGCCTCTGGTCAGTTCTCATCAGGGTGGACCATGACAAATAACTGATTTGGTTGGTAGGTAGAGTTGGTCAGATCCTTTTAGCATGAAGTTCTAGGCTCCCAGAGATAGGAAATCAGGACCTGCAGATACCCCAAAGAGGAGGGAGACCCCCTCTCCTGCCCTCCCTTCCCCCGACACACACCTCCTTGGGTTTGCTTTTATCACTGACTTGTCTAGAGATGTCCTGAGCCACCTTGTGATGATTCTTTCTGTCCAAGCTGCTTGTTACCGTCTGAAGCCCATGGTGAAGAACAGTCCGACAGAAGCTCCTTTTTTTTTTTTTTTTTCTGAGTTAAAAAGCCCTCCTTTATCTGACTGTTGCACAAAGACGGACCCCTTTCAGGGCCGAGTGGCCTCTTGTCTAGCACTAGAAAATGAGTAGTCTGAGGCGAGGAGATGCGTGCTGACCGAGCAAGAGATTTTATTGGTAAGGGACACCCGGGTGGATCTCTCTGCCACATGGCTCGCGGACCCAGGTTTTGTGGTGGCGGGACTCCTTTCTGGGCTGTCTCTGGCTAATCACTCTGACCCAGGTGGTGCAGGCATCCAGCACTCAGCCAAGACGGATTCCAGGGAGAAGGATTCTGGGCGGACATATGGACTGGCATCTCCCTTTGACCTTTCCCGGACTGTTCCAGTGGTGGTGGCTTGTTAGTTCCAAGTTTCTTACCAGGACCTCCCGTCGTAAAATAACTCACTTGGATAGTTACGTGGCGCCCGGCCAGCAGAGCGGCTTCCGTCAGCATTTGCCCTGACATGACTGACTGTAGGTCTCACGATGACACAAGGCTGAGACTCTCTCTGCTCAACCCCTCCCAACCCCCGCACACCCCCGCACCCTCCAGAGTCTCCGGAGTTCATCCACACTTTCTACCAAATGCAACCAAATGCGTGCTCATCCATCTGCGGTTTTGAAGTGCCCCGGAGACTCTATACAGACCCCTGAACTAAGCTGGAATCGCCCAGTACTTCCCCACCTCCGTCTCCCTGAGAATCCTCCAGGGGAGCTGCTTCTGCAGTTGAGTAACTTTTCAGGGCAGTGGGGTTCCGCTTTCCTGAGCAGAGAGGCCCCCAGCCCAGCGCTTCTTCGCAAATCGTTCCCCTTCGCATCAGCTCCACCAGGCGGCTTTCCGCAGGGAGGCCCTCCGCGCTCCTGTCCTGTGGTTCCTGGGGGCTCTGCGCTGTCTCCCGAGGGGAAAGTTAACGACTTCATTGTGTCTGTGCGGGATCCTTAATGAATGGACCTGAATAATTCAGGACAGGATGTCAGCGAAGAGGACACAGCCAACACCTGGGCTGGACAAAGATTTCTTTGGCTGCTTTGGGGGCGGGGGCGGAGATGCTCAGTCTCCATTTTACCATCTTGTGTTCCCAGCTGCAAACCGTCCAAAAGACAGAGACAGGCTCTTTCCCTTTTGAGGAGACAACTGCGGCTGTCTGTGTGTGTGTGTGTGTGTGTGTGTGTGCTTCCTTGCCAAGGCAAATTCAGATGATAAATCTGGCACCTTTAAAAAGACACTCATGTATCTTTTAACTCAACCTCAGATGTGAGCCTGAGAAAAATATCAAGCGAGCTACGTTCTTCCCCAGAGTTTCATAATAATGATAATAAAGTAGTCCCCTACCAAGTTCAAAGAGGTTTTCTGCAGGATGCTGTGACGGGGATCTTTGCAGGGAGGACAGGGGGATACACTAGAATTCTGCTGCTTTGTAAGGAGATGGGAACAGTGAAGGCCTGGCTCACCTGAAATAACCCTGGAACTGCAGTCACCCGTGACAGTGCCCTGGCTTTTTGCAGCTAAGATGTTATATTTTATATGAGGGGCTGGGGATTTGATAGCTCTGGAAAGTTTATTTTTTGCTTTTCTTCTGTTGAATCTCAGAAAGTAATAAGATGAAGAACTGAAGTTGGTTCTTTAAATAATTACCAGGAATTTTACAGGAGTGTCTAGAGGGACCTCACAGTGTTTATTTTGATAATCAAAAGAAAGAAGAGATGACCGTCCAGCTTTACAACCCATGTTCACCCAGCAAGTCTACTTTGCATCTTCAGGTTGTTTATCTTAAGATAATCACCGTTACCATCAAAGTTAGCCAGTGAAGTCCTGGACACTGTCCCCAGTAACATGTGTGAAATACATGTTCAAGGTGTATACACTTTCAGGGAGCTCCCAGCCTCCCTGGAGAGCCACCCCTCTCACCCCAGATTCCCAGATCTCCGGGTGACTCTGGTCTCTTCCCTGGTGTCTCAGACAGTAAAAAAAAAAAAAAAAATCCTGCAATATGAGAGGCCTGGATTCAATCCCTGGGTGGGGAAGATCCCCTAGAGAAGGGTATCTTAGGGAAATCCATGGACAGAGGAGTCTGATGGGCTACAGTCCACAGGGTCACAAAGAGTCTGACACAACTGAACGACGAACACTTTCACACTTTGACTAGTCTCTACAAAACTGAAATTTGTTCTAGAGAAAGATGATGCCATATTTTCAATGACCATCAAGTCACAGTGACTATGATTTCAAAAATAAATCCACATCCCTAGACCACTTTAAAAAAATTATCTGACTTTAGAAAATGCTGAAAAGACAATTTCAAATATCTCTGTCATGCTCACTCGTGTCCGACTCTCTGTGAACTCATGGAGTGTAGCCCACCAGGCTCCCCTGTCCATGGGATTCTCCAGGCAGGAACACTGGAGTGGGTTGCCATGCCCTTCTCCAGGGGATCTTCCTGGCCCAGGGATCGAATCCGCATCTCCTGTGTCTCCTGCACTGGAGATTCTTTACCACTGCGCCACCTGGGAAGCCCCTAGTGGCCCTAAGAATGTTGGATAGAGGGGACGATGGACTACGTGAAACGGAGGCCAGGATGCAGGGCAGATCTCGGGTGGCCTCAGTCTGCAGGGGCTTGAAGCTGGGTTTCGGTTCCTGGCCAGAGATTGAGGTCCAGTCTCGGCCGTGAGGGCACCAAAGCCTAGCCCCCAGGGCTGCTCTCAGTGACGAGGCTTTGCAGAAAAGAACCCCACAAAGACTGAAGGTGCTGAGACAAGTGAAGTATTCATCAGGAGGAAAAAGAGCACGTGTGGATAGACTCAGGCGGACTGATTGTCACACCTCTCGGAGTCCCCTGTTATGGGTGTTCTGAAGTTTCTGTCCACAGGCAATGCGCTCAGATTACTCTCTGTTCGGCAGTGGACCCATCTACCTCCTGCCTCAGAGCCACCCTAGTCTCAGAATTCTGTGTGTGTGTAGAGCCTTCTCCTAAAGCGACCCTGCTCTTGCCTCTTCATCAGCTGCCGACCTTGCCGGCGCCTCGGGACCGGGGCGCGGTATCGTCTGTGGCCTGCGGCACTGGCACACGGCACGCAGAAGAGCTGCGCGCACTCCTGGCGCTAGCGGTAAAGAAAGAATCCGCCTGCCGATGCAGGAGACGCAAGACTCAGGTTTGATGCCCCGCGGGAGGAAATGGCAACCCACTCTAGTACTCTTGGCTGGAGAATCCCATGGACAGAGGAGCCTGGTGGGCTATACAGTCCACAGGGTCGCAAAAGAGTCAGACAAGAGTGAGCATGCACACACATTTTAAAACTCAAGGCGGAATATGGAAATCTCTTTCTTTTAGGAAACCACTACATTGCACATTTTCTGGCCTATGTAGATGGAGAAAATGTGACAATTCGTAGTAAAGCGCCATTATAGCCAGACGGGTCTTAGAAAGACTCGAGTTCCTCCCTCCCGTCGGACAGACGCGCAATGGAGACACAGGGCTGGGAGGAGGACGCTGTCTTGCCCGAGTCCCTCACTGAGCTGGTGGCAAAACTAAGCTCCCACTGCCAGGCTCCCACATGGCGGCTCCCCAGGCTGCCTCCATTCTGAGCTTTACCCTGTCAACTGAAATGATTCAAATGCTCCAGCTTTAAATGGGTTCTCGTGATTAAAACAAAAAAAAAAAAAGAAAAGAAAATCAGACTAACTTTCCATGACTCACTTTTCCAAAATGCTTTGTATCAGTGTATCATGTACAAGGCAAGCCTATGAGCTGCCGCAGGACTGCAGCCAAGCTTCTCCAAGGCGCAGAGCGCGCGAGGGAAACCTCGGTGCGGAGGAAGAACGGGTTGCAGAGTTTCTTCCAGCAAATGGTTGTTTATCAATTCCATGTTTAAGAGATAGAAAAAATTAAGACTTCATGCAAGCGGCAAGAACAAAAGTTGAGATTTCCAGTGAAGCAAGAAACGGGGATTAAAAAAAAAAGTGGGTGGGGTGGGGGTGGGAGGAAGGAAAGGGATTCTTAATGGTATATTGTTTTCGGAGCTCTACCAATTAGCAAATGTCTCATAAAAGGAAGAAAGAAAGAGGGAAGGAATTTCATGCACTGAAATAGCCCTAGTCAGCTGCAAACGCTCCAGGCTTCTGCAGCAAGGCTTTCATCCCCCACCTCCCATCTCAGACCATTACATCAGTCCAAGCGCATCCTGGGCACCATTGTCATGCTGATGAGCCTGGACTCTCCCACTGCCCGGGGAGACATTCCCACCGCAGACCGGCTCTGGGGCTCATTCAAGCCGCGCTGAATTGCCCTGGAGAATAAAAGATGTAGCCTTAATTAACTACTGCGCTGGGCTCCCCATCACAGCTTGATTGCTGTGCTGGCTGTACTCTCTGCTAAAGAGAGCCTGCCAGGGCTCCTCACGCAGACCCAGTGCTGGGAAGGACGGCGCTCCTTGGGGAGCTGCAGTTGGGTTCTGCCTTGTTTTGAAAATAAAATATCGCAGGGTCTAATATCTCCGGTGTCCTGTTTTTCAGAAAGAAACAGACTTCAGTGTCCACTGTCCCTTCTCTGCCCGGCTGCTGGGACCCGCTCACTGCCCGCGTCTCAGCGAGAGTCTTTCTCTGCTTTCAGTGACCCTGGCGGAGTCTGTATTTCACTTGAATAGGTTTTGGTGATGTTGATACTGGGAAAATTACAAGATTTCGAATTTTTTTTTTAACCTGTTCAATTTGGGATGAGATCTGTTTCTATGCAAACTCTTCACCGAAAGCTTGGTATGTGTGTGTGCGTTCGTGTATGTGTGTGTGCGTTCGTTGCTCAGTAGCCCTCCAGGCTCCTCTGTCCATGGGGATTCTCCAGGCAAGATTACTGGAATGGGCTGCCCTGCCCTCCTCCAGGGGATCTTCCTGACCCATTGCAGGCAGATTCTTTACTATCTGAGTCACCAGGGAAGCCCACCAAGAACTCGCGCGTGAAGGCCATGCGGCGGTCACATCTTCTGACTCTGTGACCTCTTTAATCTTTCTGAAAATCGGAACCACGGGAGAGTGGCTTGCTTTTATATAGTTTACCTTTTTTCTTTAATGACTAAAGGGAAAAAGAGTGTTTTTTGTGGTGTATCAGACTGCTGAGTTCAGAGGTTTTAAACACGTTCCGGGGACTTCCTGGTGGTCCAGTGGTTAAGAATCTGCGCTGTCAGTGTGGGGGGTGGGGGGCAGGTTTGATCTCTCGTCGGGGAACCAGATCCCACATGCAGCGCAGCGTGGCCAAAAGATTAAAAAAAAAAAAAAAAGATGCTCCCACTGGTCGACTTCGGTACTCTCTGGGTTCTGCAGAGGATCGTGGCCAAGAAGGCCAAGGGCGCTGCGAGAAGCTCTCATTCTCTCTGGCTCCCTGAAGCGTGCTGCTGGCTTAGGCAGGACAACGGTGTGGAGAGTTAGCCGGACTCGTCTCTTTCCCTCCTGGTTTCCTGGTGGCTTCTCAAGGGCAGCCTGTCCAGCCCTCCCCTCCACTCCTCCCTCTCGCAAGAAAAACAGCAGAGAGACGCAGAGATCTGGGGATAGGAGAGCGAGTGTTCCTGGGCATGTTTTCTTCTTAGCATAATTTTAATGAGCAGGTGAGGTTTTGGGGAGATCAGAGATGATGCTGTGGTTTTGCGCTTAACTGTCCTTCTAGAAGGATCCACGTGCAAGGCTGGTGTTCACGGCCAAATGTTCCCTTTTGAGTATCTTGGCTACTACAGAACTTGCTTCTGGGCTTCCTAAGTGGTTCGGTGGCAAAGAATCCGTCTGCAATGCAGGAGCCACATGAGACGTGGGGTTCCATCCTTGGGTTGGGACGATCCCCCGCAGGAGGAAATGGCAACCCTCTTCACTATTCTTGCCTGGGAAATCCCATGGACAGTGGAGCCAGTCAGGCTACAGTCTGTGGGGTCACAAAAGAGTCAGACATAACTGAGCAACTAAACAACAATTTATCTTTGTTATGCCCGAAGTCCGAGTCCCCAAAACTGAGAGAATAAGACGTCCACGGCAATGCAAGAGCATAAAGGGGTTTATTTCTAGCTCGAGCTAGGGCTCAAGTCACACCCCAGCACAGTGGAGTGGAGCAAGAGCCCCGAGCCCTGAATTACACCAGTATTTATAGAGTTAAGACAAAGACAGGGAGTTGGCAAGGGCGGATTGGTTGCAAGGGTTTCATGGCATCTACTAATTGGCTAAATTTTCGCGCATGGGCTTTCTTAGGGGATTTCCACCCTCTTCCTGATAGGCTGAAACTAGGCTACGGGAGCATACTGATTGTTCGAGTCTTGATGCCACAGACCAACGGCCATCTTCTTCCTGGCAATGACTCAGCTCCTCTGCAAAGGAGATTTTGGCCTGCCTTGGCCCCCTGAGGCCTGTCATGGCGCCTGTTTGGGTCCTAACAATCTTCTAGCTCTGTCTCAGCTGTTCTGTGTCTGAGCTTGTTTGCTGGGTGTGTGCTTCCCTCCAGAGTGGAGCAGAGTGTGTGCCTGATGGTAGCTGGGTGACTGTGCTCTTTCTTGAATTCCATTCTAATTTTTTCAGTTCAGTTCAGTCGCTCAGTCGTGTCTGACTCTTTACAACCCCATGGACTGTAGCACATCAGGCCTCCCTGTCCATCACCAACTCCCAGAGTTTATTCAAGCTCATGTCTATTGAGTTAGTGATGCCATCCAACCATCTCATCCTCTGTCGGCCCCTTCTCCTCCAGCCTTCAATCTTTCCCAACATCAGGGTCTTTTCCAAGGAGTCAGTTCTTTGCATCAGGTGGCCAAAGTATTGGACCTTCAGCTTCAGCATCAGTCCTTCCAATGAATATTCATTCAGGATTGGTCTCCTTTAGGATGAACTGGTTGGATCTCCTTGCAGTCCAGGGGACTCTCAAGAGTCTTCTCCAACACCACAGTTCAAAAGCATCAATTCTTTGGCATTCAGCTTTCTTTATTGCCCAACTCTCACATCCATTCATGACTACTGGAAAAACCATAGCTTTTCACCTTTTAAATTTAATTCATGAAATTGTTTAAAACTATTTCTTTTCTTTCATTTTTTAAAAACTGAACCTCAAGGTTCAGGTCAATTATTTCTCCCAGGAGATTTCCCTGAACCTCCAGTTGAATTTAGTGCCTCTTTCCCCTTCATACTCTATACACACTTCGTCTCTGTATTGATGGTGTCATAATTTTTATGTATTTTTGTCCTAGAATGTAAAGTGCTTATAGTTAAGTTAGAAAGACAATGACCTACCCATCCACATACCATTAGTACCATATATATATTGCTGGGATAGAATAGGCGTTCAGAAATGTATTTTTAAAAAATTATCTGCAGAGATGTGAATGGACCTAGAGACTGTCATACAATGTGAAGTCAGAGAAAAACAAATATCGCATATTAATGGGTATATGTGGAATCTAGAAACACGGTACAGATGGACCTATTTGCAGTCAGAAATAGAGACCCAGAGGCAAAGAACAGACATGTGGGCACAAGGAGGGAAGGGAGGGGGATGAAGTGGGAGGCGGGGGCTGACACTGCGGATACTGTGCGTAAAATGTCACCATCGCGCAGCTACTGAAGAGCACGGGACTCGACTCAGCGCCCTGTGGTGACCTAAATGGGAAGGAAATCCCCAAGGAGGCTTGTGTGTGTATGTGCAGCCGAGTCACTTTGCTTTACTGTAGAAACTGACACACCAGGGTAAAGCAACTATACTCCAGTAAAATGTTTTAAAAAATCAGAAATGTCTTTTGGGAATTGTTCAACTTAATGAAACAAGCATGGTTTGTACATTCACATATTTTCTTTTGGGGGGTAGTCCTTTGCCTGCCAGGCCATGAACACAGGAAAGTTTGGTTTGCAGGTTAAATGCAAAACAAAGATGTCTCATAAACCACAAAACAAACTAATTTAGAGCTCCAGCCTCTCCCCGCATGGAAAATTTGTTGCTCTCTCATTGTCTTTCCCTAATACACTGACTACCTCTCTTAATATTAGAGTGATCATCTTATCATTTACCATCCAGATGGGACTATTTCTGAGAGTGGAAGTTGGCACTATCCGTAATTACACAGGAAAAGCAGATGGCTGCCTGTTCCTCTCCCTGGTGACCCAGGCTGTACGTCACCCCATCAAGAGCACTGAGCCTTTACCATGCAACAGGTACTAAGGTGCCTGTGTCTCCCGACTCTGTGTTCCTTCAGAGTTAGAGTGGCATTTGATTTACATGAACAGCATCCCTTCCGTGTGCCAGAATTGTAATTCCTGTATGTTGAATGAAGACGCTTTCTAAAGCTATTACTTTTCTTCACCAAGGTACACACTTAGGGTGCCTGGTGCTTCACTCACTGTCATTCAGCTGCATAGTAAATGGATGGAATATCTGAATCTTAGGGACAAGAAAATATGTTGTTTTTTAAAAAGTTTTCATTTATTTGGTTATGACGGGTTTTAGCCGTGGCATGTGGGTCTTTGGTTGGGGCACATGGGACCTATTTCCCTGACCAGGGGTCGAACCAGGCCCCTTGCACTGGGAGCAGAGTCTTAACCACTGGACCACCAGGAAAGTCCCCAAAATGTCTTTTTTTTTCCTGTCAAACACCCTGATAAGCCTTCAAAAGTAAATGACAGAAACTAAATAAGTGAAACCCTCAGTTCCACAGGATAGAGTGCTTGGATCATGACTGTGATCATGACTCCAGCTGAATCCAGGGGCAAACGTGGTTATACTGAGTTCCTTCTGTAATTTATTTGTTCAGCCTCCTATTTACATATGAGAGGATGGGGTTTATCATGTATGCGTGCCTGCTCAGTCGTGTCCGACCCTTTGTGACCTGATGGACTGCAGCCCGCCAGGCTCCTCTGTCCATGGGGTTTTCCAGGGAAGGATACTGGAGTGGGGTGCCATTTCCCCCTCCAAGGGATCTTCATGACAAAAGGATCAAACCTGTGTCTTCTGCATCTCTTGCATTGGTAGGCAGATTCTTCACCACTGAACCATCTGGGAAGCCCTTATTGGGTATGCTGAAGGCCCACTCAAGCCTTAGAATTTTGGTCCTGCTAATTACAAATACCGTGTGCTGGGTATGTTCCTTTACCTCCTTAAGCCTAAGTTTTGTCATCTGTAAAGTGGGAGTAAGAATACTTCCCTCTTCCTCCTGCCTGCCTTCTTCCTTCACCTCTTCATAATCCTGATTATGCAGATATGACAGCCGTGTCTAGATTGTCCTCAAGGGCCGGGTCTTGTTCATCTTTGCAGCAGGAGCATTCTGAGGAGGAGTAGACACAGGAGGTGCTCAACAGATGCTTGATGACTAAGGGAATAAGTGAATGAATGGATGCTCTCCTTTGTGTCTGAAGCCTGCTCTCACGTTTTGCTTGGATTGGGTGTGTTGTAGGTAAAGCCCTGCTTGTTCAGTCTTTTCAGGTGTCTTGATATGTGCATACTTCTAGGAGCAGTTGGAAAGGTCCACCTAGGAGGTGACGGCACAATGGTGAGGGTTTGGGGGCGGAGAGGCCGACGATGTTGCCTTTTTTTATCCCTTCTGTTGACAGTCCTGGAATCAAATAAAATCCTTTAAAATTTTCAGGGAACAAAAGAGTTTCCAACATCTCACCAAATCAATAGATGCGGTTTTAATGCTCTTTTAAAAGTAGAGATTCTTGCAGTGTTTGGTTTAGAGTGACTCAGACATTTTTAGCCAAGGAAATAAAAGAGGCAAATAAATCCACTAGGGAAGATGGCTTAGCGGTCTAGGACTCAGGTTAGAAACGAGGAGACTCCCCAGAACTGTAAAGTTCAAATTACAGCCACATTGACTCACCCTTTCGTCTTTTTTGAGATAAATTGAGTTGCATTTGGTTTATGATGGGAGAGTCTTTTAGAAAAGGTCTCTAAACACCCAAGGTTTGTTTGCTCTGTTTCGGACATTATAGAACTCCAGAGGCTTTTTTTTTTTTTTTTGCTTTAGAAAATGGTTTGCTGTAATTTGTTTGGCCCCAAATCCTGGTACTCAGCTGAAATGTTGGGAAAACAGAGAATTGGCTTTCTCCTATAGTCTATTAGACACTTAATAAAATACAGATGATTAAGAGACCTCTTTCTGCTTCCCAGAGGAGTGCTTGAGACTGGGTAAGAAATAAAAGTGAAGGAATGGGGTGACAAATTTTAGGACGGTGCTTTAAACATAAGGCTTAGTGGTATGGCTTGAAAAATAGCTCTTAGAACTTTCAAGCTGACATTGAGAAGCATAAAAGTATTTATTCCCAGTTTATTTTCAGACAAAAAAGTAACAACATCAGTGATTTTGCACTTAGGTAAAAGAAATAAATAATGAATAGAAGTGGTTATTAGATTATTAGAGATATTAAAGAAATGATTCCTGTTTTTAAAGGAGGTTCAAATCTATAAATAAATGAGGCTATTAAATTTCCAGGTAATATTACTTGGAAATGCACTTAAAAGAGTAGGAATCACACATAAATGTACTCTGACAAAACATGTGCATTTCAGAGATTTAAAAAAAGTTCTCTATGCACTCAAGCAGAAAATCTAAGTTATGTACAAAGGAAAAAAGGAAATTCTTTCTCCTCAGTAATACTTAATGCTAAGATAAATTTGTAATTCCTGCAGAGTTTGGAGTGATAAAAGGAAAGATTCAAACAGTCCATAGCATGTCATGTATTCACTCATGAGCAAAAGCAAAACGTTCTCAGATGTGAAAATTTAGAAAATATAAACTATTGGTTGGTCAAAAAGTTCCTTCGTATTTTTCCCTTCACTGTTATGGAAAAGCCCAAATGAACTTTTTGGCCAACCCAGTACTGGCATACACTTTTGCTAAAACTCTGTAGACTTACTCTAGAAATATTAGAGGTGAGTGAGATTGACAGAGAAAACATAGCATAAATGCCGGAAATGGGCATTGAAATCAGGCATTTCTATCATCCAGTACAGACGAGACTAAGAGCTCAGTAAAGTCATGCTGAACGACTTATATGTAGATACACTATATACACAGGTATGGGCTTCCCAGGGGCACTAGAGGTACAGAGCCTGCCTGCCAGTGCAGGAGACGTAAAAGGCCTGGGTTCAGTCCCTGGGTGGGGAAGACCCCTGGAGAAAGGCACGGCAACCCCCTCCAGTATTCCTGCCTGGAGAATCCCATGGACAGAGGAGCCTGGCCGGCTGCGGTCCATAGGGTTGTAGAGAGCCGGACACGACTTAGAAAACACACAGGCGTGTGTCCCCATCTGTGTGTATTATATATGAAATGATGCAACAGGCGCACTGAGCACCTTCAACATGTAAAGTAAATAAGTTGTGTCAAACAAAACTTGGGAAATGTCTCATGATACACACAGTCCTTTGGGATCTTCACAGCTTTCACGGGAAGCCATGCTCTCCCCGGGTTGCATCCAGCTGATGACGGAGCGAAACAGCGGGACTGTGAGGGGCCATTTCCGCCCAGTTGTCTTTGCTCCTAGCTCTCCACTGGCTGGCCGAGACGTCTCAGAGCTGCAGGCCAGCCTGGTCCCCTCCCTTCCCCCTTTCCTTCTGTAGGTGTCAGCCCCGGATGAGACTCACTTTCCCTGCTCTGTCTCCCGTCTGCCTTGCAGTCAGTAAATCTCCGCTTCTAGTTCCACCTCCGCGGCCCCTACCTGGAGGGCCTGAGTTGGCACAGAGCGATTGCGTGTGCTAGCCTGTGATGAATTGGTAGGTGGGAAGGGAACATGCACTCTAATTCTCATCTTGCAGCATGGACTCAGAGGTTGCATGTGTGTGTGTGAGTGCTGAGTCGCTCAGTTGTGTCCGACTCTTTGCGACCCCATGGACTGTAGCCCGCTAGGCTCCTCTGTCCATGGGGTTCTCCAGGCAAGAAGACTGGAATGGGGTGCCATGCCCTCCTCCAGGGGGTCCTCCTGACCGAGGGATCCAGCTGAGTCTCTTAGGTTTCCTGCATTGGCAGGCGGGTTCTTTACCACTCGCGCCACCTGGGAAGCTGGACTCAGAGGTTAGAAAAACTAAAAAAAAAAAAACAACCAACCATCAAGGGGACTAAAATAGGAAGCATGCGATTAAAGGGCAGAGAAGTTCAAACCTGTAACAAATGTGAGGTGCTGAAGCGCCCGTGCAGGCGCAGCATCATCTTCCGTTTGCGTCTTTTATTTATAACAGGCGGAGGACCTCCAGCCAAGATGGAGGTCCTCAAACACCCACGTTCTAGGTTTAGAGCTGTGTCTTTGGAATGTTTTGGTAAATCCTTCCATGAAGGCTTCAGAATGTTTTTCTTTCCCTCTGGGCACATAGTTTCAGGCTAGCTTAGGGGAGAAGGCCTAAAAAATTCCTTTCAGGCTCTGAATGTCAGCTTCCAGTTGCCCAACTTCTGACTGTAGAGCTACTTAAGAAAAACACCACCAACCAATACCCATCTCTAGTCCTCCATCTATCCTCCTAACGGTCTGCCCTGTATAGTGGATGCTTGGCCGAGATCCTCTCTTCTCTCCAGGACGCCTCATACACATCAAGCTTATGGAAGATGGCTGGGAGTTCTCCAAAGCGGCCCTTATAATTCAAGATTACTTTTGCTAAGGCTGATGGACTTGCTCAACCTTACAGCAACATTTTATTCACCTGAGGTCTTACTCTGGATCCAATCCAGCTTAAGCTGGTCCTAGGCTGATTAAAGCCCCCTTGGATTGGTAGGTCAAATCCGATCCACCCTGGGAAATCCAGCTGGGTTTCTAAGTCTGCCCCATTCTGACCCCGGAGCTCACCTGACTCTGCACCCAGTGGGACGCGGGGCCCAGCCTGAAATCAGAGCCCATGTGACACGCAGCCTGGTGAGTTTCCTCCGCCAGCCTCGTCTGGCTCTGAAGTGTTTACAGACTCGCTAGAAAAAGAAGCATTCAGTCTGGCGGTTTATGACCTGGGACCTTTGGAGCCTGGACTCGAGGGGCGGCTGTGTCCATCACCCCCAGAAGCAGAGAGCACGCACCGCCCCACAGCTCAGCAGGTACCTGAGCCTGGGGGCCCTGTGGTCTCCTTCCATCCCCTCTTCTGACACCAGCGCTGTCCAAAGGTAAACTGAGGCATATTAAACATTCTAAGAGTGTATTTGGGCAAAAATCTCTTTGAATCAGGCAGCATCTGGTCAGACTGGAGGCAGAAGGGCAGAAAGGTAGTTGTGGTGGTGAAAAGCGGGTTGGCTTTTGCAAAGTTACTTTCTTTTGGCTGTGGGGGGTGGGCCGTATCTATCTCGCAGATGATCTAACTAATAATGCTGATTGATCGGTTTGAGATTCATTCCTGGGAGAGCTGAAACTAGTTAAGTCTTGATGGCTTAGCATCCGTGACTTCATTTTGGGCTCATTGTCTTGCTTTTAACATTGCAGATCACTAGTTAGGAAGACCTTTTAAAACCCCTGTATAGTCACTTACCTGCGGTGATGGAAGAGCAGGAGAAGACACTTAAAGAAAGTACTTTATCCTTTGCTACAAATGTGATTGTGTTTTCTACTGGTGATTTACACTTAACTCTTCGCTGGATGAATCAGGCTTTGGCCGGTTGTATTTTGACCTGTCTGTTGTCTAATTCTTTACCGTTTAAGAGCAGTGTGTGTAATTTACAAAGATTCGGCAAGTGTGTAGCAGACTTGTTTGTAGACGGAAGGCTGAAATCAGCAAAGTTAGGGTCCTTAGGCAGTCAGGTGTTGTTAAAACGGTTCATTTGTCTGTTACCTTCAGTTCTCTGTGATCTCTCTTTCCCTCCGTCCCTCTATTTCCCTCTGTCTCTCAGTCTCTCTTTCTCTTTTGCACCATTTGTGCACCTGAAATAAAAGACTCCCAGATGACAGGGCTACAGGCCAGAAGCCGCCCAAATCCAGGAGCCGTTTAGAGGGAGCCGTGCTCAGGAGCCCCTGCAGGGAACTGGACCTGTGTGAGAAACGAATTGTCTTTGGGCTAAGACACTGATATTCAGAGGTTGTTCATTTCAGAAGCTGGCGTTAATTATTCTCACACAAGTCTCAAAACCGTGACTTACTCTCCCTGTTGATACAGATAAAGAAACACGCACTTGGTAATTTATTTACACTCGTCTCTATATTTGACTCTGCCGGGTCTAGGCTGCTGCACCGGCTCGCGCTCGTGGCAGGGAGCGGGGGCTGCTCTCTGCGGTGCCTTCTCCTGTTGTGGGCGTAGGCTGCAGGCACGTGGGTCCAGTGCTTTGGGCTCCCAGGCTCTCAGGTGCTGGTACAGGGGCTTGGCTGCCCGTCCGCATGTGGAACCCTCATGAACCAGGGATCGAACTTGTGACTCCTGTACCGGCAGGCACATTCTTACCCACTGCACCATCAGGGCGGAGAAGGCGATGGCGCCCCACTCCAGGGCTCTTGCCTGGAAACTCCCATGGACGGAGGAGCCTGGTAGACTGCAGTCCATGGGGTCGCTGAGTCAGACGCGACTGAGCGACTTCACTTTCACTTTTCACTTTCATGCATTGGAGAAGGAAATGGCAACCCACTCCAGTGTTCTTGCCTGGAGAATCCCAGGGATGGCGGAGCTCAGTGGGCTGCCGTCTGTGGGGTCTCACAGAGTCAGACACGACTGAAGCGACTTAGCAGCAGCAGCAGCAGCACCATCAGGGAAGCCCCAGAAATACACATTTTAAACACTACTCATTTTTTACAGTTTTAATTTTATTCTGTTTTCGTAAGAATATGAGGGGATTCCCATTGCCCCACTCTTGCCTTAAGAGATATTTCGCTCTGTGGGTGGATCAGGTCTAATCTGATGCCAATTTTGTTAGACACAGTTCTCAGGGCAGAACACCATTATTGGACCAGACATTAGGGAACTGAAAGTAAAGTTTGTTTTACAACAAGATGTTAGCAGCTAAGACCAGATAAATCTCTGTGAGTGCATATTCTTTCACGTGACTATATTTTATATGAATATGTTTACATGGACAGTTTTAGACCATCCAATCACTAAATATCTACACACAAAAAATAATTTCTGTGGCCATGTTAATTTTTTCTACATTCTTCTATATTTAAAGATTTGGCATGTTTTACTAGATTTTGTAGTTTTCTATCAAAATTTTGGAGTAATATAGACATTGTTCTCATTGCTCTCTTAGGTGAGGGCTCAAAACAAAATTCAGTCACAGAAGTTATTCAGTGTGGTTTTTCCCGTTTCCCCAGCAAAAATGTTAGCGCCTGAAACATACAAAGTCAGGATTCATTATTGTTGTTTGCCATAAATTATCATTCATCCCCCTTGGAAGTTGATAACTCCCCAGAATAATAAAAAACAGAAACTGAAATGCTGAAGACTTAGGACCCCATATGAATCACAGGATTCCAATCTTGTTGACAGGAACCCTGTTACACACTCAGGTGTTCCAGTTCAATGAGATGGCATTTCACATAACTGCTTCTTTAGGTTCTAAAGGTTGTCTCTCTATCCTTTACGGTTTATGTGGAGACACTTCAGCTGTCACGCCTCTCTCAATCCTTACGTGCAAAATTGGGTTAACAGCTCCACTTGTTAGTAAAGATTTAGCAGTCTTGCTTGTCTCTACAATTGTAGAGATAAAAGAATACCGATTCTGCACCAGGGTGGCCTTGCAAATTGCTTGGGTAGAACTAGGCAGGGAATATATATCCTTTTAATGAACTAAGGAGTAAATTACTATCTCAACATGCTGAGACTTGGTTAAGTGCTATCTGTGAGGGGGAACAAGCAAACCAAAGCTACAGAATACCCAACTTATTGATCAGCAGACACGAAATGCGGCCCGTGGACCATGCCCCTTGAACAACAGCTGCCAACTAAATGTAAAGGTCACCTCCCGTTTTGACCTAACATTATGATAAGAAACGTGAACCCAGGCTTTTAAAAATAACCCCTCTGGCACGGAGAGGGACAGAAGAGAGAAAAAGGAATAAGAAAGCAGAGTCGTAAGTTTCACTGCTCTTCCTGCCAATATATACAAACCGACATCCAGAACACAGCTCATTTACATGCCTGTTTATTTTGCTTTCATGGCTGTCTAGAAGCCGAGACCTTTCTCTTTCTGTACGCTGAGACAAAGAGATGTAAAGATAAACCTGGACGCGGCCGAGCTCCCCACAATGTCTTCAACCTTCCCATCCCCACCTTGGCGAATGCCCTTATCACTGAAGGGTGTACATGTAGACGGGTCACCAAAGATTTGGAGAGCATCCTCTGAGTCCTTTTGTTTATTAATATCAGATTGGAAGTTTTTGCCCTAAGAGTTACACATCCTGCTGGGTTTTAGGAAGATCTGCAGTAGGCGGAAGGAACACAGCAGGGGATGAAATCGTTTCCCAGGAACAGAAGCTTGGGATTGGCAGGGCTAGTGGAGGAGGTCACCGCATCTCTGAGCCGCAGGGGAGGCGGAGAGATGGAGGCGGATGGGTTTCTGTCCCCATTGTTGTCAGCAAGCACTCTGCATCAGAGATGCTCCAAGCACTTTATAAACATGAGCATATTGGATCCTAGGAACAAGTCCATTTTACAGATGAAGCTCATGAGGCTCAGAGAATTTGCAACACTTGAGGCCACACAGCATGTATGTGAAAGGCCCTGCTTTGAGCCCAGAGACTGTAGTCCTTGACGCCTCTGCTCTTCCACCACTGCGTGCCCACTCCCATCTTCCTGCCCCCGTGAAGCTCCCGCTCTGTGAACTGGGTGCTGTTTTCCTCCTCGGATTTAAGCCTTTCCTTGAGCAGGTTTCTCTCCTCACACTGAGTTCCTTTCATCCCGGTAGGGATGGAGGTACTGATTCCTTAGACCCGGCATCAGGCTGGCCTTCCTTCTAAGGGGATTTTCAGAAATTGAGTCTTTCCCTGAAATCAGTTCTCTCTCTGACAGCATGCTTTTCTCTTCTTGAGTCACTGGTTTCTCTCTCGCATTCTGCTTTCAAACAACTGCCTTCAGTTGCCATTGCATCTTTCAGAACCCGTCAGGGGCTAATTTCTCTGTTCTCATCTCGCCTCCTCCCTTCCCTTAAAAATGAATGGCAGCGAAGTAACAACAAGGAGGCCCAGCACTGCCTCAACGAGGGAGGAAAATTCCCTGGGGAGAGATTTTATGTTTTTCAAGAAGAAGCCTGTATGCAGGCTTCCCTGGGAGTCTAGTGGTTAAGACTCCACACTGCCAGCGCAGGGGGGCGCGTGTTCTATCCCTGATCCGGGAACTAAGATCCCGCATGCCACTCGGCCTGACCAGGAAAAACAGAAATGTCCACATAAATCTCTACAAACTCAGCCTTTAACAAGGTAGAGCAAGCTTTGAAAAAGCACTTTAAACGTGCATAACCAACAACCAGTGTGCAGAGTGGTTCATCCTAGGATTGCTCTGCTGAAACATAAACTTGGCGGCGAGATGGGTGCTGTGTGCTTTGGAGGTTCCTAGGCAGCTCACATGCATGCCCTGGAAGAGGAACGCCATGAACAAAGTGCTGTTAATTTGCTGTAGAAGCAACAGTTCCCCAAGGGCTTCCAAATCAAACAGGCATCTGTCCTCCAGGTCGGCAGCTCCTTATGTTCATGGTACTCTGTGCCACTGCAGACCCTCAAGTACATGGAACACCTTCCTTGGCGTTTTATTGCCCTTTAAATGGATGGGTCCAAACAGCCTGAACTCTCACAGTCTGGCCACCCCTGATCCATCTCCTGTTGTCCTTTGATCTGTCCCATCTGCAGACTCCTGATCTGTTCAGTGCCCGCCTTGAACTCCATGACCCCTCTGTATTTTAATTTCTCTCTCATTCTTCATAGTCCACCGGGCTTTTATCTTTGCACTCACTCTTCCATCCTTTTGGAATTCGTGCTCCTAACCTTGCTTCTGCACCATTTTTCACGCAGCTACTTCCACTCATCAGCCTGGGTCTTACCTAACCCTCGGGAGCTTTTCCACCCAGCCCCTCTCTACAGGGATCAGGTGCCTGGAGTATGTTTTTCCTCTCAGAGGTTTATCCCACACGAGCATTTAATTGGTCACGACACTCTTCAAAAAGAAGAGTTTTTAATACGTGTGCTGGGACAGCAGGTGTAAGTCATGCCCAGGGAAAGCTGGTCTGCCTCGTAATTACTTTGGCATTTCTTGAGTTACTTATGTCCTGCACCGTTTATAACTTACAGAAATGGAAGAACCGTCGCGTGGGTTGTTTCCTCATTTGCTGCATCTTATTGTTTGATGCATGATTGGAGCTCAGAAGTAATTGACTGTTGTATGTAACAGCAAATATGTAAAATATACATACAAAATAGTAAAATAATGTATCTATAAACAAGAGTTTCACAGCAAAATACAAAGTAATCTGTGTCTGTTTCGGCTGTCTGTCAGGCAGTGAGCTGGCCACCGTAAACTGAGGTTCTGGGTTTTGTGGTCCTCGTCTCTGGGTGAGGGTGGCTGAGGCACAAAGCGGTCCAGTGAAGCGAAGATTCAGCCTCGTCAGTCAGACACTTAACCACGGGTTTCAGCTGTGCGGTCTGGTTTTTGCCAGCCTCCTTGGCAGTTGCCAAGAGTCATCTTAACATGCTGTTCCCTTTGATTTGTCTCCATTGGGCCCAGTAGTCAATACAGGTCATTATTCATGTGACTTACAGGGAGGAACCTGAGGAGAATACAGAAACAAATGAAACAAAACAATCCATGTTGTAAGGTTGGGGAGATGTTGGGGAGGGTGGGAAAGGGAAGAATCCCTGAAAAACGAGACTGGAGATGCTGGGGGCAGGGAAGGGAAAAACCCCTGAAAACTAGACGGGATGTGTTTGAATGAGAGTCTCTCTGGCCAGGAATGGTCAGTTGGGACCCAGCTAGTTGAAATGCTGCATGGAATTTGCACAGATGCTGTGTAGCTTCTGACCTTGAACATCACCAGCATGGCTCTTAATGAGTTTCCACCTGAAGGGGCCGTTCCTGTGATCTGTGGGACAATTCTGCCCCTGAGCCGATATTTCTCTTTCTCCTCGTCAGTCTGGAAAGTAAGCTCAGTTCCCAGAGACCCTTAACAGATCGAAACAGTGGCATTTGTGTCAAGTGACTTCTGCCTTTGTCGCTTCTGAGTGGAGTTGATTTCAACATACAGGGATTCTGTTCTCCTTTCCCTCTTTCTAGTTTGTGTGGAATGGAACTCACGCTCTGATCGAAGACAAAATGCATGTCTCAAGCCCCCTGCCCTCCTGTGTCGCTCATCAGAGCTATGTGGATTCATGCACTGGAGCTGTGCTTGGCTTTCCATCTTTCTCCATTTATCATGCCTTCCCATTGTAGCACGCTATAACCTGGTTGGGAGAAACTATGATTGCCCTCTGGTGCCAAGAATAACCAACAAGGCTCAAAATACCAACCTGATAGTATCCCAGGGTAAGCTGAGGCGGAAACTGAACGCAGCTGAGCTCATAGCCCTTTTAGTCCACGGGGAATATGGTGCCGGTCCTGGCGGGGCAGGGGAGTCCTCACGGCGCCCCTTGAGTAAGCCTTTGCCTATAGCGAGTGGGTGGAGGGCAGCTCTGGTCATTCAACATCAGCGTTTCACAGCTTCTCAGGTACTCGCCAAGTGTGTGAATGCTCATGCTCTTCTACTGGAAAACTGAATGACATAGAAAATATTAAAAAATAAATGACAGAGTTGAGAATTCCCCAATATTTTTCAAGGATGGGGGTTATCGGTTAGAGCCCACATTACTTTTTAAAGAATTCTACTTCAAGACCTATTGAGATATTTTCATTATATGAGAGACTTAATTACCATTTAAGACCCAATTTTAGGGCTTCCCTTAGAGCTCAGTTGGTAAAGACTTTGCCTGCAGTGTAGGAGACCCAGGTTCGATTCCTGGGTTGGGAAGATCCCCTGGAGAAGGAAATGGCAACCCACTCCAGTAGTCTTGCTTGGAGAATTCCATGGACAGAGGAGCCTGGAAGGCTGCAGTCCATGGGGTTGCAAGAGTTGGACACGACTTAGCGACTAACCTCCTCCCCCATCTCCCAATTTTAAGTCACTGGAGGTTTATTATTCTTTATAAAACAAGTTTTTATTTTGCTATAATTTTTAATTATAATCTTTGTTTTAAATCTTAAGGTGTTGGAGTGTATGTCATCATAAGTGGAGTTTGTTTTTATTTTTGTTTTGTCAAAGGAGGGACATAGGAATTCTTAAATTTTTAATTTAAGCTTAACAAACAGTCAATCCTAAAGGAAATCAGTCCTGAATATTCATTGGAAGGACTGATGCTGAAGCTAAAATTCCAACAATTTGGCCACCTGATACGAAGAACTGATTCATTGGAAAAGACTCTGATGTTGGGAAAGATTGAAGGCGGGAGGAGAAGGGGACAACAGAGGATGAGATGGTTGGATGGCATCACTGACTCAATGGACATGAGTTTGAATAAGCTCTGGGAGCTGGTGATGGACAGGGAAGACTGGCGTGCTGCAATTCATGGGGTGGCAAGGAGTTGGACACGACTAAGCGACTGAACTGAAAGAATGAAAGGAGCTCTCCAGATATTCTCTTTGGTGCTCTGATTTCATGAGCTTTCTCTCTTTGCACAAAGTTACTGAACCCTTCAGGCAAAACTTTCCAATTATTAATAGTAGTAGTAGTAGTACTTCTAGTTTCTGGAAATCCAAGGTATCCATAGATGTTCAGACGTATTTGGATGTTGACCAGAATCAAATAATTATACTCCATGTAAGTGTATTCCTATTCACCTAATGCAACTAACATGAAATTTATCATCTGTAAACAAAACAGCATGAAAGCAAAGCAAAACAAAAATGACGGTTATTGAGTCTTTCCGTGTATCAGAAGCACACTGGAGAGCTTAGGATTCAGGGATGCTGCTGCTGCTAAGTCACTTCAGTCGTGTCCGACTCTGTGCGACCCCATAGATGGTAGCCCACCAGGCTCCCCCGTCCCTGGGATTCTCCAGGCAAGAACACTGGAGTGGGCTGCCATTTCCTTCTCCAATGCATGAAAGTGAAAAGTGAAAGTGAAGTCGCTGTCGTGTCACGACCCCATGGACTGCAGCCTACCAGGCTCCTCCGCCCGTGGGATTTCCCAGGCAGGAGTACTGGAGTGGGTGCCATTGCCTTCTCTGATTCAGGGATGAATAAGGTATAATTCCTAAGCTTGCAGAATTTGCAGTCTGGTGGTTAAACAGATAATCAAATAGCTGTCATCTGGCGGAGTGTGTTCTGCAGGGGCATCCCTGAAGGCTCGGCGGTAAAGAATCCACCTCCAGTGCAAGAGATGCAGGTTCAGCCTGTGGTTTGGGAAGATCCCCTGGAGAAGGAAATGGCAACCCACTCCAGTACTCTTACCTGGAGAATCTCATGGAGAGAGGAGCCTGGCTGGCTACAGTCCATGGGATCACAAAGCATCAGAGATGACTGAAGCGAGTAAACAACAACTTGTTCTAAGATGAGACAGACAGAGGGTTCTGTCAGAACACTGGATATGAAGTGGTTGATTCTCTGAGGGAGGCTTCCAAGACTCCAGAGTTATAGAAGGAAAGATAAACTTTGAGTTAGATATTAGAGGATGGGTAGATTCTCCAGGTAGTCCGATGAGTCAGGCCATTCCAGGGAGTGGGAAGAGGTCCCCTGAACATGTTGGAAAGATGGGAAGTCCTCCATGGACAGGACACAGAGCAGAGGGTCGCGAGAGCGGATCTCGGCAGGAGCACGTGTGCCAAGGGCCTTTCAAACGGTGCGGAGGTGTTACCCGAGGGGCCCCTGCCACGTCAGGAGTGATGGGCTAGTGAAGAGGCACCAGCCTGAGAACCTGCTGCGTCCGTGCAAGTCCTGATTCTGCCGTGAGCGGGGGAGTCTCCCTCGAGGCGAGTGCTTCACCTTCCTCCTCTCCCGAACGAGATGGCTCCTGCAGCATGAAAATTCTGATCTTTAGATCGAGGATAATGTTCCATCTGAAGAAATACGAAGTTAGAAACATGAGCTTTGTTTGCCCCTGAAGCTAGAAATACGTTTAATTCCTATTCTAGTGGCAGTTGGGTCAGCTTATAAATAGAACTGAATTTATATGGTGTAATCAAGCAGAAGACTTGACGTATAGGCTGACGATCTACAAATACCCTCAGCGAAATATTACAAATGAAGAATGGGACATCGCATCCTCGAAAATTGGTAAGAGAAAGAAATAATGGCCTGAGACAAAGGACAGGGCTGTTTTATTCAGACTAGACTGAAAAGCCCGTCTAATCTCCAGGAGCATCTGGGCTGTATCGCAGACTCCCTCGAGGGGTGGGGAAGGGCTCCTTTAGACGCTTGAGGGCAGGCAGGCGAGCTCTTGACCCGTGGAAGAGGAGGGGGTGCCGGAGGAACACGCTGGCCAGGGCAGGAACCTGCGGGCTGGGGTGGGGCAGCAGTGGGCTTCGAGAAGCTGAGAGCTGATCCTGGCTCACTGGTTTCCAGCTTTCCACTGGCACACGGCACCAGTGTGCCACTGCAGGAGGCACCCAGGGTCTCGCTGCCTTTTAGGGAGGAACCCCTGCCTCGACCTCTGCTCTGTACTTGGCAGGGCCGTGCTGCTTCACACACACGGGGAAGCTCTGGGAGGGGGAGAGGGCACGTTGGCATGTGTCAGACACCGGGCACTGCAGGCTGCGTGGCGCTCTTCAGCTAACAGGATCCCGATGCAGTCTCCAGGCAGTCTTCCCAAGTAAGCAGTGGGTAATTTTGGTGACCTCTCCTTTGTTTAAAATGAAGGACCTGAAGCTCAGAAAGGATGACAGAGCTCTGGCCCAAAGTAAGGGCCAGAGTCAGGCTTTGAACCTACCGTTCTCTGATTCCCAAGGCCGTGCCCGGTTGCGACTTCCTGGGAGAGGCTTGTCGCCAGTTCTCTGTCAGATGGGTTCCCCGCTGGGGCACTGCTTGTCCTCTGCTGGAAGATTTCCTCAGCAGAAACGGGCCGTTCGAGTCTGTTCCTGCAGGTGGTAGGGGATACAGCCTGTAATGGCTGACACATGACCAGCGGAAGGGTGTCCATTTTTCTTTCTTTCTTCAGTTAAGGCTCCGAATTGGATCCAGCTGTTCTTTGATGCAGAGGCCAAAAGACCCCAATATCCTGCTCTTTGTTTTCCTGGAAGTTACTGGCTATTGTTAGCCATGGAAGCCAGGCTGGAAGCCCTTAAACAACTAAAAGGTCGGTCCGTGGTTAGTGGGGAGCAAGGCCATGGAGCAGCAGAGACGGTGGCATTTCAAGATGAAGCCTCGGCTTCAGGTCTGACCCAGGCCACGTGCGGACCCTCATGGGCCATCATCTGTAAACAGACCTTAACAGAGAAGCCAACTGGGCCCTGTTCATTTTTCACTTGGAGCAAATAATAATGTCATGATCCTAACAGTAATTCTCATGATTATCAAGTCATCTCTGAATGCTCGGCATGGAGCTCAGCTGTGTATGCACACCATCATCATTATTTAAATCTCTAACATTTAATGAGCACTTCTTACATACCATGCTCTTGTACTAAGGGCTTCAGCCTTCACTGTCCTGTAAGGTAAATGTAGATACAGTCTTCATTTTTAAGGCAAAGAAATTGAGCCCTAGGTTAACCAGCTCTTAAAGTACACCATGATTAGTTAATAGCAGGAGCAGGGGGGACTAGGATAGAAATGTTTACTGAGATTCTCAAAGGGCTAGAAAGCAGCTGCAGGAGGATTAAAAATGAAGGGACAGAAAAGAGCACAGTTATTGAGAGGCCTGAGCAGGGTGCCCGCCTCTTGTTCAGTGCCAGTCCTAGCCTCTTTAGGGCCTCTTTTTATCTCCTGGTTTTGCAACCAGAGGGGGCTGACCGTTTGAACTGGTGCAGCCTTAGACATGTCTAGAAAAGGGATCCCCAAATTTCCCATTAAATCGGAACTCTCTTGAGGTGAGCAGGCTTGGGCTTTGTCAGGCAATATACCTTTATGGGTTAGCTTGGTTAGAGTAAGAAACTCACTGGCAATCGAACTTGGAACTCAGAAGGGGTTTTCGTCTTCCAAATGTCAGACGTGATAGAGGGCCGCTGCTGAGTCACTCCCCTTTCCAAGGACCAGAGGCATAATCCCCAGCGGAACAATGAGCCGCAGCCCACTGGCGCCCACGGAGCTCACACAATGGGCAGATGTCCGAACTCCACTGGCCGCGGCCCAGATGCAAACAATAGAGCCGCGGCCAGCTCCTGCTAAAGAGAGCTTCTGAAGCCATGGTATTGCCTTGGCCAGCCAAAAATGCAGTACGAGACCACAGTCATCCACAATACTCTCACTTCATAAAGAAGGAGAGGCCTGGAGGGGTGGGGGGAGTCGGGGGAGCTTACATTCTCTGATGGAGTTTGAGGGAAAGTGCCCCGAGATGCTGCCTCTCTGCCCTTTGGGATGATGGGGTGCCCCAGTTTTAGGAAACATGGGGGCTTACTCCCTGTAGGGTTGGGACTCCATGAAATTAATTGGTCCCAAATAAGAGGAGTGGGCGCCCCTCCCCGCCAGCCTGGGGCCCTCACGATCTTCGGTCTCCTCCAGGCTCGCTCTTCGTTGTGAAGGAGCTCTTTTTTAATGAGGGAAATGCAGACAGGTAGACTTGGGGAGGAGGTTTTTATTAAACTCTCCCCAGTCACCAGTTATTTCATTCCTTAAAACTGCCTCATGTTAAAGGATCATAATGACACTGAATTATCTAAGCAGATCCTGTTTCATATCCTCTAAGATGGATGCAGATTCCAAAATTCAGGATAAGCACTTTTTTACAGTTCCTAGAATTCTGTGTATTTGTGTGTTTATGTGAAGTGGTACTTTCATACATATCGTCTTCCGTCAAGGTAAATAAAGCAGGGATTAGTTTTCCTCTTTTATAGGAAAGATCAGTGATGAAATAACTTGCAAAGGATAGATCCCGGTGAGTGAGCGTCGGAACTGGGGATTCTGATCCGGTCTCCGGGCTATAGGCTCCCCCTGCCCTCTGCACAGCCCCTCTCCGTGTGGGTCCCTCCCTGTTCTCTGCCGCTCTGTTCCACTAACGGGCTCAGCCTTAGCTCCGACACCTCCATAAACAGGAGGAGAGTGACGGGGCCTAGGGAAAACCATGTTTGTTAAATTCACCTGGAGCCAAGCAACAACTTTTGCTTTCTTGGGTGTGTTAACTCTGGGCACAAACCATTTGTCCAGGAGGAGCCATTTACTTTTAACTTCATGAAGAGGGGGTGGTTATTTTCTAAGGCATGTTTTGAGGTGACTTTTCTCCAGTGAATAAAACTCTGTCAGTCACACTAAGACAGCAAAAACTATAAAGTACAGATGCTTTTGGCTGTGTGGGATCAAAAACATACAAACATAAAAAAAATCACATTTAGTAATTTAAAAGAGGTTTTCTCAGAGCCACTGAATATCTACACACAGTTCCCTTGGGACATAATTCCAAAAGCTAAGAAGACTTTTGCTAAATGAGGGGAAAATAAAACAGAACAACTCCTCCTTAACTTCGAGAAGACTCCAGCCAAGCCTAGATTTGGAATGGGTTCTAAACCTGGCAAAAAAAGCACTCACCCATCCCTACTGGAAATCTCTCCAGAGAGTCAGTTCCAGCTTTCCAAAAACTTGCAGCCCAAATATGTTTGGCTCCACATCTAAACCATTGTAATATTTGACATCTATTAGAAATTACCAAGTCAACTTCAGAAACCTAACATCGAGCCGAACTCAGATGGGTGGGTGAAGGCAAACCCATAAGACGGGCAGGCAGCTTAAGTGAACACCGAACCTGGCCTGAAAGCCACAGGCAGGCTCACTCACACTCTTGGCACGGGCTCGGGGATCTTCGCAGATGCTCACGAGGAAGAAGAGGGACATCTTGGTTTTCTCTCCTAATCCGTTGCTTCCACGCAGCTACTGGATTCTGTGACCTCAAAGGAGCTCTTGAAACTAGGATAACAATGGCCCCAGTGAAAGCAGAGTTCTTTAAAAACAAGGTGATGATTTTTCCTAGTCTGAGTTAACCCGGTGGAGCTGGTAACAGAGTAAGTGAAGGTCTACTTTGCCTTCACCGAGAGACAGCTTTTAGGCTGAAAACTAGGATAACAATGGCCCCAGTGAAAGCAGAGTTCTTTAAAAACAAGGTGATGATTTTTCCTAGTCTGAGTTAACCCGGTGGAGCTGGTAACAGAGTAAGTGAAGGTCTACTTTGCCTTCACCGAGAGACTGACAGCTTTTAGGCTGGGAAACCCAGATAAAAGATGGAAAAGCACCTACAGATCAGATCAGGTACTAATCCAACCTGGAACTCCCTAGAGAGCAGAGAGGCCAGTTAGAGGGGTCTGGTCTGGCCTAAAAGCCAAGGAGACCCTCGGAGCAGCTGACTGGCGTTTCTGTGTTGAGTTGACTGCTCATTTCCTTAAAGGCTGCTGTTTGTAGAAAAGCTGCCTCTCCGCTTTGTCTCTCCTAAGCTTTGGGAGTTGTGTAACCTTACAGCTTGTTTGCCAAGGTCAAGGCTCACGGACAAGCTATCTAAGAAATAACCTGCCCCGTGTCCATTGGAGGCAGCAGGAAGTGGCCGGGAAAGCCGTGCGCCCGGCCCCCAGGCGCTCTGCCACTTAAACAGCAGCCTGCCCTTGAGGTAGGCCCTTTCTCTGCACCCCAGTGTCTTCAGCAGTAGATGGTGGTTAGAATGACTAACTTTGTCTCTCCTAAGCTTTGGGGGTTGTGTAACCTTACAGCTTGTTTGCCAAGGTCAAGGCTCACGGACAAGCTATCTAAGAAGTAACCTGCCCCGTGTCCATTGGAGGCAGCAGGAAGTGGCCGGGAAAGCTGTGCGCCCGGCCCCCAGGCGCTCTGCCACCTAAACAGCAGCCTGCCCTTGAGGTAGGCCCTTTCTCTGCACCCCAGTGTCTTCAGCAGTAGATGGTGGTTAGAATGACTTTTCCAGAGTGTTGTCTTGAAAATGGACTGAAACAATGTACAGGCATTCTCTTAGCACTGTCTCCAATGGGACCCTTTCTAGAAGGGTGGTTTAGGTCTTCAAGGAAATGTAGTCTGTCTTCCCTTCTGCTCATTCATCGCTTCCCTTAGGGAGTCCGGCGGCCTCTTCTCCCCAGCCTGGTTTTAGGGTGCATGAGTGTGTGAAATCGGGCAAGTCATGTAACCTAAGTGGATTCGGTCACCTGGGAAGATGGGCCTGTAAAACTGACCTCTCAGGGCTGTCCCAAGGATTCAGTGAGGTTGCGACGTGTGAGATGCTTGATCAAGAGATGAGCACAGTGTTAGATGACCCTCCGCTACTGGCGCTCTCACTGGACACGACTCAGCGGGCTCGATGGACGTGAGCCTGAGCAAACTCTGGGAGCTACTGAAGGACAGGGGAGCCTGGCATGCTGCAGAGAGTTGGGTGGAAAGAGTCGGACATGACTGAGTGACCGCACAGCAGTGAAAAAGCTCTTGGTGGGGTTGGGAGGCCCCGGCGAAGATGACACCTGGGGGCAAGACCTGGAGGCCTGGCCTGCAGTCGCCACAGCGGCGATCTTCTGCGTCGCATCTGTGACCCCCTGGTGACTTCTCTGCTTTCCCCAGGTTGCATGTGGAGACGATGCATTTGAAACCTCGTGGCGCCATTGGCTTTCTGTGGCTCTGGCTTTGGGGATTTTTGGCACGAAGCTCATTTATCTGCTGGAGAGGCCATCTCTGTGTACCAGAGGGAGACTGAGCCGGAGTCTCCCTCCCCCTCCCCGCCCACCCTGTCTGCGGCCCCCACTCCTTCTCTTTCTGCCTCCCAGCCATTTATACAGTCATCCATGTTTTGAGTACTAATTAGGAATGGGTTGTTTGTTGAGACTCCACACAAGACAGCCCTAAGCCACGTGCTATACCTGCGCTCACCAACTGGTAGTCTCGTGGTGAGGGGGAGGGGCGGCCTGCGTAGACATAGAAAAGCCAGTCACAGTGTGGTTAGGGCCACGGTGAGTGCCGGGTGAGGCAGGAGCCTGGGTAACGGGAGAAGCTTCTGATGGAGGATCTGAGCAGAGAAGGGGGCAGGTGCCGAGCGAGCGGAGAAGGCAATGGCACCCCACTCCAGTACTCTTGCCTGGAAATTCCCATGGATGGAGGAGCCTGGTGGGCTGCAGTCCATGGGGTCGCTGAGTCAGATACAACTGAGCGTGTCCCTTTTCTTGACTCCAAGGAGAGGCATGGAAGTGGTGTCAGAGGTGGGCGGTGAGCCTGAGCTGGCTCCTGGTTGGCGGGGAGTGTCCTTGCGGCCCTGCCTGGAGGCTGAGGGTGTGCTTGTGCGTGGCTGTGCGCTGATAATACGCTGACTGCACCGGCTGAGCAGTTCCGTGACACCGGGACTTGTCACAGAACGGCTGAGCAGTTCTGGGGGTCTCGCCAAGCAGCNCTAGCGAGCGCTGCGATCTCCTGGAGGCAGAGCGTGTGGCCGAGGGGGGCCCTAGCAGAGCCTGCGGAGCCACGGCCAGGACGCCCAGGACGCCAGGGTTGACTCAGCGGGACGTGCAGCCCCCAGGGATTCTGAGTGGAGGAGGGAGGTGATAAAAGGTAGCTCTCTGGAGTGCCCTTAGGATCCCATCTGGGGCATGGCTGTAAACGCTGATTAGTGAAGAGGAATCAGACAACGAAGCATGCTCTCAGAATGGAAATCTCTGCTCTTCTGTTGACTGGTGATAGTTAGTTTAAAAACACACAAGCAAGGGAAGTGCTGTCTTTCCACCCAGAGATGCAGCTGAGAGCTTTCGCCTCCATCCTTCTCATTCCCTCTGTTGTCTGTTCTCCTTGGTGTAGGAAGTATTATTCTTCCTGCCCGCTGATTCTGTTGAGTCATGGACACTCATTTATTTCAATAATCTGTATAAGAAAAACAAGCCCGTGCCCAGGCGGGCCAAGGGTGTCATTTCAGGTCTGGGTGCTTTGAGGCTTGCGGGTTGGAGATGGGGGAAGAGCTGACATTCCGCTGACCGAAGGCAGGGATGAAATGATGTCCCTGCTCAAGTCATCGGGCAGGAGAGGTTTCCCCTTACTCGTGGAGGGGTCAACCCTTTTGTTCTACTCAGGCCCTCAACAGCCTGGATGAAGGCCACCCGCAGTAGGGTCATCTGCTTTACAGACTCTTACCCATTTCAATGTTGATCTTGTCCAAAAAACCCCTCACAGAAACACCCAGCATGCTGTTCGACCACATATCTGGGACCCTCATGGCCTAGTCAAGTTGACGCCAGACGCCAACCATCACGCTGAGTCTCTGGCTCCAAGCCTGTGCTGCATGCGCTGGACTGCTGCCGCTCACTCACTCCGTCGTGTCCGACTCCCTGCGACCCCGTGGACTGTAGCCCGCCAGGCTCCTCTGTCCATGGGATTTCCCAGGCAAGAGCACTGGAGTGGGCTGCCGTGCAGGGGTCCTGCATTGCTGGCAGGCTCTTTACCGTCTGAGCCCCCCTGGTTTTGAACTAGCCCACAAGAACTTGCAAAAGTTGGGGGGAACAGGGCCTCGCAGTGCTTAGCTTGCAGGACGAGTGTGAGGTGGAAAGAATGAAAGTAGGCGCCGGCATGTGGAAGAGTCGCGCGTGGGAGGGGCCGGCGCAGGGCTGATGGAGCTCAGCGGTTCCGGCAGCTGCACCCGGGAGCCTGCCGAGCCTGACGCCAGGCCAGGGCTTGAGGCCTGTTATTTGCCGGTCTGTTGAATTAAAGTGCCTTGGGTTTGCACTTGACTCGGGAATCCTTCATCTTCTCTGCTTCTCCTCTTGGTTCAGAACACGGGGACTTGGAGGTGTTTGAAGCTGAGTTGAAAACAAGAGTCACGCTTTCTGGCTGTAAGAAGGAGCTTTAGTTCAAAAACAAAAAAACAAGGGTCCCTTTTCTTGACTCCAAGGAGAGGCATGGAAGTGGTGTCAGAGGTGGGCGGTGAGCCTGAGCTGGCTCCTGGTTGGCGGGGAGTGTCCTTGCGGCCCTGCCTGGAGGCTGAGGGTGTGCTTGTGCGTGGCTGTGCGCTGATAATACGCTGACTGCACCGGCTGAGCAGTTCCGTGACACCGGGACTTGTCACAGAACGGCTGAGCAGTTCTGGGGGTCTCGCCAAGCAGCATCGGGGAGTGTCCTTGCGGCCCTGCCTGGAGGCTGAGGGTGTGCTTGTGCGTGGCTGTGCGCTGATAATACGCTGACTGCACCGGCTGAGCAGTTCCGTGACACCGGGACTTGTCACAGAACGGCTGAGCAGTTCTGGGGGTCTCGCCAAGCAGCAGAGGACACCCGAGAGCTCTCAGCCCCTCCCCTCGCCCGTACGCGATGCTCCATCTGGTTGCAGACCCCTCCCCTCTAATGTCCTGCCCCCCGAAGTTTCTCTGATCAGGAAACTCGCTGTGAGGCGCAGGTTTAATTACACGTGACACACAGGCCGTTGCACAAAGTGAGCTCCCTCCATGGGAGGAGCTTTATTCTCTTCTTTTGGGGGAAACGGGGGATTTTTAAAGTGCGGGGATGACACTTGTGTATAAAAGTCAAAATACGGGCTTTTCTTCATCCCATGATGGAGAAGTTTACCAGAGTAAATGTCTCTGTGTCAGAGAGTGTGTGTGTGTGTGGGAGAGAGAGAATACTATGTGTGTGTGTGTGTGTGTGTGAGAGAGAGAGAGTGTGTGTGTATGAGAAAGTGTGTGTGTGAGAGAGTGTGTGTGTGTGTATGAGAGAGAGAATACTGTGTGTGTGTGAGAGAGAGAGGTGTGTGTGTGTGTGAGAGAGTGTGTGTGTGTGTATGAGAGAGAGAGAATACTATGTGTGTGTGTGTGTGTGAGGTGTATGTGTGAGAGAGAGTGCGTATGAGAAAGTGTGTATGTGTGAGACAGAGTGTGTGTGCGTGTATGAGAGAGAATACTATGTGGAATAGATCAGCCCTGGGATTTCTTTGGAAGGAATGATGCTAAAGCTGAAACTCCAGTACTTTGGCCACCTCATGCAAAGAGTTGACTCACTGGAAAAGACTCTGATGCTGGGAGGGATTGGGGGCAGGAGGAGAAGGGGACGACCGAGGATGAGATGGCTGGATGGCATCACTGACTTGATGGTCATGAGTCTGAGTGAACTCCGGGAGTTGGTGATGGACAGGGAGGCATGGCGTGCTGCGATTCATGGGGTCACAAAGAGTCGGACATGACTGAGCGACTGAACTGAACTGAACTGTGTGTGAGAGAGAGAGTGTGTGTATATGAGAGAGTGTGTGTGTCTGAGAGAGTATGTGTGAGAGAGTGTGTGTGTGTGTATGAGAGAGAGAATACTATGTGTGTGTGTGAAAAGAGTTGACTCACTGGAAAAGACTCTGATGCTGGGAGGGATTGGGGGCAGGAGGAGAAGGGGACGACCGAGGATGAGATGGCTGGATGGCATCACTGACTTGATGGACCTGAGTCTGAGTGAACTCTGAGAGATGGTAATGAACAGGGAGGCCTGGCGTGCTGCGATTCATGGGGTCGCAGAGAGTCGGACACGACTGAGCAACTGAACTGAACTGATTCACTAATGAAGAATCCATCCACTAATGCAGGAGACACAGGTTTGATCCCTGGGTCAGGAAGATCCCCTGGAGGAGAAAATGGCAACCCATTCCAGTATTCTTGCCTAGGAAATCCCATGGACAGAGGATCCTGGCAGTCCAAGGGGTCACAAAGAGTCAGACACAACTTAGCAACCGAGCACACATGCACACAGTGGATAGCACAGGAAACCATATTCAATACCTTGTGATAAACCATAACAGAAAAGAATATAAAAAAGGGAGTATATATGCATAACTGAATCCCTTTGCTATACAGTAGAAATTAATACAACATTATAAATCAACTATATTTCAATTAAATTTTTTTTTAATTTTTAAAAGGCATTAGTGAGCTCTGGAACAATTTCAAACAATCTCACATATTTATAGTTGGGGGCCTTCAAAAGAGAAGAGAAAAAAATATACCTGAAGAAATAATGTACAAGTTTTCCCACATTGTATAGAAACTCTAAAATCCAGATTCAAAAAGCCCAACAGATTCCAAGTAGAAATTACCAATTTCAGGAATGACAGTTTCCACAGATCATTACAGTTTCTGCAGATATAAAAATGACAATAAAGGAATGCTATAAAAAATTTATGCCTATAGATTCAAGAACTGAGAAAAAACGGACAAACTCCTTCTGAAAGACACAAGGCATATTCAAGAAGAAATTATTTAAATAACCTTTATCTTTTAAGGGCTTCCCCCATAGCTCAGTTGGTAAAGAATCTGCCTGCAATGCAGGAGACCCCAGTTTGATTTCTGGGTCAGGAAGATCCCCTGGAGAAGGGATAGGCTACCCACTCCAGTATTCTTGGGCTTCCCTGGTGGCTCAGCTGGTAAAGAATATGCCTGCAATGTGGGAGCCCTGGGTTTGATCCCTGGGTTGGGAAGATCCCTTGGAGAAGGGAAAGGCTAGCCACTCCAGTATGCTGGCCTAGAGAATTTCATGGACTATACAGTCCATGGGGTCGCAAGGAGTCAGACACGACTGAGCAACTTTCAATGTTTTAAAGAAATTGATACCTATTCACAAAATATATTAGTAAAAACACAGAACACAAAAGAAGAGATCTTAAAAAGGTCATGTAAATGTCATATAAAAAAAAGAACTGGAAAAACAAAACTGACAATTAGACTGACAGCAGATTTCTCAAGAGCAACAACTGCAACTAGTGGACAGTGGAATAATACCTTCAAAGCACTAAGAGAAAATTACTGCCAACCCCAACTGAATCTGGAGAAGGAAATGGCAACCCACTCCAGTATTCTTGCCTAGTGAATCCCAGGGACAGCGGAGCCTGGTGGGCTGCCATCTATGGGGTCGGACACGACTGATGTGACTTAGCAGCAGCAGCAGCAACAGACTGAATCGAACAAAAATAATCTTCCAAAAATTAAAGACTTTCCCAAATATAACTTAGAAACATTAAAATCCTTAGAATAAAAGAAAAATCATTAGTACAGCCGATGCACAAATGTAAGCAGCAAAAAACTGAATAAAACCCCATCTTTTAGGCAAAAAATAATGGGAAAAGGGAGCACTGGGGTCTGAAGAGTATAGGAAACATCCTCGTTATTGATAGTTTCCTCTCATCTATTTCCCCTCATGGTGCCACCCAGCATGCAGAAATGCACAGTGATAGTACAAGCAGCTAAAACTGAGAGAAAGCCATACTTCAGGCCAGAATAACAAGAAATATAGCCCCAGCTAGTAAGTGGGGCGGGGGGCTGAAATCAAGGGAAAGAGAGAGCCAGAGAACATGTCCCATAATTTTGTGTATGAATTAGCACAACTTCCAACTCACACCTGGGAGAGATGGAAGTAGCACAGCAAAGGCTTTGAGAATTAAACTATGAAATAAACTGCCACCGATGCTCCAAACTCACAAATGATTTGTCAGTGACAAAACCCAAAGCAGTATAGCAAAGTCTGAAAAGTAAAATGATACTGCAAACATTATTCATAGGAGACACACACTTGAGGTTTAGAAACTAACCAGACTGATCACTCAACAAAACAAAACAAATCTTCATTCTCCAGAGGATTTTAGCAGGACTCAGAGACTCAAAACATAACTCCAAAAATTACTCAGATACACAGAACCAAGAAAATGTGATCCAATAATAATGGAAAAGACAACCAAAAGGTGCACAGAACAGGAGGGAACACTCTCTAAGTAATTTGTAAGGCCAGCAATATGATATAATGAAACTGAAACCTCACATCTCAGATTGAGACTTGAACCCAAAGGCTGACTTGATGTGGGATGTGAAACACCAGACTGGGATGTGAACCCATACTTTTTAACTAGACTCACTCACCTGGTGTCAGGACTTACTGAGGCTCAGGTTCTGTATGTCTCAGTGCAGAAGAAATTCAGTGAGAGGCAAAGTGATAGACAAATAGATTTATTAATATAGGATGCTTGTGAGGGATACAAGCGGGTAGGCAAGGGGGCTCTGCCCCAAGAATTAAGTGAGTTACATGTTTACAATCAAAGGAAAGTGGGGATGGGAAGAGGACTACCTTCTTCCTCATTCTATGAGTAGACATTAGGCTTGTATCACTAGCTCCTCCTTCACATCAGGCAGGAGACTGACCGTATAAGGTCAAACCAGGACTGTCCTGGTTTTTATTCAAATCAGCAGAAGGGTGGTAATATATACGAAAATATGTTAAATCATCTCAGGTTTCATTATAATGAGGGTCTTCTACTTTGGAATGTCATCTTTCCCTTATAGTCCTGTCCTTGGTTCTAAGTATCATTATCTTGCTAGACTTGACTAGCAGGATGCAGGCCTCATTTTTTTAACTTAATAGTCTGAGGCATATCTCATGCTTTCATTGATAAAAGCTTTATAGTTAAAGTGTTAGTTGCTCAGTCATGTCTGACTCTTTGTAACCCCATGGACTATAGCCCATCAGGCTCCTCTAGTCATGGGATTCTCCAGGCAAGAATACTGGAGTGGGTAGCCATTCCTTTCTCCAGGGAATCTTCCCGACCCAGGGATCAAACCCTGGTCTCCTGCATTGCAGGCAGATTCTTTACTGTTTGAGCTACAGGAAAGTCCCTTATTTTGGACAGGGATCTCCCAAAGTTCCTAAGGCTCCCTCTCTATCTATAATCCCCTAGTGAGATTTCTAAAACTACCTACCTACTTATCCCTATCAAAACCAGACAAAGAGTTTAAGAATAATAAAAACTGTTGCTGCTGCTAAGTCGCTTCAGTCGTGTCCGACTCTGTGCGACCCCACAGATGAGAGCCCACCAGGCTCCGCCATCCCTGGGATTCTCCAGGCAAGAACACTGGAGTGGGTTGCCATTTCCTTCTCCAATGCATGAAAGTGAAAAGTGAAAGTGAAGTCACTCAGTCGTGTCTGACTCTTTGTGGACCCCATGGACTGCAGCCTACCAGGCTCCTCCGACCATGGAATTTTCCAGTCAAGAGTACTGGAGTGGGGTGCCATTGCCTTCTCCAATAATAAAAACTACAGGTCAATATCACTCATGAAACAGATATAAGAATTCTAAACTAAAAGTTAGTATATCATATCCAGCACTAATTAGGTAATTAGTGCTCCACTAAGTTGAAGCTTTACCAGAAATTCAAGATTAAATCAACATTACAAAATGTATTAATGTAACTTACATAGTAGCTTTAGGGAGGGAAAAAGAAGTCATATAACTGCCTCAATCAAATAACCTCAATGGTAGTTTACTTCTAAATGCCTCCCAATTATTCAGTCACAGTCACTTAAACAAATTAAAGGTGTGCCTCACAGGTTTTCTCAATTTAACAATAAGGCCTCTAGGAAGCTTACGCACATTATCCCTTAGGCATCTCAGCAGGAGTCCAAAGCAAAGAATGGTTTATCTCAGAGATTTGTGGAGAAAATTATTATCCAAATGGAATGAACCCCAGTAAGATTTACAGAGGACTCACAAAGTTTTTGAGAAGTTTATCAGCAGCAACATTACCAACTTGGACTGAAAGAGACAGAAACAGTACAAAATGAAAACACACACTGGATTTCCAGAATTCTTCTGGCAGGAGGTAGTCTAATAAAACCACACAGCTACAAAATATGTGCTATCTTTCATGAAAAAGAAATGATCACTCAAGAGTCCAAAGAGCAGAGCTGAGAGACATGGGAAATAATTCCTAGAATTATTTATATTCAATTGAAACCTAATCAAAGAATGTCTAACATTTTCCCAGATGGATTTCAGAATTGATATGAACCAGTGATACCTTACTTACTCCAATACTTTGGCCACCTGATGCGAAGAACTGACTCATTTGAAAAGACCCTGATGCTGGGAAAGACTGAAGGCGGGAGGAGAAGCGAACAGAGGATGAAATGGTTGGATGGCATCACCGACTCAATGGATACGGGTTTGAGTAAACTCCGGGAGTTGGTGATGGCAGTGGGGTCACAAAGAGTCAGACACGACTGAGGAATTGAACAGTGATACCTTGCCCTCTCCCCCATTTACCTTCATTTTAAATAAAAAGGTCTACTATTTTATGCCTGTTTCACTATTTTATACTGGCACTGGGGGCGAGGTGGGGACATAACTTGTATCTTTAGACGTACATTTACCTTCATTTTAAATAAAAAGGTCTACTATCTTATGCCTGTTTCACTATTTTATACTGGCATTGGGGGCGAGGTGGGGACATAACTTGTATCTTTAGACGTATCTTCAGATTAAAAACTGTTGTATTCAAGGACCTGTATTTAATAAGGAACTACACCCAAAAGCCTGAACCACAACTAGACCTGATTTAGATGGCAAGATGAAGGACTCTGAGCTTGTAACAAGATGAGGATTTTAGCACTTGGCGAGGGGGAAAATATATTTTGCATGAGTCATTGGCAATCAGAGGGCAGATTGGTTGACTTCTTCTAAAATTATTCCTAACTGCAGGTATTCCTTTGCGTAATTCCCTCTCCTTGATTGGGGCTAGACCTAGAGACTTGCTTCTAATGAATATGGCAAAGATGACAGGATGTTATTTGTGAGATTAGGTTAAGAAGATGTGAATTCTGTCTTGCTCACTCTCCTTGACTCTTTTCATTTGCTTGCTCTGATGAAGTCAGCTGCTGTGTTAGTAACCATAGAGAGAAAGCTTCATGGCAAGGAAGCGAGGTCCTCCATCCAACACCCATGAGGAACTGAATCCTGCCCAAAACCACATGAGCTGGGAAACAGTCCCTTACCAGTTAACCTTGACTGCAGCCTGTATGAGATTCTGAGCTATGAGACTTAGCTAAGACAAGCCCATATTATCAACCCACCAAAACTGTGACAAAATACACATTTGCTATTTTAAGCAAACACTAAAGTCACTATATTTTTAGGAACTTCCAGGTTGGTGAACATATCCATATGCAGAGGGCAGAGTATCCTTATATCATGGGGCCAGAACCTCCTGTTTTGGGACCCTTCCAGACTTCACCCTATGTTCTTCTTCATCTGTATCCTTTCTAAGAATGGCTCCAGATTTTCTTTCTTAAATGCAACCTTTTCAGTGGGAATAAAAGAGAACTACCAATAACCAATGAAAATATAAGGTGTTCAAATTCATTAACAGAGAATTACAAATTGAAATTTCAATGAAGTACCATTTACTCTTACTCAATTAGAAAAATTAAAAAGCCAGGCTATACTCTATAGTAACATTAAATAAGAAGGTTTGCTGTTTCTTTTTTAAAAAGCCAAGTTGATGAGGATATAGATTCCTGGGGATTTTTATATTGACAGTAGCAGTGTAAGCTACTGCAAACTCTTTGGAAAACAATTTGGCATTACCTAGTGAAGTTGAATATGAATATCCCCCATGGTCCAGCAATCCTATGCTTAGGGGTGTATCTTAAGAGAAACTCTTGAAGAGGAGAACCTTAAAAAAATGTACATAGCTCTAAACCAAAAACAACTCAAATGGTCATCAATAGTATAAATAATAGTATCTATTGATTATATCAGAATAGAACTATGGCCATAAAAACAAATTAAAAATAGCTATACACCTCAGACGGAGAAGGCAATGGCACCCCACTCCAGTACTCTTGCTTGGAAACTCCCATGGACGGAGGAGCCTGGTAGGCTGTAGTCCATGGGGTCGCTGAGTCAGACACGACTGAGTGACTTCACTTTCACTTTTCACTTTCATGCATTGGAGAAGGAAATGGCAACCCACTCCAGTGTTCTTGCCTGGAGAATCCCAGGGATGGCGGAGCCCAATGGGCTGCCATCTGTGGGGTCGCACAGAGTCGGACACGACTGAAGCGACTTAGCAGCATACACCTCAGAAAGATAAATCTCAAGATAATGTTAAAAGAAAACAAACAAAAATGGACAGAAGAAAACAGACTATGATCCCATTTATCTGAGGTTCACAAATAGGCAAACTAAACAAACAAAAGGGGAAAAACATGACAATAATAACAGATGATCACCATAAAGTAGTTTCAAATATTGCTGCTGTAAGGCCAATCTGCCCTGTCAGGATCCTGAGAAGAGCTGTTCCATCAGGTGCCCATTTTGCTTCGTTCATGAGTTAAGATTATCTCTACACTAAAAAGCTTATAGAGAATGTGTGGCAACAAAAGCTTATGAAGCACTTGGTCCTGTACTAGGTACCATGCTAGGTGTTTCACGTGCATTTGCTTTTTTTTTTTGACAGAGCATAAGCATTTAATAATAATCTTAAAATATATACTATAACATTTATGCCAGGGCCTGTACTAAAGGCTTTACAGTAATTTTAATTTAATCCTTACAACAACTCTACGAAGTACATACTATGATCACCATCCACAATGGGTACAGTTATCATCATCTTGATAATGATAATAATAAAGATAACAGGTAACACTTTTTGCCACACTGTGCAGCTTGTGGGATCTTAGTTCCCTGACCAGGGATTGAACCCAAGCTCTTAGCAGCGAAAGTGCAAAGTCCTAGCCACTGGACCACCAGGGAATTCCCAATAGGTAAAGTGTTCTTGCCTGGAGAATCCCAGGGATGGGGGAGCCTGGTGGGCTGTCATCTATGGGGTCGCACAGAGTCGGACACGACTGAAGCGACTTAGCAGCAGCAGCAGCATCAACATGTTTGATCACCTACTAACACCAGGCACTGGGCTAAGACTTCATAGTCACCTAATTTAGTCTTCAGGATAACCTTAATGGATATTGTTTCCATTTCCATTTCCAGAATAAGAAAACTAAGGGGGAAGATGAGGTAACTAAGAATGAGCAAAATCAAATAACTCACTCAAGGTCATACAACTAATAAAGGATAGAGCTAGGATTTGGACCTTTGTCTGACTGTTCAGCCACTTTCACAGTTGTAATTTTATTTAATATTCATAAGCCCTGTAATGTAAATATAACACAGAGGTTAAGAGCACAGCTTCTAAAGATGGAGAGACATGAACCCATATCCTCTTTCTACTATGTTTCAACCGTGGAACTGAGGACAAGCTCCTCAACCTCTCTGAGAGGGACAGGCCTTTCATCTATTAAATGGAGGTTTTTAAAGTATCCGTGGATAACGGCGAAAGGGTAAATATGAAAACTGATATAAAGCATATGTAAATAGTGTTATTTGAAATATCACATAGTAATGGAAAAAGAATGAACTATTGCTATGTAAAATAATATAGGTGAATCTAAATGTTACATGACAAAATCCAGGAACAAGATAGTAAATAGACATGATAGCATTTATATGAAGCTCAAAAATAAGCAAGATTGCTTTTGAACTTCATATGCAACCTCATCACCTCTGGTGAAAGAAACTGAAACAGTGGTTACTTTGGGGTTGAGGAGGATATTGACTAGGAAGGAGTATACAGGAGTCTCCTAAATGCCAGTAATTTTTAAACTATCTTTATATGTATGGTGAGAACACAAGTGTATAGAGATGTAAACATTCATCAAATTGTACACTGAGTATTTGTAATTTACTATATATGTTAATTTAAAAAAAACTCATAGTGGCAAGTCTTGGAATAGGCATTGGAAGTTCTAGTTCTGCCATGTGTGACTCTTGACAAAGCATAAAACTTCACAGGGTCTGCATTCCATATACTACAGCTAAATAAGGTCTCTTCCCCTTCTAAAGTTCACTGATTCAAACTTCCTATGAATTTCCTTGGCCACCCATGAGGCATGCAAGAGTTTAGTTCCCCAACTAGAGATCAAACTCGTGCTCCCCTGTAGTAGAAAGTCCAAAGTCTTAACCATTTGGCTGCCGGAGAATTCCCTGCAAAATTATTTCCTCCTGATTTCCACAGAAATTTAACTTCAGCCAACCTCTTTACTCCCTACTTGGAGAGGTGGGGGGTGTTAATAGGCTTATTTTATATTAATAGATGGAACCAGCATCAGAATTTCTGGGCCAACATATAGGCATACAGAATAAAATGCTTACCTAGAAATACAGATGATTAGAAATAAGTTATGGTCTATTATATGGCAAGAACAATACACTGTGATGACAGGAGCTAAAACTGTAATTTTTTTTAATCAATGTAAATAACCTGGAGCCACTAGAGTGATGATACCTAATAATCTATAGTCGGTAACTGAAAGCTAGCTGCAGAAAAGTAGCTGTTCCTTTCAAATTATCCATATGAGGAAGCGATGTCTACTGTACAAGTTCTACACTTGAAAAAAATCAAGACATTCCTTGATAGGGGCAAGTAGGACACACGAGCGAAGTTTGTTGCTTTTTCTTTATTTTACAGGGGATATATATTACTTTCATAAACGGAAAGATAAAAAATAGAGTCAAAGTCAACTTTTCTTCATGAGGAGATGCTACCTGAATTTAAGAGTACTTTTTATGATGTGTACGTCATCAAATTAGGTTATCAGATCAAGTCAACCCAATCTAGTTATCACTTTATGAGAAAGGAAGAAAAGTGCAATGATTTTAGAAGTATTTTAATTCAAGGAACTTCTGGTATGGATTATGGATTAAACTTCTAAATTTCAGTGATTCTCTAACCTTTTATAAAATTCAAGGGAAGATGTATTCATCAGATGACTAAAGAAAACACTAGATGCAATAAAATGCCATGGACAAAAGTACCAGCTCATTTAGACCAAAGCACAGATTCTAATTCTGGCCCTGCCACCTAAATTTGAGTAAATAATTTTTATCTTTCTGACTTAGACCTCTTCCCTATAAAATGAAGGGACTGAGTTAGATAAATTTACCTTTATTTTTCCTCTCACTAAAATGTTCTATATACTTGGAATTTACTATCTATGGGCTTCTCTGGTGGCTCAGATGGTAAAGAATCTGCCTGCACTTCAGGAGATCTGGGTTCAATCCCAGGGTCGGGAAGATCCCCTGGAGAAGGAAATGGCAACCCAGTGTTCCTGCCTGGAGAAAGAGCAACTCCTGCATGGGGTCACAGAGCAACTAATACTTTCACTTTCAATAGGGTAGATGCTTTTCCTCATGTTGACCATACTCTATGCAAAAGTTAACTATCCTTATTAACAAAAATATCTGGAAATTAAATACCAGAAGCCACTAAATTTGGATGGACTTGAAAGTCTGCAGTGCTTTTACTGCTATAAACTGGGTTTGCCTCCATTTTTGCCTCCATCAGGTACATAAAAAGGCTAATTCATCAATTTAAAAATGAATTAAGTAAATGAAAATGTAATGAACCAGTTAGAGAACTCTTTAAGAACTCATTGATGAAGCTCTCTCTATTCCAGGAAAGGGCTATAGTTTACACACACACACACACACACACACACACACACACCCCTTTATTAGCTGAATATAGGGTCAAATAAAAAACATAAAATCTACTCACTTTGACAGAGATACTCCCCCAGCTTTTCCAATCATCTCTTCATGGTGTAATACTGAGTGGTTCCAAGGAATTTGGAGGAACTTTAAGACTGTTCTCATCCACCGTTCTGGATGTAAGACAAGTTGCTCATAGTGAACTAACATGCATTTTTTATAGCCAACCTCCATACACTGGTTATACATGGTCTCAATGGCACGATTCCACTTGGTCAAACAGTCCCTATAGCTGTTTAGGTCAAATCCAGCTATAGTAACTTTTCGAGAAATCATTGAATGCACTGATGCCCGGCCATCTCGGACCATCAGGAGAAATTTGGCATTAGGGAATAACCTAGCAAGGTAAGTTAAGGATTTCAGGGCAAAAGGATCTTTATTACATAAATAAGGGGCTGGCTCCCCATGCTTCACAATGATTTCTAGTAAGAAGGCCTGCATGGCAGAATCCAGCACTTCATCGGTGACACCAGCCTCATCCAAGCGTATTTTCTCCTTACTCGACCGTGACCATATCTGCTTCAGAGCCAGGATTCGAGGAATGACCCTGGTTTCCTCTCCACAGCGAATATCAGGGTGTGCATCTAGCATGGCCCTCATGAGCGTGGTTCCACTCCGTGGCACACCTCCAATAAATATTAAAGGCATATCTTTGTGATAGGCAAAGGTTTTATTGGCTTTGATGTCCAGGGCAGTTCGCACAGTTGTCTTTATGTTCTCCAGTTTGAGGGGCTGGCTACGTTCTTCTATTCGGTGATGGCATTCCATGGCGTGTTGGCCCAAGTAAAATACAGTCACAGAACTAATCACCAGACATGCCAATAGTAAGTTCTGCTTCAGTTTTCCAACCATCTTGATGTGATTATCTGGCTATTAAACAGATATTTTGCTCCAAATGATTTTCAGAAAACATTCAGGCCATTGACAGTGTACTTCAGAAAGATGACCAACATCTAATAGAGAAGGAAAAAGTTATTTTACCATCACACTGAGATTGTTGACAAATTTAATAATCAGTTATCACCATTACATTTGAGCTAGAAAGAAGCTGAAGCAGTCTTAAGAACACTGATATTCTTAGAATACAAGCATATATAAATGAAAGCAAAAATAAATCAACATTTCTAATCAGAAATAGCTTCTCTTTATGTAACAATACTGAAGCTACAGACATGGCACAGAATGGAAAAATAAATAAAATTATTTCTATTTAGTCAAGCAAATATTCAATATTCCCAAGTATGTTTCAAGTCTAACTCAAGGTTCATCTCTGATAGTCAGAGCTGCTTCATCCCCAAGAATTCATTATCTCCACATTCTACTTTAAAGAGAAATTACAGAAGAAATATACAACTTTCAAATTTTTAACACAGATTCAGTTTATTCATTCTATAAAGTATTTATTTAGATACAGTCCAGATACTTGGGCTTGGCTGAGGATAAACTTTGAAAAGGACAGCAGTGCAATGACCCCTGCTCTCAAGAAACATAGTCTCATGGGCAGACAGATATACAATGACAGTAAAACGTGATCAGTGCCTTAATAGAAATAAGCAAAGGAGACCATGGGAGTATAATGAAAAAGCACAAAAAGCATGCCTCAGGAAGCTACAAAAACAAGAGGAAAGACTACACTAAGCAACAGAAATTTGTGTGCAAAAGCACAATGGCATGACAGAACACAGAGTAATTAGGTGACAAGAAGTAGTTCAGAAGAGCTAGTATAGGGTGCAAAGAAAACTGTGTGTGTCTGTGATCTAGCCTTCAGAAGAATAGATAAGTACTGGACACAAAGAATATTCTAAACTGAAGATACACCATGACCAAAGACACAGACACATAAGAGCAGAGGCATACATGTTAGACACATATACTATGTACATGTAAATTTAACCTGAATTTCAGAGAGCAAGCGTGGTGTTTAATTTTATCTGTCAACTTCGCTAGGCTATGGTGCCCAGTGTTTGGTCAAACACCAGTCTAATGTTTCTGTGAAGGTTTTTTTTTTTTTTTAAATGACTAACAAATCAACAGACTGAACTGTGAGTAAAGTAGGTTATCCTACAAAACATAGGTGGGTCTCATCCAACAACTGAAGTCCTTAAGAAAAAAGACACATTTCCTGAAGAAAAGAGAGATTTTCCTCAAGACAACAAACAACACAGAAACTCTGAGTTTCCAGCCTATTGCCCTGAAGAATTTAGACTCAAGGCTAACATCACCTCTTACCTGCCAGACTGTTGTATGGATTTTAGAAATGCCAGTGCCATAATCACATTCCTTAAAAACTCTCGGTTATATATATACATATATATATATGTGCTGCACTAAATATGCCAGCAAATTTGGAAAACTCAGCAGGGGCCACAAGACTGGAAAAGGTCAGTTTTCATTCCAATCCCAAAGAAAGGCAATGCCAAAGAATGTTCAAATTACTGTACAACTACACTCATTTCACATGTTGGCAAAATTATGCTCAAAATCCTTCAAGCTAGGCTTCAGCAGTATGTGAACAGAGAACTTCCAGATGTACAAGCCGGATTTAGAAAAGGCAGAGGAACCAGAGATCAAATTGCCAATATCTGTTGGATCATAGAAAAAGCTAGCAAATTTTAAAAATACATCTACTTCTGCTTCATTGACTGCGCTAAAGCCTTTGACAGTGTGAATCACAACAAACTATGGAAAATTCTTAAAGAGATGGGAATACCAGACCACCTTACCTGCCTCCTGAGAAACCTGTAAGCAGGACAAGAAACAACAGTTAGAACTCGACACAGAACAACAGACTGGTTTAAAATTGGGAAAGGAGTGCATCAAGGCAGTTTACTGTCACCCTGCTTATTTAACTTATATGCAGAGCACATCATGAGAAATGCCGGGCTGGATGACTCACAAGCTGGAATCTGCCGAGAGAAATATCAACAGCCTCAAATATGCAGATGGTACCCCTTTACTGGCAGAAAGTGAAGAGGAACTAAAGAGCCTTTTGATGAAAGTGAAAGAGGGGAGTGAAAAAGCTAGCTTAAAACTCAACATTCAAAAAATGAAGATCATGGCATCCAGTCCTATCACTTCACAGCACATAGATGGGGAAAAAGTGGAAACAGTGACAGATTTTATTTTCTTGGGCTTCAAAATCACTGTGGATGGTGACAACAGCCACAAAATTAAAAGATGCTTGCTCCTTAGAAGAAAAGCTATGACAAATCTAGACAGCATATTAAAAAGTAGAGACATCACTTTGCTGACAAAGGTCCCTATAGTCAAAGTTATGGTTTTTCCAGTAGTCATGAACAGATGAGAGTTGGACCATAAATAAAGGTGAGGGCCAAAGAATTGTTGCTTTTGAACTGTGGTGTTGGAGAAGACTCTTGAGAGTCCCTTGGACTGCAAGGAGAGCAAATCAGTCAATCCTAAAGGAAATCAACCTTGAATATTCATTGAAAGGACTGATGTTGAAGCTCCAATACTCTGGCCACCTGATGCAAAGAGCTGACTCATGGAAAAGACCCTGATGCTGGGAAAGACTGAGCGCAAGAGAAGGGGGTGACAGAGGATGAGATGGTTGGACGGCATCACCAACTCAACGGACACGAGTTTGAGTAAACTCAGGGAGATAGAGAAGGACAGAGAAGCCTGGCATGCTGCAGTTCAAGGGGCTGCAAAGAGTCAGACACAACTTGGCGACTGAACACGAACAATCCTGATTGACAGTGAGTACACCTGGGGAAATTACTAGCTATACTGGAAAAAGTACATTCTGAGAAGCACGACTTCTAGCAATGAACTAATGAGAAGGTAGGTTATTTCTTGCTCCCTGTTGCCCCCTCCCCTACCCCCAGACCACAGAAACAAATTATAAAACAGGATGAAACTGACCAAAGAAATACAACAACCCAAGAAGCGATTATGTTTTAAAAACTGCTCAACACTGAGTAAGAACAGTGAGAACCGCCGGTATTTGTGCCTGACTACTCCCACCCCACCATACATCCACTCAGCAGATGCAGAAGTTCAGCAGAGTAGGGCAAAGCAGAACAAACTACAAGGCCTAGAGCCTTTGAAGCTGGAATCAATGGAGATCGCTCAGGCTGAATGGGAGCGCAATGCACGTGCCCCACAGTGCTGCCAGTGTGACATTCCAGCCGGCACGTGTGCAAGGAGCGAGAAGAGCTCGAGGAGGTTGAGGCTGTAGCTCATAAACCTGTTTGCCTCAACTACTGAGCCGGCACGCTGCAACCACTGAAGCCTGCACACCTAGAGGCCGTGCTCCATAAGAGAAGTTGCCACAATAAGAAGCCCACACCATAACAAAGAGTAGCCCCTGCTTGCCACAACTAGAGAAAGCCCAAGCAGAGCAATAAAGATCCAGCACAGCCAAAAATAAATAAATAAAGCCTTTTTTTAAAACAGACTGCAAAGAAAATATTAAGATAATTGGTAGCAATATAGCATTGAAATATCTATGCAGAAAACTATATCCATAACATAGAAGGCAAACTTCAGATGTTACACCAGTATTTAATTTAAAAGGGAGTAAGTGGGAAGGAAAGAAAATAATGGAGAGAAAAGATAGTAATATAAAGAATGGAGAATTAAGATTCAACGTGAGGAAAACAATATTTGGGCTGAAGAAACTAAAACTGTATCACAAGCACAAAGGGGAAAAAAATCTTTCTGAAATGAAGAAAAGAGACATTAGTTTATACATGTGAGGGCCTACCTTTCAACCAAAACAAATGACAATAAACTCAATCTGAAAACATCCTGGCAATTTCAAATACGATGATTTCAAATTTCAAATACAGTTCAACTTCAAATGTGAATGAAACAGTTCTGCAGGCTTCCAAACAGAAAAAGAAAATAAAGCCAAAGGACCAAATAACAAAGTAGCATTAGATGTCTCTACAACATTAAACACTTATTCTCTGGTTTTCTTGTAAGATACCTTTCCATATTTTTCAAATTTGCTACAGTGAACATGTATTACCTTTCTAAGTGGGAAAAGAAAAACAAGTATTTAAAAAATAACTGGAATAGCCTTTCTTAAAAACTGATAGGTAAAAATCTGAAGAATGTGTAGGAATTAGGTAAAGAATGCTAAGAAGAGCATTCTAAGCAGAAGTAAACGGATACACAAAAGCCCTGCAATGGAAAGGCATTTTTCAAGCTTTCAAGGAGCAGGCTAAGGCTTAAGTAAGCAAGACAGGAAGTGAATGAAAAATGAAGCTGGATAGATGGGCAAGGGTCAGATCTTATGAGTCAGGGACTTGCCTGGTGATCCAGTGGTTAAGAATCCACCTTTCAATGCAAGAGACACAAGTTCAATCCCTGGTCAGGGAACTAAGATCCTACATTCTGTGGGACAACTAACCCCACATGCTGCAGCTAGAAAGCCTACATACCACAACTACAGAGTCCACCCACTCCTGAGTCTGTGCCACAGTGAAAGATCCTGCATATCCCAACTAAGACCTCAATAAATAAATACATATTTTTAAAAACAGAAACAACTTGTGGATCAGGTTAGGGATATAAAATTTTATCATAGACACCTTCAGATATGACTCATATAAAGATTCTAAGCAGGGAGTTACTTAATTCTATGGCCAAAACTCACTCTGGCCAAAACTGTTTTAAAAAACAAAGTTATAAGATTCACAATTCCCACTTTCAAAACTTACTACAGGGACTTCCCTGGCAGTCCAGAGTTAAGACTGTGCTTCCAGTGCAGAGGGTGCAGGTTTGACTCCTGGCCAGGGAAACTAGGAACCCGCATGCCGTGCAGTGAAGAAATTAAAACACAAAACTTACTACAAAATGACAGTAATGAAGTTAATGCAATACTAGCATTATAAAACAGGCATACAGATGACTGCAAGTCCAGAAATAAACCATTAGATTCATGGTCGACTAACTTTTGACAAGGACGCCAAGATAACTAAGTGAGGAAAGAGCACTCCTTTCAACAACTGACGCTAGGACAACTGAATATCCACGTGTAAAGGAATGAAATTGAATACCTATTCACAAAAATTAACTCAAAATGAGCTAGAGACCTAAATGAAAGAGCTAAAATGATCAAATTCTTAGACAAAAACAGAAGTGCAATTAGGTCATAGTTTCTTAGATACAACACCAAAAGTACAAGAGACAAAGAAAGATCAGATAAACTAGACTTCATCAAAATTTAAAACTTTTGTACTTCAAAGGACAATATCCTAAAAGTGAGAGACAAACCAAAAACTGGGAGAAGATATATGCAAATCACATCTCCAGTAAGGGAATTGTAGGAAAATATAAAGGAAATTGTAGGAAAATATAAAGAACTCACAATTCATCAATAAGGACAAATAACCCAATAAAAAATGGACAAAAACTCTAAACAGATCTTCTCCAAAGAAGGTATACAAATAGTTAATCAGCACATGAAAAAATGCTCAACAATGTTAGTCTTAGGAAAATGCAAATCAATACCAAAATGGGATACCACTTCAAACACACTAAACAGCAACAATAAAAAACACAGACAGTAACAAATGAAGATGCAGAGAAACTGAAACCCTCATATATGCCAGTGGGTGGGACTGTAAATCGGTGAGGGCATAGTCACTTTAGAAAACAGTAAGGCAGTTGCTCAAAAATTAAACACAGAGTTACCATACCATCCAGCAATTCCACCCAAGAGAACTGAATACAAGTGCCCACAAAAAGAACTTGTACACAAATGTTCGTGGCATCATTATTTATTACCAAAAAGTAGCAACAACCCAAATGTGCATCAACTGATAACTGAGTAAATAATAAATGGTACATCCATGCAACAGAGTATTATTCAGTCATAAAAAGGACTACTGATACATGATGAACCTTAAAAACATTATGCTAATCGACTAAAGAAGCTCATAAAAGATCACATATTGTATGATCTCATTTATACAAAATATGCAGAAAAGGCAAACTTGTAGAGACAAAAATTAGTAGATTCCTGGGGCTGAGGGGAAAAGGAAGATGGAAGTAACAAACATGTGGTTTCTTTTTGGGGTGATGAAAGTGTTCTAAACCCAGGTTGTGGGAAAATTTATGGTATGTGGATTACATCTCAATAATACTGCTTAAAAAAAAAAAGGACTACACACTTATTAGGATGGCTCAAATAAAAAATTCTGACAGACAATATCAAGTGCTGACAAAGATAAAGAGCAACTCATTCTCACACATTGCACAATGGTACATCCACTATAAAAAAGAGTCTGGTGGAGTCAAATGACATATATGGGCAAAGAATCTAAAAAAGAGTGGATATATTGGACTGCAAGGAGATCCAACCAGTCCATTCTGAAGGAGATCAACCCTGGGATTTCTTTGGAGGGAATGATGCTGAAGCTGAAACTCCAGTACTTTGGCCACCTCATGCGAAGAGTTGACTCACTGGAAAAAACTCTGATGCTGGAAGGGATTGGGGGCAGGAGGAAAAGGGGATGACAGAGGATGAGATGGCTGGATGGCATCACTGATACGATGGACGTGAGTCTGAGTGAACTCCGGGAGTTGGTGATGGACAGGGAGGCCTGGCATGCTGCGATTCATGGGGTCGCAAAGAGTCGGACATGACTGAGCGACTGAACTGAACTGATGCATAACTGATTCACTCTTCTGTACAGCAGAAACTAACACAACATTGTAAATCAACAATACTCCAATAAAAATTAAAGAAAAAAAGAGTCTGGTAGAGTCTAATAAATGTAAACATATACTTATCATACAACCTAACAAGTGCACTCCTGAGTTCTATAGAAATGAAACCTACATTTCGGCTTGAGGCTCCAGAACGCTCAGTAGTTGTGGAGCCCAGGCTTAGTTGTTCCATGGCATGTGAGATCTTCCTGGACCAGGGATCGAATCCATCCCCTGCATTGGCAGGTAGATTCTTAACCACTGGACCACCAGGGAAGTTCTTCTACTCTGAATTTTTAAAAGAGAAATTGCTAGGTCAAAGGGTGTAAGATGTGCTTGATTTTAAAACTTTTAATACATATTTTATTTACCTCTTCCTCATTACCCTACATTCAAATCTGACAAAATTTCTGCCAGCTCTCCCTTCAAAATATAGTCAGAATCCCACCACTTAACACCTCTACTAGGACCATCCGGGTTCTCCACCAGGATTTCTGAAAGGTGCCCTAACTTCTACACCTGCCCCCACAGTCTGTTCTCAACTCAACAGCCAAAGAGATCTTTCCAAAACTTAAGTCAGAACGTGTCAATCCTCTGCTCAAAGCCTGGTATTATCTTTCAAAATGGTCTTGAAAAGGTTTATTTGAAGACATCCAACACGAAATCTCATGTTAAATTCCCCTGTCTCATTCTACTGATTCTGTCAACAGTCATCAAAAGCACTGATGGAAGTCAGGCTTATTAACACTATTCCAAAACAGTAGTTTGCTGTTCAAAGTGAAAATTAGAGGCTTAATAAGGACTCAAACGAAGGCAACTTCCTCTTTACTAAGGGACAGTTTGGGGTAAAGAAAACCCTGCCATGTATCCCAGCATGTATCCTCACAACTTGATGGTTGAGTCAATTAACATAATTTGAGGTGATTTTTTTCAAGCCTTCATTACTGTTGTATTTTAAATTGAACACTGTCTTCCCCAACACACTTAGGGGAAAAAAGTATGTTCTATCTCCCCTTCCAAATGTTCAAAAGCAAGTCAGACAGTAGTTAAAGGCCGTGTAAGAGATACAGAAAAGGAAAAGAAGAGGATTCTCGGCTTCCCCATAAATATTCCCATTACTTTTCACTAAGTTTATGAAGCCTAAGGTCCTGTCTTTAGATGTTTCTTGACTTGAAGACTCATAACACATGAGTGCTACATCATTTGGTCCAAGGCCCAAGTAGCACATTCTTTTCACCACCTCTTTAAATCTTACCTGTTCTTCAAAGGTCACTCTTCATTTATTGGGTATATTTTACTTACTCCAAAAGATTTTAAAGATTTCCTGAAGCTCAGAAACTTTGTCTATGTCCCGTCCCCTACCACAGCATGCTTCACAGAGCTCAAGGTCGCAGTGTACACAGAGCCTTCAAAAAGCATCAGTAAACTACTCAGACTGAGAAGGAAATCTCTATAGAAAAGAGACTCTGCAGAGCTTGAGGCCTCGATTCATACCTTGATACTGAGTCTTCTCAATCTCTGGAAAAAAGTAGCTCTATAATTTAAGAAGAAAGTAGAGTACAAGCTTGTCTGATAATTACCGTTACATATTTGACCACTGTCCACCTGCACATGCAGACACATGCACTCTTACACTGGTCTCTTTCCATTTCCTAAAGTCCACATCACTGCATTTTCAGACAAGGAGGCTCAACATTTTCTCATCTGGGACATTTACAAAGCTGAGGCTGAGCTAGAAGGAAACATGAGAAACTTTAGTCTCATTTTTATCTCCAGGAGGAAAAAAAAGCACAGCCTCAGACATATTTTAAAAATTACTATTAACAAGACTTCTCTTCCCCAGAAAGCCAAATGAAAGACTCCCAGAAATAAAGTTCTGGAGAAAAAGAAAAGGCTGACATTATACTTCCATACTTGGATCACTGTCAATTTTATAAAAATTTCTAAGCAAACAGTTTCAGTCAACAAAGATAGGGGTGTAAGAGACTGGTAGTCAGTCAGCAGACCATGCCCAACAGTCGGCACATACACACAGGCCCACATGTGCTCGTGAGCACATTCTTTACACTCTTCCTTTAAAATCTGGGAAGTAGCCATGTGCTACATACAAAGATATTCTGGGTAGATTTTCCAGCAAAAGATAAATTATAGGAATGCAACAATCCCCTAAAAGCTTTCTTTCCTTTGTTAATCATTAGCTTCTTGCTTTCTGTGCTTATTCATGCCAACCAATGTGGCAAACAGAAACAGCCAATGCTACCTTGCCCTCTGTCCAAAGTCCTGTCTAGAGATGGTTTATCTATTTGCTTCCAGCTTTTTAGCAAAAGGAAAAATTCATGTGTTTGAACTTGACGATTAGTAAGTGTCCAGGGGTTAATTTGAATGAGTTTTGTCATTCAGCAGAAACTTCAAATAAACCCACTGCTGGAAAACCAATCTTTATGTCCACTCATGATGAGAGTACCAACACAGAAACATCTGTTTCTAGCCACCCCCTGGGAACTGGCACTAAAACAAATGGTAAGAAGACTACAGTATACACAACTGCTGATCTCTGGGAATCTACTGGGACTTTGGGAGTGTACTGGGATTTTGGTTTCAATAAACCCCATGGCCAGAAGGGAAAAAGCTGGACCTAATGCCTCATAGTCAACAAAAGAGCCTGAAATGCAGTACTTGGATGCAATCTCAAAAACGACAGAATGATCTCTGTTTGTTTCCAAGGCAAACCATTCAGTATCACAATAATCTAAGTCTATGCCCTGACCAGTAACGCTGAAGAAGCTGAAGTTGAACGGTTCTATGAAGATATATAAGACCTTCTAGAACTAACACCCAAAAAAGATGTTCTTTTCATTATAGGAGACTGGAATGCAAAAGTAGGAAGTCAAGAAACACCTGGAGTAACCGGCAAATTTGGCCTTTAAGTACAGAATGAAGCAGGGCATAGGCTAATAGTATTGTTGCCAAGAGAACGCACTGCTCATAGCAAACACCCTCTTTAAACAACACAAGAGAAGACTCTACACATGGACATCACCAGACGGTCAACACCGAAATTAGACTGATTATATTCTTTGCAGCCAAAGATGGAGAAGCTCTATACAGTCAGCAAAAACAAGACAGGGAGCTGACTGTAACTCAGATCATGAACTCCTTATTGCCAAATTCAGACTTAAATTGAATAAAGTGGGGAAAACCACTAGACTATTCAGGTATGAGCTAAATCAAATCCCTTATGACTATACAGTGGGAGTGAGAAATAGATTTAAGGGACTAGATCTGATAGAGTGCCTGATGAACTATGGACGGAGGTTAGTAACATTGTACAGGAGACAGGAATCAAGACCATCCCCAAGAAAAAGAAATGCAAAAAAGCAAAATGGTTGTCTGCAGAGGCCTTACAAATAGCTGTGAAAAGAGAAGCGAAAAGCAAAGGAGAAGAGGAAAGATATACCCATTTGAATGCAGAGTTCCAAAGAATAGCAAGGAGAGATAAGAAAATCTTCCTCAGTGATCAATGCAAAGAAATATAGGAAAACAACAGAATGGGAACAAACAGAGATCTCTTCAAGAAAATCAGAGATACCAAGGAAACACTTCATGTAAAGATGGGCTCAATAAAGGACAGAAATGGTATGGACCTAACAGAAGCAGACATTAAGAAGAGGTGGCAAGAATACACAGAAGAACTGTACAAAAAAAGATTTTCACAACCCAGATAATCACAAAGCTGTGATCACTCACACTCGCCTAGAGCCAGACATCCTGGAATGTGAAGTCAAGTGGGCCTTAGGGAAGCATCACTACAAACAAAGCTAGTGGAAGTGATGGAATTTCAGTTGAGCTATTTCAAATCCTGAAAGATGATGCTGTGGAAGTGCTGCACTCAATCTGCCAGCAAATTTGGAAAACTCAGCAGTGGCCACAGGACTGGAAAAGGTCAGTTTTCATTCCAGTCCCAAAGAAAGGCAATGCCAAAGAATGCTCAAACTACTGCACAATTGCACTCATCTCACATGCTAGTAAAGTAATGCTCAAACTTCTCCAAGCCAGGCTTCAGCAATACGTGAACCGTGAACTTCTAGATTTTCAAGTTGGTTTTAGAAAAGGCAGAGGAACCAGAGATCAAATTGCCAACATCCACTGGATCATTGAAAAAGCAAGAGAGTTCCAGAAAAACATCTATTTCTGCTTTATTAACTATGCCAAAGCCTTTGACTGTGTGGATCACAATAAACTGTGGAAAATTCTGAAAGAGATGGGAATACCAGACCACCTGACCTGCCTCTTGAGAAATCTGTATGCAGGTCAGGAAGCAACAGTTAGAATAGGACATGGAACAACAGACTGGTTCCAAGTAGGAAAAGGAGTACATCAAGGCTGTATATTGTCACCCTGCTTATTTAACTTATATGCAGAGTACATCATGAGAAACGCTGGGCTGGATGAAGCACAAGCTGAAATCAAGATTGCTTGGAGAAATACCAATAACCTCAGATATGCAGATGACACCACCTTTATGGCAGAAAGTGAAGAAGAACTAAAGAGCCTCTTGATGAAAGTGAAAGAGGAGAGTGAAAAAGTTGCCTTAAAGTTCAACATTCAAAAAACTAACATCAAGGCATCCAGTCCCATCACTTCATGGTATATAGACAGGGAAACAGTGGAAACAGTGGCTGACTTTATTTTGGGGGGCTCCAAAATCACTGCAGATGGTGACTGCAGCCATGAAGTTGAAAGACGTTACTCCTTGGAAGGAAAGTTATGACCAACCTAGATGGCACATTAAAAAGCAGCACATTACTTTGCCAACAAAGATCCGTCTAGTCAAGGCTATGGTTTTTCCTGTGGTCATGTATGGGTGTGAGAGTTGGACTGTGAAGAAAGCTAAGTGGCGAAGAATTGATGCTTTTGAACTGTGGTGTTGGAGGAGACTCTTGAGAGTTCCTTGGACTGCAAGGAGATTCAACCAGTCAATCCTGGGGGAGATCAGTCCTGGGTGTTCATTGGAAGGACTGATGTTGAAGCTGAAACTCCAATACTTTGGCCACCTGATGCGAAGAGCTGACTCATCTGAAAAGACCCTGATGCTGGGAAAGATTGGGGGCAGGAGGAGAAGGGGTGACAGAGGATGAAATAGTTGGATGGCATCACTGACTCAATGGACATGGGTTTGGGTGGACTCCGGGAGTTGGTGATGGACAGGGAGGCCTGGCGTGCTGCAGTTCATGGGGTCGCAAAGAGTCGAACATGAATGAGTGACTGAACTGAATATCTAGGACACAAATAGAGACAAGAGCACACATTAAACTCAAGCATGGCATTTTTAAAGTTCAAATCCCATGAAATGATGTCTGGGAATTACTTCAAAAATATCTGAAAGCAGATGTGTGGGAAGGAGAGAAATTAGATGAGTATGAGTTAATCACTGTTGAAGCTGAGCGATGGGTACTTGAGGGTTCAACATAATTTATTTCTGCATATGTTTTAATAAAAGAGTTAAATGAAATAAAACAAAATAAAAAGTTCAAGTTACCAAGTTCTAACCTTCTCAGACTTATAAATCAGAGGGCCATGGCAGGCTAACCATTCCTATCCTAGATTCTTCACTTATGTTTATTGTCTTTTTAAGTCACCCATGAGAGAGAACCCAAAGAAAAGAAAAAACAAATTTGCTCAAACTATACACTCTTATTCAGTTATTCAATTGGGCAATTTTCCCACCAACCTCTCAAGTTTAGAATAGGAAACTATTCAAGTAACTACAATAGGAAAAACAGAAAAGAAGATGCCACTGAAATACTATAAAGGCAGCCCTGTATATTAGTCACTAGACTTGGGCTCTAATCTGGAATTCATTTTATCTTAGCCATACAGAACTAGATAAATCATTGAGCATCAAGTTCCTCATTCATAAAACAGGGACAATGATAAACTCTTTTCCAGATGTAATTAGAGTAGAAAGTATAAGAAGTAAGACCGAAAAGACAACGCAAAGATAAAGGAACACCTGCAAGTTCCCTTGTTTCCCAGTGCTGCTGTGACCATCAGGTCACCAGCTCTGAAGAACACAGGCCTGTGGCACCCCTCATACACTGGCTTCGGCTTGTCCTCCAGCTTCATGTCTTGGCACTCCCCCCACGCTGCGGCCTCCTGTGTCAAGCCCCATTCTCTTTCGTACATGCCTCCTCAGTGCTCTTTACCCATCCCCCTTCCCCTCAAAATCAGTTGCTTCCTCTTCTGTAACCTCAAGCCTTGGTAAAAACACTGGTTTGCACACTCATGCACTGTATTGTGGTTAGTTTACCCCCACTAAACTATAAGCTCCCTTAGAGCACAAATTAAAACCCATTCATCACTCACGCAGCAGGTGCATTATTATCAAATAAAATATAAAGGAATTTATAGATGAATAAGCACTAGCGAAATCTTCTTTCTTAAATCTCCTTAAAATGCCTTTCTTCATCTGAAAGAAAGCAAATGTTCAACAAATAATGTCAAAAATGAAACCAGGAAGTACAAATAAAACCAAAGTAATCTGGAGGCCATGAAACAATTTTGCAATCCCAGTCATTATTCCAACTGAGTTTTTTCAATTGAATCTACAAAATTCATAGCAGATGGGGAGAACAACTTCTCCAAGACTTTGGAAAGAACCATACAGATATTAAGGTGGTAGCAAAAATATTTTAACTGTTATGATACTAATATTAATCAATGGAACAAAATAGAAAGCCTCAAAAAACAGCCCCAACTACATATATAAATTTTTAAACCAGTCACAAAACATTATTTAACTTATGGCATTGGTTTTTCTGGGGCTTCCCTTGTAGCTCAGTCAGTAAACAATCTGCCTGCAATGAAGACCTAGGTTTGACTCCTGGGTAGGGAAGATCCTCTGGAGAAGGAAATGGCAACCCACTCCAGTATTCCTGCCTGGAGAACCCCATGGACAGAGGAGCCTGGTGGGCTACGGTCCATGGGGTCACAAGAGTTGGACACAACTTAGTGAGTAAACCACCACCACCATTGGTTTTTCAGTAGTCATATACAGATGTGAGAGTGGGACCACAAAGAAGGCCAAGCACCAAAGAGCTGATGCTTTCAAACTGGAGAAGTGCTGGAGAACTGCAAGGAGAGCAAACCAGTCAATCCTAAAGGAAATCAACCCTGAATATTCTTTGGAAGGACTGCTGCTGAAGCTCCAATACTTTGGCCACCTGATGCAAAGAGCCAATTCATTGGAAAAGACCCTGATGCTTGGAAAGATTGAAGGAGAAGCCGGCAGCAGAGGATGAGATGCATCACCAACTCAATGAACATGAATTTGAGGAAACTCCAGGAGATAGTGGAAGACAGAGGAGCCTGGCATGTTCCAGTCCCTAGAGTCACAAAGAGTCAGAACACAACTTAGCAACTGAACAACAAAGAACAATTGGGTTCCCTCAACCACACTCCTATACTCACCCAGCTTCATCTATGGCAACTCCCTATTTATTTTCTGATGCCTCATAAATCTATATGCAGCCGAAACTTCTATGCTAAATCCCAAGAACTGACCATTCAAAACCAAGGGATAAACTCTATCTGGATGTTCCACTGGGCCTGTCAAATTCAAAGAACACCAAATGGAACGTATCTTCTCTAGTAAATCAATCCTCCTCTTCAGTCTTCTCTACTGGTAAATGAACCACTTCCTCCCAAATGCACAAGCTAAAAATCTGGGAGCCTTTCTGTGGCTTCTCCTTAATCTCTTCATACACAGCAGGTAAAGTCCTGTCAATTCTTCCTCCTTTATAGCTCTTGAATCTTTTCTTCTCCCTTTTTTTCCTTGCTGGTATGGCTTTAATTCTCACCCTCATCTTATTCTCAAAGATAATCCACAGCCTACTGACTAGGACTCTCTGACTTCCTTTAATCAGTTAATCCACTATCCTGTTTCAGGAGAGATCTCTCTAAAATGTAAATAAACTTGCAGTGAGACTAAGAGAGTACAAAAAAAAGTAAGATTCTGAACTATTCATCAAAGAGAGTGAAGTGACAGAGGCAGATGAAATAGACTGATCAATAAAGAAAATGGATTAGAAGAGCAAGGGCCAGAGGGGGAAAAACAAGAATTGAACTTTATACTTTAGTCTTTCTGAATATAGTCAAATGGCTTTTTACGTCTTTCAGAAAAAAATCCTCACCATAACATAAGGCCCTGAAGATCTAGTCCTCACCTGCCCCACAGCCTCTGCTTTTACCACTCCACATCATCAACACTCCCAATGCGCGTGTGTGCGCGCACACACACACACACACACACACACACACTCACTCACTCACCCAACGCTGCCTTCATCTTAACAACCTGAGCACCACTTACGACTCCTACTCGTCCTTCAATATTCAGTTTCAAGACTCTCTCTCCTAGGAAGCTTTCCTCACAGCTCTCTGCTTCATATGACACAGGTATCCTTCCTAGTGCCCTTGTACTTACCCATATCTTATTTCTTCTTATGTAATTCATCTTTTTTCAGTAGATTGTGAACTCCTTGAAAGTAGGGACTTTTGAATGAGTTAATGGATTCTTGATTGCCAATAAGTTAATATAACTAGATTCTGTGAGTATAATTAGTTGTAAAGATACTGACTACATCTTTATCCTACCTGCATATTGAGCATCAATAAATAAGTGTTCCATGAACCCACTAAACTTTTTTTCTCACTAAAACCCCAGACAGCTAACACTTCACTATAATTAGAATAGTGATCAGTCTTTCTTCCTGATTCCAATGTGAAAATATGGTTTGACTATATTCAGAAAGACTAAAGTTCAATTTTTGTTTTTCCCCCCCTGGCCCTTGCTCTTCTAATCCACCTTCTTTATTGATCACTCTATTTCATCTGCCTCTATCATTTCACTCTCACTGATGAATAGATCAGAATCTTACTTATTTTGTACTCTCTTAGTCTCACTGCAACAAACCAGAAGATAAAGTAACACTTCTGTCCCAGAATCATTTTACATAAAAGGAAACTGAAGCTCAGAAAGAATAAGCAACTCATTTAAGATATCAATACCTGGCAAACCAAGCTGGAACCCAGGTCTGGCTCGAAAACTATGATGACAATTCCATGGTGCTTCCCTAGGCTTGGCATGAACAAAAAGCAACATAGGCAACATGAATATGCAAATGAAGTGAACTTAAAACTCTGGCAGTGTTATAAGGCTTTCATTAGCCTATGGTTTAAAAAATGCACCTAGCTTTTGAATTATCCTATTTCAGTCATCTCAGATCTAATTAGAATGATAGAAGAAAACTCTAAATCCATGTATGCATTTTGCTTTATTTGCATAAACAAATACCATGCATTTTTGCACACTTTCTGCAAGTCCCTGATAACTTCAAGACAGGATCAAGAATGGAGAGCTAGATCTGATGCTCAGAGATAATAGACACACATGAAAGGCAAAAACTAGCAGGTCAAGTAGCTCTACAATTCCTGTGTTTTTCTGCAGTTTAGTTTTGCTTCAGCACAATCACTCTCAAATGTAAATAAATCCCCACTTCTGTCAAGAGAAATTATGTGTCTGATACAAAGTTACTCAGAGCTGGAATTCTGCGACCTTCTTCATAAAAATTTGGGTATCAAATCTTTGATTAGAAATCACTATTAATTTATATGAGAAAAATTGAAATTTGCCTTTATACTCTTATATTCCTGTACCTTACTAAAGATTATATAGTATAAGGTGTGGTTGGTGTATTTTTCCAGAGTAGACTTCTTCCTTCAGTTCAATAACAAATGAATGAAATGCAATTCCCAGTAACAATACCCAAAATGTGGAGCATTCTTGCTATAAAACCTTCCTCTTACATGTGAAATGCCAGGCTGGATGAAGCACAAGCTGGAATCTAGACAGCTGGGAGAAATATCAATAACCTCAGAAATGCAGATGACACCACCCTTATGGCAGAAAGTGAAAAAGAACTAAAGAGCCTCTTGATGAAAGTGAAAGAGGAGAGTGAAAAAGTTGGCTTAAAACTCAACATTCAAAAAACTAAGATCATGGCATCCAGTCCTATCACTTCATTGGAAACAGATGAGGAAACAATGGAAACAGTGAAAGACTTTATTTTCTTGGGCTCGAAAATCACTACTTATGGTGACTGCAGCCATGAAATTAAAACATGCTTGCTCCTTGGAAGAAAAGCTATAACCAACCTAGACAGCATATTAAAAAGTAGAGACATTACTTTGCTGACAAAGGTCTGTCTAGTCAAAGCTATGGTTTCTCCAGCAGTCACTTGTGGATGTGAGAGTTGGACCATAAAGAAATCTGAGCACCAAAGAATTGATGCTTTTAAACTGTGGTGTTGGAGAAGACTCTTGAGAGTCCCTTGGACTGCAAGGAGATCCAACCAGTCCATCCTAAAGGAAATCAGTCCTGAATATTCACTGGAAGGACTGATGCTGAAACTACAATACTTTGGCCACCTGATACGAAAAACCGACTCATTGGAAAAGACCCTGATGCTGGGAAAGATTGAAAGCAAGAGGAGAAGAGGACAACAGAAGATGAGATGGTTGGATGGCATCACCGACTTGACGGACATGCGTTTGAGCAAGTTCCAGGCATTGGTGATGGACAGGGAAACCTGGCGTTCTGCAGTCCATGGGGTCGCAAAGAGTTGGACACAACTGAGCAACTGAACTAAACTGACAGGATGACAAGTGGGAGTTGGAAGTAACAGGTAAGGAGTGCACAGTTTCTTGAAAATGTTCTAAAGTTGACTGTAATAAGGGTTGCACAGGACTTCGCTGGTGCCTCAGTGCTAAAGAATCTGCCTGCCAATGCAGGAAATGCAGGTTTGATCCCTGGGTCAGGAAGATCCCCTGGAGAAGGAAATGGCAACCCACTCCAGTATTCTTGCCTGGGAAATCCCATGGACAGAGGAACCTGGCGGGCTATAGTCCATGGGACTGCAAAAGAATCCGGCACAACTAGAGCAATTAAACAACTAAAATATACCAGACATACTAAAAAAAAGTATACCTTAAATGGGCGAATGTATGAAATGTGAATGATAGCTCAATAAAGCTGCTACCAAAAATAGAAGAAAGTAGGCTGGGCCCTATGCATGAAACTTTTTAGGGCAACTGCTACTAAAACAGAAAACTTTTCTTTTTATTGAAGGGTAACTGACTTACATTACTATATTAATTTTAGGTGTACAACATAGTGATTTAATATTTTTAAACATTACAAAATGGTCACTACCATAAGTCTAGTTATCCCCTGTCACCATACAAAGTTATTACAATATTTAACTACATTCCCTATGTATATTACATCCCCAAGATTTATTTTATAACTAGAAGTAATTCTTAATCTCCCTCACCTATAAAAGATTTAAATAGGATCCAGAGTCTCCTAACAAAATACCACAAAGGTCCAGGATACAATCAAAAGTCACTCATCAAAAGCCAGTATAAAAGTGTGTTTAGCCATAAATTTAACCCAGGAAACAATGGAGTCTCAGTTTCCCTGGAACCTCTTAATAGCATATGAAACAGCTCTCAGAATTTTGTTGTTCAGTCGCTCAGCCATGTACAACTCTTTGTGACCCCATGGACTGCAGCATGCCAGGTTTCCCTGTCCTTCTATCTCCCAGAGTTTGCTCAAACTCATGTCCATCAAGTCGGTGATGCCATCCAACCATCTCGTCCTGTCATCCCCTTCTCCTCCTGCCTTCTATCTTTCCCAGCATCAGGGTCTTTTCCAATGAGTTAGTTCTTTGTATCAGGTGACCCAAGTATTGGAGCTTCAGCACCAGTTCTTCCAATGAATATTTATGGTTAATTTCCTTTAGGATTGACTGGTTGGATCTCCTTGCAGTCCAAGGGACTCTGAAGAGTCTTCTCCAACACCACAGTCCAAAATACCCATTCTTCGGTGCTCAGCCTTCTTTATGGTCCAACTCTCACATCTGTCATGACTACTGGGAAAACCACAGCTTTGACTAGACAAACCTTTGTTGGCAAAGTGATGTCTCTGCTTTTTAATACGCTGACTAGATTTGTCATAGCTTTTCTTCCAAGGAGCAAGCATCTTTTAAGTTCATGGTTGCAGCCCACAGTGACTTTGCTGCTGCTGCTGCTAAGTCGCTTCAGTCGTGTCCGACTCTGTGCGACCCCATAGACGGCAGCCCACCAGGCTCCCCCGTCCCTGGGATTCTCCAGGCAAGAACACTGCAGTGGGTTGCCATTTCCTTCTCCAATGCATGAAAGTGAAAAGTGAAAGTGAAGTTGCTCAGTCGTGTCCGACTTAGTGACCCCATGGACTGCAGCCTACCAGGCTCCTCCATCCATTGGGTTTTCCAGGCAAGAGTACTGGAGTGGGTTGCCATTGCCTTCTCCGACTTTGGAGCCAAAGAAAATAAAATCTGTCACTGTTTTCATTGTTTAATCAATGGTTAAAGGTAAGTAATGAGCTTTCCTGAATTCTGTGAGCCTTTACAGCAAATTACACACCTGAGGACGGAGTTGTGAGAAGCCTCAATTTATTGCCAATTGGCTTCAAGTACCGGTCACAACCTAGGACTTGGGATTGGTCTGAAGTTGAGAGGAGTCTTGTGGGATTGAGTCCTTAATCTATGGAGTGAAGTGAAGTGACTCAGTCGTGTCCGACTCTTTGCGACCCCATGGATTATAGCCTACTATGCTCCTCCATCCATGGGGTTATCCAGGCAAGAATACTGGAATGGGTTGCCATTTCCTTCTCCAGAGGATCTTCCTGACGCAGGGATCAACTCAGGTCTCCCTCACTGTAATCTAGGGGGTCTGCACTAAATCCAGGTATTAACAGTAATAATTAAGTTAAAGTGTAGAATACTCAGTTGCTGTCTGGAGAATTGGAGAACTATTTAATGTGAGGGAAAAACCTATGTATTTGGTATCAGAAGTGCCGTGAATAGTGTAAGAAACAATAATTTACCTTTGGGCATAATCACAGACCTCAAGAAAATCCTAGTTATGAGAAAAATGGGCCCATGAGAAATGATTTAAATAAAATCTGGGGGGTAGGATGAGAGGTGGGAGGAAGGCTCAAGAGGAAAGGGATATATACATACATATATATAAATATAAAATGATGACTGACTCGCATTGTTGTATGGCAGAAACTCACAACAGTGTAAAGAAATTACCCTCCAATTAAAAAAAAATTTTTTAATGTGATAAGTACTTTAACAGGTAAATGTACAAAGTCAGGAAAGTAACCATGCCAACTAAAGTGACATTTATTTTGATTTTTAAAGGATGAGTTAAATGCTATATATAGCTCCTCACCATTCTCAGTCCCTCTTAGAGCTCTCAAGCCAGTTCTCAGCCTTTGCTGTCTATTACTGCTGCATGAGAAAGATTTTTTAAATGAAAAGGTCTGGCCCCACAGCAGACCAAGACTCAGAATCTCTATGGAGGCCTTGATCCCCTCATCCTCAACCTTTAAAAGCTCCCAGGTGGTTTTAAAGTAGAGCCTGGGTTGAAATCTGTTCAGGAAAAACATAACCCAGGCCACAAGCAATCTTCTGGCAATGAGGAGAGAAAAGAAAAGGATTCCAGGTAGCAACAACAGGATCCATGGCAGATATAATGATAAGAGAGAAGAAGAGGATTCTAAGGTTTCCAAGGTACAGAACTTAAAATAGGAGGTTTGTGGATGTTCTTGAGGCAGTTATGAGTAAGAAGAGAAAGGACAAAATACCCAAGTTTGAAGCACAAGTATCCAAGTATAGTTATCCGATAAACATATGAAATACCTGAAGTTCACGAAAAATGAGGATTGAATATACACCGTTATAAACCAAAAATATACAGGTGCTACCAGAAGCCACAAACAGAAGTGTAATAACACAAACTAGAGACAGGGGAGAGAACAGAAAACAAAATCCTAAGGAATACCAGTAATCTGAGGGAAAGTACATCAAGGCAATGTTTCGTTTTGGTTTGTTTTGGATGGTGAAAACCTGAGCATGGGTGCAAGCTGAGAAAAAAAGAGAATACAGAATATGAAAGACGTTAGCCTCAGAAAGTAATACCTTCTTCCTCTGATAAAAGAAAAGATGATCAGAAATCAGATAGGTACAAGTACACAGAAAAACAACAGACCCTTAAGGGTTCAGGCTGATGCTCCCAATTCTGCGAAGTAAGAGGCAAAATAAGCAATGTAAAGAAATCAAGAGTAAGATAAGTCAAGCCAAAAGAGGAGAATGGTAAAGATCTAGAAATAGCAATGAGGTCTAGATACATAAGAGGTACATGGGGAGTGAGTCAAAGGATCTCCAGACAGCACGAGCAAAGTTGAAATCCAAAAGTTTCGAACAGCACCAGCAGCTCAGTCACACGCTTTCCTCAAGCCTCCAGGAACATAAAAAGCCAACTGTTTGATTCATCCAGGCTTGGAAATCATCAGAGCAAATGAGCAAGAATGGCTTGAGGCCAGTATCACGGCTTTTATAATTTTCAAAAGTCAAACTTATTTTATTCTTTTTAAAAATCGACTCTAGTTATTTCCTCTGATAGCCAGAAAGGGTGGCAGGGGTGGCTAATTCCTCTTTCATTCTGAGAGAACTTGTCAGAACTTCCACTCCTAAGCATTTCTGATCCCTTCCACGGTTGATTCCAAGAAATCTAAACCTGATTTTTCTAGGCTCTTAAAAGATGAAAATTCACTGCAGGGCTGGACTATCCAGCTGGGAGATAAACACTCTAAACCCTTCCTAGACACAATGCAATTTCAACTAGGAGGTGGGGGCTCTTCCTTCCCTAAAAATAAAAGTTCAGCAAACACTGGAGATATCAATAACCTCAGATATGCAGATGACACCACCCTTATGGCAGAAAGTGAAGAGGAGCTAAAAAGCCTCTTGATGAAAGTCAAAGAGGAGAGTGAAAAAGTTGGCTTAAAGCTCAACATTCAGAAAACGAAGATCATGGCATCTGGTCCCATCACTTCATGGGAAATAGATGGGGAAACAGTGGACACAGTGTCAGACTTTATTTTTGGGGGCTCCAAAATCACTGCAGATGGTGACTGCAGCCATGAAATTAGAAGACGCTTACTCCTTGGAAGAAAAGTTATGTCCAACCTAGATAGGATTTTCAAAAGCAGAGACATTACTTTGCCGACTAAGGTCCATCTAGTCAAGGCTATGGTTTTTCCTGTGGTCATGCATGGATGTGAGAGTTGGACTGTGAAGAGGGCTGAGCGCTGAAGAATTGATGCTTTTGAACTGTGGTGTTGGAGAAGACTCTTGAGAGTCCCTTGGACTGCAAGGAGATCCAAACAGTCCATTCTGAAGGAGATCAACCCTGGGATTTCTTTGGAAGGAATGATGCTAAAGCTGAAACTCCAGTACTTTGGCCACCTCATGCGAAGAGTTGATTCATTGGAAAAGACTCTGATGCTGGGAGGGATTGGGGGCAGGAGGAGAAGGGGACGACCGAGGATGAGATGGCTGGATGGCATCACTGACTCGATGGACGTGAGTCTGAGTGAACTCCAAGAGATGGTAATGAACAGGGAGGCCTGGCGTGCTGCGATTCATGGGGGCGCAAAGAGTCGGACACGACTGAGCGACTGAACTGAGCTGAACTGAACTGAAACACTGGAGATGATGTGGTGGGACTAAGTTGCAAACCTTATTGAGAACTCTTTACAAAGCCAATTATTACAAAACAATACATGACCCAAAGATGGCAAAATTCAATTCTTCGGAATGATTGCTGTAAGTAAATAACTGACAATGCAATCTCTTCCTCACACTTGGAGGTGCCTAATTCATCCTGCCACCTCTCATACTACTCTTGAGGTACTGGATACTGGACGTCTTGCTACCACTATCTGGAGGGCACAAAGGCCTCAAAGGAGGAAGAGGGTAACATGCGTGAGCACCTACCACGTACCACACCTACTGTGTGCCAAACTCTAAGCAACACACTTTACATGCTATGGCTGTAGCTCATTTAAAGACGACTTACGCTAAAACTATAGACCCGGCGCTCAGGAGAGGAGCAGTGTCTGAAGGTTTAAGCGTAGAGGAAAAGCCGCGCTAGCGACGGTGGGTGAGGAAAACGGAGAGAGAAGGGGCGAGTTGGGAAAGGAAAGCATCTGGGGGCAAAAGGGCAAAACCCAGGGACACATGGCGCGGGGTGGGGGGCGGGAGGGCGCGAGTGAAATGCCTAGAGGACCCAGTATGGGGGGCAAGGATGGGGTGAGCCTGGGGAAGGGAAGTCCGGGTAGAGATGAGGGCAGAAGTCCGATCCGGGGGGGCCCGGGCGGCTCATCCCCGGAAGGCGCCCCGAAGGACTGCGGAGGCTGGGAAACTGTGCCGGCCCAGCCTGAGGGACAGGAAGGCGGGGAGGCGGCGGGAGAGAGCGGGAGGCCGACCACGGCGGGGGCGAGGCGGGCCCGGGGAGCCCGAGGCAGGGAAACGCGGGCGCCGCGGCCAGGGGTGCGGGCTCCGCGCTGAGGGGCGGGGCTGGACTAGCCCCGGGGGAGATCGGGGGCCGGCGGCGACTGGGGCCGAGGGATGGCGGGACGGACGCGGCCGGGACTCGGAGCCAGGTGAGCGGCGGCAGGGAGACAGCGGGGCCGGGGCGGCGCGCCGCAACGAGCGCGGCGTCCCGCTTACCTGGAATGAGTGAGGAGCCGCCGCGCCGCCTCCTCAGCATCCTGGGCTCAGCCGCTACTGCCACGGCCCTAGGTGGGGGCCATCCCGCCCAGCCCGGGAGCCCGCCCTCACCGCCAGGCGCCAGCTGCTGCCAGCCCGGCCCGGCCCCGAGGAGCTGCGCGGACACGACCCGCGCCCGCGGCCGCCTCAGCAGCGACTCCCGCCGTCGCCGCCTCAGCGCCCGCAGCCGGCCTCCCGGGCGGGCATGGGATCACACACGCGCGGCGATTGGTTGCCCGGCGCCCGGCCGGGCGATGTGTCGGTCTCTCTGATTCGTGGGTTCCACAGGCTGCCCTCCGAGTGGGGCGGGGCTCGGCCTCCCGCCGGGCCCGGCAGGCACTGAGGAGAGGGGTGGGTCTGACGTCGGGGCCGCGCGGGCGGCCCTGAGTCCCGGCGTGTGCGCGCGCTCCCCGTAGGGTTCTGGGGCCGCCACCGGCGTGAGCGGGTGGTTGCCGAGCAACGGTGCGCGCGACCTAGCTGGGGGTTAGGGGACAGGCCGCGGGCAGGTGGCGGTCCACGCAGCCCCAACCCCCACGGGGGGTGGCCTTCATCCTGGAAACCTGGGACCCGACAGGAGAAGGAGCTTTTCCAAGAAATCCTCCCTCTGCCTGTCCCTGCTTCAAATAGCACCTCAGTGCTTGCTACTAGCAGGGGAGCTTTCACCTCATCGGGGTCATTCGAAAGTGCAAATATCACATTCGCACAAAATTATATTCCACACCAAAGTGTAAATGAGTGAGAGTGGATTCTGTACCTAACAGAGAGGCGGAAACCCCGATACTTGAAAGAAAGTGAAAACTAGGAGAGAAGGAAAAAGGCAAAGAGAAGGGGGACATTAGGGAGAGGGCTGAAATTTCACAACTGAAAAATAACCATTCCTGTTCACAGGTCCTTCCTGCGGACATATCCACAGCACGTTCTGTCGAAACAGTTATTTCAGCTCTGTGAACACAGACTGGAAAAAGCATGGGCTCAGAAATCTAACAGCTGCATCAAAAATTCCTGTCTACAAACTTGGAATGAGTTTTGTTGTCTATAGAACGGGGTCTGTAAACCTCATGAGAGTTGCTGTAAAGATCAAGTGTACCTATGTGCTCAGTCATGTCTGACTGTGACCCCATGGACTGTAGCTCACCATGCTCCTCTGTCCATAGGATTTCCCAGGGAAGAATATTGGAGTGGGTTGCCATTTCTGCCTCCAGGGGACCTTCTCAACCCAGGGATAGAACCGCATCTCTTGCATTGCAGGCAGATTCTTTACCGCTGAGCCACTGGGGACGCCCAAGTTCAATGAGGTCCACACAAAAATGTCTACAGGAATGTTCATAGTACCCTTACTCATTATAGCCAATAAAGTGGAAAAAAACCAGATGTCCATCAGCTAATTAATGAATAAGTAAAATATGACATAGCCACGCAATGGAATATTACTTGACCATAAACAGGAGTGAAGTACTGATAAATGCTACAACAGGGCTGAATCTTGAAAATGTCCTGCTAAATGAAAGAAGCCAGTCTTGAAAGACCACATATTATATAAGCCCCTTTATATGAAATGTCCAGAACAGGCAAATCCATAGAAAAAAACAAGTATATTAGTGGATGCCTTGGGCTGAGGGGGAAGTAATTGCTAATGGCTATGGGGCTTTCTGATGGGAGGGAGTGATTGATGAAAATGTTCAAAAATTGATTGAGGTGATAGTTGTGGAATTCTTTGAATATATTAAAAAAAAACCGACTGAATTGTTTACTTGAAGTCTGTGAGTTATATGGTATGTAGATTATATCTGAATAAAGCTGTTTTTTTTTAAAAGAGCAAATAAGGTAATAAACCTCCAAGAGCCTCAGGCTGTGGTGCCACTCTAAGAACAAGGGATCAGTATATATGGTTGTTTTCCCTTTATTTGATTGGCAAAATCTTGTAAGCAATTTGATCTGACAAAATTTAAAGAAATACCCAGCTTGATGTTTTTTCTTTGGAACATTTAAACCAAATTAGGAAGCTGATCTGATCTGACCCAAGCTCCTTTGGGGTAGCAGAAATGGACCACTAGGATTAGAAAGCTCATCAAAAGAAAGGGAGCAGGACTCCCCTGGTGGTCCAGTGGCTAAGATTCTTTGTTCCCTATGCAGGGGACCCGGGATTGATCCCTGGTCAGGGAACTAGATCCCACAGGCCACAACTAAAGACCCCACATGCCACAACAAAGATCAAAGATTCCCTGTGCCATGCAACTAAGACCCAATACAGCCAATTAAATTAATAAAATAAGTATTAAAAAGAAAAGAAAATGAGCAACTTTGGCAGGCAGAGAGCAAGAGGAAAGGGAAAGGACACAACATTCTACAAGGTGATTCAGATACACCTGCACCCAAAGTGGTTTGACTAACCAGTCTTTTAACATTAAGAGCTGTGTCTCGTTCCACTTCCTGCATTCCAGACCACTTCAGGGAAACAGCTCACCCTGACCTGAGTAATCTTGAAGCCACAGACAGCACCATGGGGCATTAATCCCTTAAACACAGCCCCTGCCAGCCTCTCTTCATGAGCCAGAAATGCAGCTCTCTGAAATGACCTCCTTAACACCCAGAAAACACTTCACCCACCTACAAGACCTGGGGGAAAAAAAAAT